>JAHTLZ010000089.1:693210-796297 GCA_023846285.1 Phrynocephalus versicolor | reverse complement strand
TGTGTGTGTGTGTGTGTGTGTGTGTGTGTGTGTGTGTGTGTGTGTGTGTGTGTGGATGGATGGATGGATGGATGGATGGATGGATGGATGGATGATCAAAGGAAAAGGAGAAATGTACCTCAAAGTGAATGAATGGAAAAGGTGAATTTGCACTTGAGTCTTCCCGAGTAAAATATGCCCCTGGCTCTGTTTCCCTGGGTAAGGCACAGAAAAGCTGTCCAGCCGTGCAGGTCGGCTGCTTTGCCTTATGGTGCCCAACCAGGATTTAGTAGATCTGGGACCATCTCTCGGGGATCCCATGCATCTTCCACCACCAGCTGCTTGCTCCATCACCCTCCTGTACTCCTGTGGCCTTCTTTCCCCTCATGTCCCTCCTTGCCTTTCCATATCGCTGTACGTGGCCCAGGAAATACATATTATTTATAAAGCCTACTCAGCTCTCCTTTCCTCTCCCCCCCCACCCCCGGGCCCCTTCAAATTTGGACTTCTGTTGTTTCAGTTCTTCTGAACCTCAATAATAAAAATTTGTTTGATTGATTGATTGATTGAACCTCAATCACATGTTCCAGCCCAGTCAGTGGGGTCTGAAGCTCAAACCCCCCCACACACACACACACCTCACCAACCCTCTTCTGTCCCTTGAGTATTTTCTGGAGCCTCTTGAGCCACTGTTGAAACTACTTCTCAGCCTGGTTCTTTTTTTTTTTCCTTTCTAATTGAGAGCGGGAGAAAACCCTCCATATCTCCCCTTTGGGTACTCAGGCCCATTGCTCCTCTTCAGTTCTCATGTGCCGTTCCCCCCCCACACACACACACTCCCCTTTTCACTCTGCCACAAACAACGTGGTGAAGAAGTAGCCGTAGAGGAGGAGGAGGAGGTTTCGACGGTTTGGAGGTGAAGACGAATGGCGCTCTTTCAGGAACAGCCTTCTGTTTCCTGGGGACACCTTTGAACCAGGCTGTTGACAGATCCATTAGCCCATCCTATTCGCCTTCAGCAGATAATCGCCTTTGGTTGTGTTCGCTAATGACAGGTTTTACTTACTTTTGTAAGTAGAATGTGTGTGTGTGTGTGTGTGTGTGTGAGAGAGAGAGAGAGAGAGAGAGAGAGAGAGAGGAATATGCTGGGAGCCTCTCTTCTCTAATTCCCAAGACGGGTGGTGGTGCTCCCTTCTCTTCTGGCTGACTAATTTGAGGCTGCTCTGGATCTGACCCTTTTTGCTCCTCTGTCTATTTCTCAACATTAACATGAAAAGTGCCCTGGCTGATGGCAAAGGGTGCCAAACCTTCAGCCTTACCTTTGCAGTCTCTGTAGCCAAATAAGGGGGTACCTTTCCTTTATGACAATGGAAGAATTTAAAAAAAAATGCACCTAAGAAAGGGGAAACGGCGTTCTCGGGCTGTGCATAGCAATGGTGACCTTTCCCATATAATCAAGAGCCCGTTTTTTGCCCTTGGTCTGCTCCAGCCATGGGTTTGAATTGCAAATAGGGAAGATGCCAAGTTGACCTCTGGAGAGGTCAGCCCGCTGTATGTAAGGTCCTCCTCTAATATGATCTCTGAGATTGAATGGGGCTCCCTTTCCATCCCTTCTTCATTTATGATCTCGGTTTTTTAGAAGCATCTCCTATCATTTGTGCAGCCTCCCTATAACGGGAGAGCAAAGGATTGTTAACAGAGAACAATGTGGCAGCTTCTGTTTAATGCCCAGTGCCTCCCCACCCCCACTAAAGTAGAGGCAACCCATTTGCCTCAGTTCACCAATGGGAGGAGGCCCACGTTCAACCACCGTCCCATTACTCTGTCTCCTTTGAGTACCGACGCCGCAGAATTGGGCAGCACAAAGGGAGAGGAGAAGATGCTGTTTTCCTTCTTGCCTCCTCCAAACAGTTGCAAGTTGTTGCTCATTGAAGGGACGCGCGCAGGAGGGAATCGGCCATAAATGAAGCTGATGCTTGATCTGTCACTTCCCACTATGACCTCCTGCTCAGTCTGTTTGCCCCACCTTCAGTGCCGTTTTCAAGGGGTTGGAAAGACACAGAGCAGAGGGACCAGAGAGCTGATGAAAGGGACGTTTGGGGTCCAGAAAAGGATGCTCGTTGAGGAAGCATGTGTGGGACGTGTGTCACAGAGCACAGTGGACAAACTTAGAGGGACTGGCCTCCACGATCTGCATGAGACTTCCAGGAAAAAGAGCACTTCTTTCTCTAGGATGCTGCAAAAGAGGATACTTCTAGTGGTCCCAATAAACCCTTCACCCAGCAGTGCAAAGGGTCTGATGGAGGCTAAGAGAAACTGCAACGTTTTCACACCCTGTCCTATGCAGTGTAACTATATAGGAACTAGACTTCAGCTGGCATAGTCTGCTCTTTTGAGGTCCACTCAGTGGCAGGACCTAAGTGGAAGGAAAGACCTACAACTCTAAGCACTGCAGACAGTGCCGAATTGGGGAGCACTGCAGGTTTTGAAGGTGGGCTCAGGGTGGTGGGTGAACCACTCCTCCCTTTATTTATTTATATATTTTGTTTTGCAGAGGCAATCTAGGTGAAAATAGCCCAGTCTTGGTCAAAAATGCCTCACAAAATTCTGAGTCTTGGTCTCACTCACCTCATCCGCCTCTCTGTCTTTTGTTTTACACCCCCTCTTTGTGTACTTTGAAGTTCTTCTGAGCAGGTGCATGTATGCCACGGGAGCTGCCGCCACCTGCCACACCAGTGGTACTGACCTTTTCCCTCTAACCTGTTTGCTCCCACAGAAGGTGGCCTTGAAACCCCTGACCAAGTTGTATTGCTCACATCTGTGGCTCTTGTCACTTTCATGTCACACTTTGTTGCCTTCCACAAAGGCGAGGAGATGTTTGTCTTATTCATTCCAACTTTCTACCTTGGAAGTTTCCTTTCACCAGGTCTTAATTTCTTCTTCCACACTTCTTGTCCAACTTGGCAGACCATGGTTCCATCAACTGGGTCTGAAAAAAAAAGGAACTTGTTTTCCTCTCTAGAGCAGACAAAGCTCTTCATAAGGTCCATCTGTCCTTTGTTTCATTTGACCTCAGCGCGTTAGGTCATCCTGTGTCCAAAAGAATCGTTTCTAATTGGCTATCAGCTTACATGTCTCATTAAAGTATTTGAGCAAGAGTAGAACTTGAGGGGGCCATGTCAAAGGTCGGTCCATCAAAGGAGTTGGCTGCGGGGTCACATGTGCATGCAGTGCTTTCTCTATATTTACCGAGCGTTATTTCCTCGACATTGTTGTAAAGAGTTTTTAAGGCTAAGGCTCACTGTGGTTTAGGCTTTGTTCAATCACTTGATTGTCCAAGTCTTTCCTTCTCCTCTGATGTTCTAGGCCAGGGGATCCTGCATGCTTGTCTCTGTTGTTCCTGCCCCCCCCCTCCAGTCTTGCATCCAACATGCTTTCATTATGTACTTCGTGGACACACACACACACACACACACACACACACACACACAGAGAGAGAGAGAAAGAGAGAGAGAGAGAGAGAGAGAGAGAGAGAGAGAAGTCCTTTACTGAAACCAGGGTCCACATTTCTTCAAACGCCAAGAGCCTATGTCTTGTCAACTCACACACAGGCCCATACTGGCACCTGATTAAAAAGTCCTTCAAAGGTCCCTGTCAACCTACTAGCTTTTAATTAATCAGTAGACCATTTATATTTGAACGGATTCGTGCACGGCAAAATGAAATGATGTGTACGAATCCCAACGGAAGAGGAGCGGGAGCTGTAATGACTGTTCTGAAAATGCTGCCCTGACTCATCTTCAGGTGGCTGGACAGGTTCCTTTTACAGACCCATACCAGATCCAACCTAACTTCTAACATAAACAAGAGAGGGAACAAAGTGACTTATTAGTTAGCCCATGTGATTTGTATGTAGCAAAAATCAGGCTTGGTCCTTGGGATCTGTAGTGAAAAGTGTCATAGTAGTCATCCCTGTTTGAGACTTAGACTTAGGTGGGTGAAATATCTGAAGACTGGAGGTGAGCTAACACTGTGCCAATCTCCCCCCCCCCCCGGAAAAAAAGGAGGGACCAGGGGACTGACCACAACTCCCAGAATTCCAATCCTGTATTTCCATTGGCAAAGGACTGTGGGAGTTGAGGTCCAAAACATCTGGAGGGCCAAAGTTTGGACATGCCTGGCCTGTCATCAATCCCTGGAAAAATTCTGGAGCAGATTATAAAACAGTTACTCGTGAGTGCAGGACACACAA
Source organism: Phrynocephalus versicolor (assembly GCA_023846285.1). NCBI lineage: Eukaryota > Metazoa > Chordata > Lepidosauria > Squamata > Agamidae > Phrynocephalus > Phrynocephalus versicolor. Next base: position 792,066 of record JAHTLZ010000089.1, on the reverse strand, counting down.
TAATGGGCTCAAGCTACAGGGGAAGACAGATTTAATCTGAATATCAGAAAGAATTTATTAACTGTTAACGGAGTAAGATAGTGGATCCCTCCTGCCTCAGGAGATGGTGAACACTCTAGTGTTGGAGGCCTTCAAGAGAAAACTGGACCACCATCTGTCAGATCTGGTTTGTTTTGGCATCCTGCTTTCAATGGCCTTAGAGGCCCCTTCCAATTCAATTGCAGCATTCTATGATTCTATGATGCTGCCTAGATGGCCTAAGTACTTCTGATCTTGCCTGATTTCAGAAGCTAAGCAGGGTCGGCCCTGGTTAGTACTTGGATGGGAGACCACCAGGGAAGACCAGTTGCTGTAGGTACATGGAGTAGGAACTGGCAAACCACTCCAGTATTCCTGCCAAGAAAACTCCATGGACATGGAGTCACGAAGAGTCGGTCACAACTGTAATGACGCAACACACACACACACACACACACACACACACACACACAATTCTATGATAGAATAGATATCGGTGACCATACCTCATTTTAGCTTCAATATTTGTTTATCTTTAAGCTGTGCTTACCTATTACTTAACATAATAGTATCCTTATTGTGGTGGGGGAATGCTATAAAACTACTGCCATGAATAAATACTGTATATAATGCTATGTGAGCAATGAGAGATTGGAACAGAGTGGTGTCATAAGTAATTTTACAACGGAGGTAAGCTTCTGGGAGAAGGTTGTTCTGCCTTGTTCATGCAGTTTTGATTAATTTTGGTGACAAATTTGGTGTGGGTTGCAGAATGGCTAATAAATCCTGGAATCATTACATCAGCTTTATGATTTTTAAAAAAAGAGATTTGAACTTGGGTCTCCCTGGCCTTATTCAGCCATTCAGAGTCTCAGAGGCACCCACAAGATCAGCTAACCAAGTTGGCTTTTGCCCACTTTATTGATGGTAGAATTTTGTTTGTGTTGGGCTTTTATCTCTCAATTTTGCGCTGCTTTGACAGAGGTCGAGCTTTGACAGCATTTAAGTAATCTGTGATGCAGATATTGATTCTGCATTTAATTGTTGATGGCACAGACCATTTCAACTGTCCATATGTTGATGGTTTCTTTCATTTATGCTTTTCTCGTTGGCATCTCTCATCCCTTAACATCCAAACTCTTCTGCCGGTTTTGTCCCTCAGTACCACCTTTCTGCCCCTCACCCTTAATTAATCAAGAATGTCCCTGGCCTTGCAGTTCACTTTTCTCTACTGTGCAGGACATTGCTGAGAACGGCTGCCCGACGGTGCCAGAAGACTCACTGCCCCAGCCAGCACCCTCCCCGCTGGATGAAAAAAGAGATCCGAAATTCCGAGAGGACCGGCGGCCGATCACTGTACACTTTGGACAGGTGTGTAGCTAAAACGGTTCCAGGACTTGGATTCTGGAGGAGAGGTTTGATACCTGGAGTGTGAGCAGTTAGCCTTTGAAGCACATTGCTGAAAGGTTTGGGATTTCTTTTTCAGGCTTCAAAGGGGCCCCAGTAAACAGGAGCTCTGGGTGGCGTGCAAGCATGGTGGGATTTTGTGGGTGCGTAAAGGTCTGTGTCATCTAAAAGCCTTCCCGGAGTTTCTCGGTCTTGAACTGAATACATTGCAAGCTGCACCGGGCTCCAAATCTGAGGCTGTCCTTGCATGACACACCAGTATTGTGTATCCGTCTGCTTGTGTGGCATTTTCTGGCGTATCCATGAGAGCCTCGTATTACCCTCCATGGAAGAAACATCTTCCAGTTCCATTATAGTGGCTCTCTCGTTCTCTGTGCCTCCGTTTAAGGTGTTCTTCTGTTATCTAGCCCAATCATTAGTGTCAGCGGCGTGCACCTTATTATAATAATCACTTCACCAGACTTTGAACAGAAAAAGCAATGAACTGAGGTTGGAAAATCAATTAATGGCTCTTTAATAGCGTGCTCCGTATTTCTGTATTGACTCTGGTGCTCCATGGGCTGGTTATTTTTATCATGGCTCTAGCAGTATAGTTTGTGAAAAACCAACCTGAAATGGAGTGGGTAATTTTTTTTTTAAAAAAAACCCTTTTATACTGCTATTCTGCTGAAATCAACTTTCGAGCCAGTGCTATGCCAGGCCTTGGGAGGGACTCCTTTATTTCACCGCTAGGTTTCTCAGTCCCGATTTTAATCATGCTTCTTAATGTTACACTTTAATAATGATTCTTAATCTTGTACTTGGGTCTGTGGAATTAAATATTAAAGGGTCAGGGGAGAATTAGCATGGATTTTTGTACACACCAATGTGAACTAAACGTGATTCAAAGATAATTATATGAAAGAGCACTGTTAGTAATATTTTCCAAACATTAAAAAAATTAAAACAACAGCAGTAGATACGCCCAGATTTAATTATTTAAATGCATAAAAAAATTTACATCTTTGTATATGCAGGTCACCATCATCAACTGATATGTCTTAATACTGTTTCAGTGTAAACCTCCATGCTTCTCATTATTTTTAGAACAGAAGTGCCGGATTTGGAATGAAATCTCTGGGTTTGGCTAGCCCGGGGCATGTTTTTTTCCCTTGCATGAATAGACAGGTCCAAGTTCAAATGTATTCCTGTTTCAGAAAACTAACTCAACATAACTACTTATTCCTCATTTACCATTTGCGGAGTTTAAGGCTAATAGACCTGTTGTGGTTCTTCTAGTCCCTCTTTTCCATTACTAGGACTTTGCCTTTTTTAAGAAACGGGAATGCCAAAAAAGCCATTCTGGTTGGGGGGGGGGCTTCCCCCGGAACATGTAGTGTTACCGAAGTGGAGAAAGTTGATTTGCCATGGCGAAGAAGGAGGAATCGTAAGTCAGAAGAGGATGGGTCCAAAATCATAGAGTAGCTATTGTGGTTCTTCTCCATCCTCACTTCTTTTCTCTATGGCCAATTTTTCCCCCTGTGGCATTGTCTTTAGTTGAGCCACTGGCCTGGGTATAGGTCTGTCTCCAACAAAAGATACTAATGATTGTCTTTTGGCGACACATTCCACGGATTTTTGCCGTCCTTTGTCCTTACCTTGGGGATACGCATACTAAAGGCTCTCAAAGCGCTTTTTGGAAAGAAAGGGTAGTATTTAATTCAGAAATACCGAGTGGATGCTCCTGTTCTGTTCTCTTCCAGTAACAATGCAGAGATTCATGCCTCCATTTGGCAGAGATTCATGCCTCCATTTGGCTTCTTCGTATGAATAAATAAAGAAATGAAAATTTAGGTAAAAGAAGAACCGGTACTGCAGCGGCAGCGGCAGAGGCAAATGAAGGCGAGGGGGCGCATCCTCTCTCCTTCCTTTGCAAGACTCTCTGTTAGCACTCGCTTTTTGTGCCTGTCACATGAAGGGAAGCAGGATCCTTTCCCTAAAAAAATTTTTTAAAAAAATGCACGCATGACGATGAGGGTCATGGCCCCTATATCATAATGCGAGTGGGTTTGCTGTAGCTGCGGTCGCTCTGCAGCCCACCAGCCCCGGCAAGATGCCTTAATTGAGATGTGCTGTCAAGAGTGACAAACACATTTGCATACAGTCTATTTATTTTTTGTCGGGGACAGGTCTGCTGGCTGCTGTTGGTGGAACATCCTTAATCAGCCTGCTGAAAGTGAGACGGCAGCTCGCTCTGGCTGTCCTACGCTGGGCTCTTTTCTTCATTAAGTGACAGATTAGCCGAAAGGGGAGGGAGAAGGGGCTGGTGAGCCAACGTCAACAGTTAAGTTTAACTCGTGGAGGTGCGCCTGACTGTAGTTAGCAGCCAGCCGCGTGGGCCTCCTGCATTGCAGAGTGGCCTGTTGGCCAGATGGGTGAGGTATTCATCTAATAAATGGAATGAATGAATGCAGTTGGAAGTCACCAAACTGCTGGCCAGAGGGGACAGATCCAAACTAAACGACTGGGCAGCCAAACAGCAATCTGGTTGACTTTTTGCTTCCATCCTGTTGGAGTTTTTCCCTCCATGTGGCAGAGGGGCTTTCTTGGTTTTTGCAGCTGTGATTTAAAAAGAAAGTAATGCCACCACCTTGTTGCTTTCCTCATAAAAGTAAGATGAGCTGTGACTTGTTGTACCTGTTCAGTGCTGCAACTTGGCAATGCAGAGAATGCTTTTTCTGCATACATCCTTGCCTCCAGAGCTACTTGCCCAAGCATAATTCCATGCCTTGGTGCTCTGCAGTCATGGGCTGGCACTGTTTAGAGTCATTTTAGAAGAATCAGGGCGTTGGGGAAGAGGCCCAAGGAAAAGGAGTAGGAGAGGCCGGTGTCTTTTGCAGAATGAGATCACTGGGGCAGGAGATGTCCTGGGCGGGAGGGGAGTGATGTCCGTGTGACCTACCCATGTGACTTTCATCATACAGGTCTGTGTCTGTGCATCAACCTGCACGGGAGACAGAGATTCCTACTTAATCTTGGCAGGGAGTACCAAGAGGGAAAAAAAGACATTCACATGATGTTAAGGCAGGGAGAATCTACCTGGTAGGTCAGAAAGACACTCAGCCAAATTCAGCTTCATCATCTCAAGTGTAGTGAGAGACTTTTGGAGACCACTCCAGGCTGTGGTTGCAGCCTGGATTTGTGCTGTCTCCTTTCCTGCTCCTCAGCTGCACCGACTCCTGATACCCGCAAGCTGCCTTATCACTGGTCGATCTGATCATCTCTGAAGCTCTTGTCCAGGGTGTTTTCTATTGTTCTCTATAAACCTTTCCCAGGAAATAGCCACAGATCCTTAGCTCAGTGACTAAGCCACATTCACTGTCTGATTCCATGCCCCTCTTGGTCAAAGGCAATCAACCCTCTCTCAGATGTGATTAAGGCCCCGTTTTTATTCCCAACGTGTCCAAAAAGTCTGAGAAGGACCTTTTAAGGGTGGTGAAGAAGCCTCAAGAAGCCTAAAACCACAGAGGCTGCTTTCACACGACCCCTAAAATCCGCTGCAAAATGCTCACAGATGCGGAGCATAAAATTGTTTTCCCACCAGCAGCGGACTTTAAAAAAAAAGTACGACCAAACCCACTTAAGCGCGCCCCAGCGCATTTTACAAGTACCTGGTCTCGAGGGGGTAAAATCCTTGTTGCTGTTCCTTGTTGCTGTTTTAAAGCATTGCATGCCTGGCCTTCCTCTGCTTTTTGTTTGTTTTTGTTGGGTCCCCCCCCCCTTTTAACAGACAGGAATCCTAACGAGCTGGAACAATTAGCTGCTACTGACGGCAGGCGGAAATGAGCCTGCATTTTTTTCTCTCTCCCCTCACCGCAGACAGAAGCAATAGAACCAGAGTGCGGGAGGTGGGAACACGTGAAGCAGAACAAAAACCACATTGGGCAGGAATCTGCATGTAAGTTGCCAGCGGATTTTAGGGGTCATGTAAAAGCAGCCAGAACTGTCGAGTTGGAAGGAATCTCAGGAATCTGCTAGACTAACGCAGGGATGCACAGCTGAAGGATTCCAGACTTAAGGACAACTAACTGTGGTTTGAAAACCTCTGGTGCATGTGAGAATCCGCCACTTTCCAAGGGGGCTGGTCACAGTGTCTTCTTACTTTCAGGAAGGTCTTAATCTTTCGTTGGAATGCTGTTGTGATTTAAATCTATTTGTTCCAATGGGCTTCAGTAGAAATCTGTTCTCCCAACAGTTGATACCAGAAGAGGGCTGCAGCCCCTTTCCCTCTGGAATTGTAAACACCTTCCCAAAAGGTTTCGGCATCATTCCCTGGTTCTTTTGGGGTACCTCAGATGACAGCAGCATGGCAAACTGTCCCTCTCCAATGCCAATTGGGTAGCAAAGGCTGGCCCAAGTCCTCCTGATGAGGTATTTTTTCACTATGGCCAAAATGCCTGTATTGCTCTTTTTGGCTTACATTGGGAATATATCGAATCTTCTTCTGTATGTGGGAATTCTAGATTTTCTTCTTGACTTCCAGCCATCCTGATTATTAGTTCTAGTCTCTTGGACTCACGAGAAACCACTTGCTGTTGAAAAAGACCTAACTAGCTTTCTTCTAGCCCTTTTTCTCTCTTGGTCCTATATTTGGCAGCCTGACTTGTGGCCAGCAAGTATTGCGATCTTCAGTAATACGCCTAAACTGTACAGCTGAGGTAGTGTCTGATTCCCATGCAAACCCTCTGAATTATCAGCCTAATACGGTACTATCAAGAACTCAGCATGCTGACATAGTTCAGGAATGATAGCAGCACGCATGCACACACACACACACACACACACACACACACACACACACACACACACACACACACACACATCCGGGGGGGGGGAGCAAGAGAGAAGACCCTCTTCTCTCTTCCCCATTATATTATTGGTATTCATCTTAAATCTGCCGGTCTGCCAGGATTTTGTAGGTGTGAATTCCAGCAACCGGCCCCATGAGAAACTCCGAGAATGACCAGTTTAAAAAAAAAACAAAGAAGAGAAAAGATGAGAGAGTTTTAAAACCTGGCCTGGCTTTTTGTCTTTTTGCTTAATACCCTATAGGTGAAATTTTCCATTGTTTAAATGAGGAATATATGCAGTGAGCTCTCTGCTGACAATGTCCTTGAGGATTTGACAGTGAAATTTTCCAGCCGTTGCTCTTCGTTAGGATCCTGGTGCTGCCTAACAAGGCAGCCGAACTGCTGGTACCTTCGACTCCTGTTTGTTCTCCGAGGGCTCGGGGGCTGCTGCAGTAAGCACATCGACCGGGGCTGATCATTACAAGGGCGTACACCACCATGAATAAAAATGTCACACGCGTGCCCCCCCTTCCCGTCTCACAGCAGTACAAAATGTCAGCCCTGTCAAACACACATTGCAGGGAGCGCCGAGCAGTCGGTACAAATTGGAAAGCCGAATATTCCCCCGGCTTTCTGATATTCTTCATTTGAAGCAAAAGAAAAACAGTTGTTAACCTATTAGCTGTGATTTTAAACGCCGCTGAAGCCAGGGATGGACAGATTTCCTGTGCGCACCGGGCGGAATGTGGTCCTGACACCTTCTTGGGCTGACCCGTTTGGTTTGCTTTCGTTTATTTTTAAGTCTCAAGGGGAGCCCACAAAGAGATCTTCTCACCAACTCCTGCTTCTTCTCCTTCACATTTCAGCCATAGCACTTTTAGGGCTTACAAAAGAATTTGTGGTCACTCTGTTCCCCCCACCCCACCCCTTGCAAAGGAACGGAGTTCATAATGCAAGCAAACAGGTGTCATATTACTCCCATCCGTTGGCAGTCGTGTACACGGGAGGAAGAGTGGATATTTTATTTAGTTAGTTGTTTTTTGAGTATTTTTACCCCACCTTTCTCCTTGGAAAAGAACCGAAGGTGGCTTACAGTAAGGAGAGACAATATACAGTCCATTCCAATTAAGATACATTCCGTTTGAGAAACAGGGAATTGTTGCAGCATTAGAAGGCAACATTAAAACTAACAATTGATAACATAGTGTCAGTGCAATCACACAAGGAGAGATACGGTATAAACACAATGAGAGATGTAATCACAAAGTTATGAGTGGCTATAAACACAAAGTCTATGTAGCCATGTACAGTAGAGTCTTTGCCTTTTTCCAGAAAGACATCAGAGATGGGGCAGTCCTGGCCTCCACTGGGAGGGAGTTCCAGAGTCTGGGTGCAGCAGCTGAGAAGGCCCTTTCATGTGTTCCCACAAGATGTACCTGTGAGGGAGACAGGATGGAGAGAAAGGCCTTGTATATTATAAATCATCAATCTTAATGAACTGAACTTCCAAGAGGTAGAATGCTATGCTACTAGGACAGTGATGGCGAACCTTTTAGAGACTGAGTGCCCAAATTGCAATTCAGAACCCACTAATCTTTTGCAAAGTGCCATTACAGCAATTTAACATGAATACAGGTGGCTATGAAGGGGCGATGTCGGGTGCCCACAGAAAGGGCTCTGAGGGCCACCTTTGGCACCTGTGCCATAGGTTCACCAACACTGGACTAGGATGTCATAAATGTCTTTCTAATAGCAGCAAGGCCTCAAAGGCACAGAGGTCAGAGTATAAGCTGGACATGGCATGGAAGCTCCTTGACATGGGCCGGACGAGCATGGCTGCCTCCGCTTTCATAGATGAGATGCCCACTAGCCGTGACAGAAACATGAAGATGCTCAGGGGCACTTAATTCATTGGTTTGCACCTGGGTTTTGTGCTTCAGGAGCTAAGATGCGCTGGAAAGCAAAGTTCTCACCCAAGACTGGATCTGTTTTGCAGATCCTACCTATGTGGTTGTGCTAGCTTTAAAATTTTAGATTACCCTTTTAATGGTAACAGTTGAAGGCATTTCTGTGCTGGCTGGAGGGGAAACATTTGAGACATGTGTCTTCGTCACTGACTCTAGCATCCTGTGATAATTTGGTTCCACTTAATTTCCATGGCCAGAGACAACATGAGGTCTTTACTGTCTACCTACCTGGAACCCACTCTTCTATCTAAAAGAAATATCCCCATTTGAGAGCAGTGAAATGGTTACGGCAGTGGTTCTCAACCTGTGGGTCCCCAGATGATCCTGGACTGCAACTCCCAGAAGACTCTACCACTCGCTGGGCTGGAAGGGGTTTCTGGGAGTTGCAGTCCAGAAACATCTGGGGACCCACAGGTTGAGAACCACTGAGTTATGGGTTCTCTGGCCGCTTTAAACATGTTTGATCAACCTTGTATCATTTTCTTTCGCAGTCTCAGGAATTAATCATATAGGATGAGTTCTACCAGATCAGGAAAAAAACCCTTTCCAGTTCCTCTTCTCCCCCACTTGTGGCCTTCCTTAGATGATCGTGATTTGTAATAATAGAAGAGAAGAAAACCTTATTTTCACATTTTCTCCACAATATGTATTATCTAATGAATCTGCATCATGCCCCCTAGCCCAGCCCTAGTTACTGCCTTTCTGCATGCTTCAATCCTCCTTCTGAAAGCCCTGGCTGACTGAGAGGCCAGACAGAGTCTTCCACTTGAGGCTGTGCACAAAACAGTGGTTTGCCAAGCTAGGTCATTCATCCATTAACTTGGCAGAGTGGAAAGGACCATTGTGCGAGTTGGAAAAGAGGCTTCAACCTTCGCTTTCCTGATCTCTGGACACTGGTCCAGTCAAGGTGTGATTTGAAGGTGTTCTTGCAGTACTTATGAAAAATGATTCTGTTTTGGCCTTGAGTTTTTGAGAGGGGGAGCATATCATTGGGAAGCTACTGGATTACTATTGAGAACTTGATTCCGCCATTTGTTCTGTAATATTTGGCCGCTGGACCGCAGGAGGTGTAGGAGCAGCAGGTGAGAGATCTGTTCATACAAATTAGGGTGTTTAGAGTACAGCGCACTTACTTATCCCCCAGACCAGTTTAGTTGCTGGAGTAGAGGTGTGCAGTCTTCTAGTTTACACTGTCTCTTGTCTAGTGACCATACTTGCACAGATATTTGCAGGTGACCATCCTGGCCAGGCAGACACCTATCAAGCACATTACCCTAACCTTGCCTAGAAGGAGGTAAAGGAACGAGCAGAGCAATTGGCTCCCAGTCAAGCTGTGAGCAGGAATTTACTTGTTTGTCTAACTGCCAGGCCACTGCCTCCCCTCCTGAGATTCTTCACCACCTGTTCCTTCAAGAACAGGCCTGTGACAGATCTGGTTGCCTCCAGCAAACACTGGCGTGGACATTCATTGTCTTGTCTATAATGCACAGGCAATTAAGTGGATATTCCACCATAGCTTCCCCTCCTGACCTTTTGAAAACAATGTCTTGCTGCATCAACAAATTAACTGCAAATCAGATACTGGTTATACAGTAGTAAAAATAATCCTTATGTCCTACAGATGTTTTTGGACTGTGATGGGGAGAGGGGCTATAGAGCTCAAAAAGAGAAGCACGGCGCTAGCTCTCAGTAGCATGCCTCCTGCTCTTCCTTGTTCCCTGTCATGCTAAAAGAGCCTCGTCTAAACTGATGTACTGCAGCTATAACAGTGCTCATGAGCTGGGGTTCAATCCTAGGTAGCCAGCTCAGGGTTGACTCAGCCTTCTGTCCTTCCGAGGTCGGTAAAATGAGTGCCTAGCTTGGGGGAATGTGCAGCCTGCATAAATAAATTGTAAACCACCCAGAAAATGCTTTAAGGACCACGGGGCAGTATATAAGCAGAAAACCTTGATTTTGCTTTGCTAGAGAAATAGGCACTGCATTATAGCAATGGTTAAGAACAGAAAGTCATAGCTGTAGAAAGCTTTTTGGGGAAGTACTGGAAAAGGAGTGGGGAATACATGCTACTTTTCCTAGATGCAACATTCTGGAAACCAGAGCAGAATCTCTGGGTGTGTTTTAGATTTACTTATTTGCTAAAAATGTCCACCTCTTTGTATAGAGAAGAGCACAGAAAATGGTGACACAGCTATCTTAAGCATCCCCGTTCCTTTAAGAAAGCAAAAATTGGAGGCCAATGTTTTAGATTCCTTTATGTCGCAAACGTGAGCTGCATATTAATCACGGCGTGTGTTACAGGAAAGTGCATAACAATCTTCCAGAATGCCAAAGCAGCCCTGGTTGGTGAAGCCATAGGTTCTAAACCAGCATCCTGCTTCCCATTGTCCCACCAGCCACACCTATGGGAAGCCCACAAGTATCCCACCAGCAGCATCTTTCTCTCCATCAACTGGAACTTACTGTTGTGCTGCTTATGAATCTGGTTGTTTGGTTTATCCACCAGTCTATAGGTGTCAAGTGCTGATACTCCTTCTCAAATAAATTAGGGATGGTGCCCGATGAAACCGGCATCCTGATTCCTGAAGTAGCTCAATAGCCCTTGAGTAAACATAACCACCTCCATGAATTTATCTAATCGCCAGAACAGATTCTAAGGTGGAGTTTGCACAAGATGGGTGATGATGAACACTTACTCCTGCACTAGGCCATGCCTGCTACTGTGGTTGCATTGGCACCATCAGTTGCAAAAGACTTGGGGAGATCTTCCCTGTGGAGGGTTTAAGGCCATGCTGGAACGTCAAGCGTGTGCCATGTTTGCATGATGGTTCGTTGCTCAATAGGCTGACAACTGAAGTTTCCACTTTGATGCTGCAGCAGAGCATCCGGCCGGCAAGACCACCTCCTCCCAAGATCCACCGGTCCTCCAGGCCCGTGAGTAAACTGGCCACTTTACCTCTCTGCTGCCATCTTTAACCCTCTGTGCTCTGTAGCTGCACTTAATACTAGTTGGGCCTTGCATATCTCACATCGAGTCTAACAGGAACTTTTGTCCTTCCTTTGATCAAGCTTTGTCCAGCAATCCACCTTTTGCTCTGCCTGTTTTCTACAGGACCTACCACTGTTGCTCCTGCAACACCTTTCTCTTTGTTCTGGTGTGATTCCTTGAAGATTTAAGATCTCTAGGCTTCGCATAACAATTTTAGCTGCGAGGTCTTTAAAAGATTTGCAGCAGCCTCCAAGCCCAAACACGCTGTTTTAGGACATCTGCACTAATCTGGATGTTTCCCCCTTTATTTATCCTTCATGGGACTAGGGATGGGATATGTCTGATGTTGGTGAGAACATTGTGATGATGGAGGAGTAAATTCCAGGTGGTTGTGTGTCTGTGTGTGTGGGGGGGGGGGAACACACTGTAACACTGTGGTAGAGCACACATTTTGCATGTCGAAAATCCCAAACTTATTCACCAGCACTACTTGTTCTTTAAAGAGTGCTTGATCTGCAGGGCCTAATGACCTCACAGGGGTGGGATAGTCTTCCATGTTCCTCATGCATAGTCACTCAAAACACAGTCCACTGGGAACCTCCCAGCCACAATCCTCACTGAATTGGGGGGGGGGGGGGAGGTTGAATAAGAGCCCCTTGAGGAGAGAGAACCACTGAGATGGTGACTTTGATGTCACCACCTCCTGTACTCGCGGGGAGCTCCCGTTTGTTTCAGTGAGGCTTCAGCAGCAGAATAACTCAGAGAATGATGTCCCATGGGTTAAATCTGTTCCCCACTCTATGCCTGAAATTCGCTGTCGCTGAGGTTGCTGCTAGACAACTAAGCTCCTTAACGGTATTTTGTCTTCTGGCCTTTCTGTGGGCCAACAGCTTCCCATGCATGGGCAGTACATGGGGAACATGCATTGGCAGCCTGAAAATTAAAAGCCCTACAGCTTAGACTTCATCGTGTATGTTGTCTCCTGATTTTCCTGCTATAGAGATTCCTGCGGTGTGCAGAAATGAGCATACTGAGTGAGGAAGGCAGTACTGAAACTGCTAAATGAAGATTGCATTAATTATCCCTGTCAATAACCTGCCTCCATCTACCAACAAATCCCTCTTCTAGCAAAGGGCATTGTTTATGACCTAATCCCACTGGGTTCATGATTTGCTGTGGTTAAAAATGCTGTCTCCACCAATGAATTGGTAACAGGACAAGAGACAAGCAACATATTTGTTTTATTTGGTTCAGTGTAGAAAATAAATTAAAAATGTTTTTTTAAAAAAGGTGTCCCCACCCCACTAGCAGTATTTTGTTGAGATTTACTTACCTGCTTTGCCAGATGTTCTCCGACTTCAACTCCCACCCAAAGAAGGATGCTAGTGTCAGTTCAGGCCTTGGGCTCTGGAAATTCCAGTTTTGCTAAAAGATGTAGGCTCTTTTGATCTGATTTTTTTTTTGGGGGGGGTGAAAGTTGGCTCAAAAGGACTCAAGACCACTTATCTTGCTAAAACTAACTAGGGAAGTTCTGCTACTGCTTTGGGCCCTCTTCCTGTTTCTTAGCAGCTGGCTTGGGTGTGCCATTTACTCTTTTCTTCCAGTTCACGTTTCCTGGGTTTACACTGAGAGTGCATGTCTGAACCGTTGGTGTTGAGCACAGCGAGTCATTGCTGTGGTTTTGTTTGTTGATAATTTCCCTCCCTTCATGTGTCAAAGATGGTGCTGATAGCTTTTGTCTCTGTTGTTCAGGAGGGTGTCCTTGATGCTGGACACCCTCCTCAGGAAGCAAACTGCCCCTGGGCGTTTATACACGACCCCTAAGCTCCGCTGCAAATGGCTCCCAGCTCCGGAGCTTAAAAATGTTTCCCCACCAGCTCCGGAGCATACAGAAAATTAAGTGCGACCATGCCCCCATAAGCGCGACCCAGCGCACCTTTCAAGTACCTGCTCTTTGATGGTGAAAAATTCCTTTATGCGGATCTGCCCGGCTCTCCTCCCTTCTTTTTGTTGTTGCTTTTTGCCTCCTGCCCCTTTAAGAGGAACCAGGAAGTGACTGGAGGCTCAACTTCCACCGGCAGGGCACAGGGAGGTAAGCCGGTATTCTTTTGTTCCTTTTTTCCCTCCCTCCCCTCACGCAGACAGGAGAAGGAAGTGCGGAGGGGTGGGGACGCACAAACAGCAACGAACCCCCAAGATCTCTGGTCCGAATTTAAGGGACCAGCGGATCTTAGGGGTCGTGTGAAAAGGCCCCCTGTGTGCTTATAGTAAAAATACCATGGCTCACAAACTTCTTTTTCTAGTGAGGTTTTTGAAAACCAAATGTCACTTTGTTCCAAGTCGAACTGGCATTTGCCATCAAAGGCCATTTCACCAGGTTTGTGTAATCTCTGAGATGCAATGCATTAATAAGCCTCAGCAGCATAGTATCAGCTGCTATTTGGTTGTCTGCAAAGAGAGTGTGCATACATAGTTTTTTTAAAAAACCAGAATCTCTTCATCAAAGACCATTTGCTACGGAAACATCGGGTTTCCCACTTTTAAGCAGGTCACATTTAGTATATAAATAATCTACCATCTCTTTGTTTATCCCACAAACTGTGGGAAGGGTGAGATGCTGACTCTTGGCTCCAACCCCAATCAGCTAGCTCCCTGTGGATCGGCTTCCTGTGAAGCATCATGCCATCGAAACAGCAGGCTTCTCTTGGCACCTGGACTGTTGCACAATCTGAAGTTTCCAAGCGCAAAATTATGACATGAATGTACATCATTGCTAAAGCAAAACTTCCCTGTAGAGCGTAGTTAGTAGGCTCTAAAAATCAAAGCAGACTTGTTGTAAATCATTATGTGTCAAACGTGAATGAAGGCGTTTTCAGCTTGTCCCTAAGTTGCAACCAACATTAGTCTGTGCTCTGTTTCTGGAAGGACAGGGTACTGCTGACACCATAGAGAAAGCCCCAATTCCCTCCAGATGTACATCTGATAAATGTGACCCAACCATGGAGAGCTTCTGTTGATGATAGCTGCAGCCAGGTAGATCGGTATGGGTGCAGACATTTTCTTAGGGAATCTTGGTCCTGAGCAGCAGAGAGCTTTATGAGTTCATATCAAAACTGTAGACCTAGCCTGGGGAGCAAACTGATAACCAGTATAGTTCTTTTAACTGTGGCATAATATAATCTAGATGTGACTAGATTATGTGCTTCTCCCCAATTGCCTGTATCTTCTGCCACATCATGGTAGTATGCTTAGAATTTTGACCTTGCACAGAATCATTTAGAGATGGCCCCAGATCTACCTTGCTCAAATATTGAGTGGTCGCCAATGACCCTCCTCTCCCTTTACCTCTCAGCAGGTTCTGTTCAAGCCAGCAGCTCCCTCGATTCCGTGGTTGTTGTTTTTTTCCTGGCAGTTTCTACTGTACTAATTTGGTTCCAGAACTTTGATTCATTTTGTGCTGCTGGTAATTTCCCTTGATACATTGGAGCCAAAGGCTGTGATAGCATTCCTGCCTGTTGTGCAAAGGAAGCGGATGGCACCAGTGCCATAAAATGTAGCCAGTGTCTCCAGGTAGGAGCGAGTCCTCTTAACTGCCCATTCGGTCCTCGTGAGTTTGGCATCTACCCTCTGTCCTGGAGCATGCGCACACGCACACACAAAGTGCTTTTGCATTCTCTGTGCATTTTAATCCTGCTTGTCTGATGCAGTTATGAAATCCCGCTGGGATTTAGCCTTTTCCCCAACCCAACCCCCTCCCAGCAATGGTCCTCCCAGGATTTGGCGCACAGTCCCCTCTGCTGGTATCGTGGGGTTGCCATCAGGGGCGGGGCCATTCCCATCCCAAGAGGGTCTGCACTAAGGTGAAAGTGTTCTCAGTACAGTGACAAGCCAGCTTTAGGCTTAATTAAACAGTTTTCCCTCTCCCTCTCTCCCTCTCTCTCTCCCCCCCCTTGCCTTTCCCTCTCTCTGTGTTTTATCATCCCTAATGAAGCAGTCTCCTCCATCGATCCTGCTGATTGCCAAGCCATTCCTTTTGTTTGCTGGCGCTGAGCCATGCAGCCGCGCTCTGACAGCTCAGCTCCTCTAATTAGCTCTGTTGTTCTTTTCCCCCATGTTTCTCCGCCTTGCAAGTTCACTCGAAGTTGCCGCAAACTTAATCCTTCCATTCCTGCCATAAATTCGCTTCCTTAAGCCGTCTTGATTGCAGAGGGAGAGTCAGCCTTGTGTGCAGCCCAGTCTCCGAGGCCTCTGGCATCTGACCTCTTTTCTTCCCATGGGGCAAGGGCATTGAGTCTCTCTAGGGACCCAGGCTGCATCCTTAAAGCCCCCAATTGCAGCCATACTCATGCCAGTACCTCTGAGAGGGGATTTCAAATGCAAGAGGGTTATTCCATTATAACCCAGGCCTGTCGGTGTTGGTTGTGTTTCCTGTTGTGCAAACCGAACTGTCAGGAGGAAAATGTGACTCTTTTGGTCACAGCCAAGTACAGCTAAATAAATAAATAAATAAATAAATAAATAAATAAATAAATAAAAGTCAGTCCAGGGAGTAATATCAGAGTGAGACACTGTAAACCAGGATCATATTTAAGGTGTCAAAGCACAACTGCGCAAGAGAACAAAGGCACACTAGAAGGTGCATTTCTTCATTTTACAAATGTCTCGTGGTTGGCTTAAGCCAATCTTGCTGTGGGCGCCTGTGTATGTTCTCCTTTGGGGGTTGTTGTCAGGTTCGTTTGCGTATGGAATTCTTGCTGCAGAGCGGGAAATTGCAGGACCGTTTCCCTGTTTTTCAGTCTTTGCCAACTGATCACCCAACCTCTGTGCTGAAACTTGTTCTTGATATTCCTGCGAGCTCTGGACCAATGTGTCAAAAATGTGATACCTCCATCCATGTGCAGTGAATTTTGTAAGTGGACAGGAAACCATGCTGCCCTCAGCCCTTCCTTGGAATGAGGATGGAGATAAGCAGCTATTTAAAGCTATATGGACTTCATAGGCATGTCTAGGGGCTGCCCCTGTAGCAAAAGGGTAAAGGAGCATGTGAGATGGGGAAGACTGTGCCGATTAAAACTCATTTTCTCCTTAAATCTGACACTTTCAAAATGAGTTAAAGCTGATATTGGGCCCTTCTCTTTGTAACTACACAGACAAGGTTGGACTCCAGTCCATGTGTTAGTGTGAATTTTTTCTGCCTGCTTGTGACCTGCTGACAGAAGTGTTGTGTCTTGTGCGATAGATGTTGCTTCTGATAACTTGATTGGGAAGCATGTTTTAATAGGTCAGTTAAGGACAAAAAGACTGATATTCTGTTGAAGCGGACTGAACAAAATATAAATCCCTGGCAGAAGGGCTTCCAAATTTCTTTTTTCTCAAATTTCTTTGCCGTTCTGTTCAGTTTTTCAGTCTGCGAGACACCTTCCTTAAATGCCATTCCTGTGTTGATCCTTTTAAACGAATTATAAATCAAGAGATGGCAAGCCTCTAAGCAGGTTAGCTAACAAGTAGGTTGCTTTCATTAAACAAGTCCTTCAATGTAGAAGTCTTGAAGACTGAGGATGCAAGTGAATGAACATGGTGAAGAGCGTCAAGTATTATTTATTTATTTATTAGTCTTATACCCTGCTTATCTTCCCAATGGGAACTCTGGGCGGCTTACAATAAAACTATGGAATTCTTGTTTTGTAATACATAAATAGCATTCTTCAGGGCTTCAGAAGTTTCTGGACTTACGATGAGGGAAAACATTGGCCCTCCTCTTTCTATCCTTCTGGGTTTCATTGGAGCTGGTACTTTAAGCACTTCAAAAGTGGCTCCTCAGAATTGAGTTGGGCATTTAGACATCTGAAATAGGTCCTTCCAGTCCCAGTTCCTACAATCTGCCGGCTTTGCTGTGCGAGTTCATCCCTTGTGTTTCACAATCCAACAAAGCCACCTGCGGCTGTTTGTTCCCCTACTTCATGCACACGGTTAACCAAGCTGAGTTGTATCTTTCCCCAGAATGATTCCAAAGATGGATGTGCTGTTGAGCAGCTCTTACTTGAAAAAGAAAAGATTCCCTCCACTTGTTGGTTTCCTGTATCTATTTCTCCATTTTTGGTGCCCCATACAACTTTTACTGCCAGGCATCTGGCTGATAGTGTACCTGAGGTTTAGCAAAAGGCAGTGTAATTTTTAGGCATGTTGGAAGCGGATCCCCATCAAAGCTGGTGGAGTACTGATTTCTAGAAGGGGTTGTACACATTATAGAGCTTGTTAAGAGAACCGTTGAAATATCTCTCCACTTCCTGTCAAATAGGTCCGGCCTCCCAGACCCCATGTGGCCAGGAGGCCGAAGAGTAATGTAGCCACCGAGGGCCGAAAGACCTCTGCCTCGAGTCCAGAACAGTGAGTATGCATTTCCCTGCATTTCACTTTTGAAAAGAGTGCACAGGGTAAGGGGAGAATTACTTGTGTTGTCTATATGTCGCTGCAAGCAATAAAGAGAAGGTTATTTGGAAATTAGTTGCCCAGAAAGGGAACAATGTGGTGTGTACCCCAGCCCCCCCCCCAAAAAAAAGAAAGAAAAGTAGAAGGACAGTACGTTCTGAAAAAATGCATATGATTTCTGCAGTGAGGCAACAGCCTTCTTCAGTTGTTTAACTTGGTTAAACAGATTTGGGATTGAAGGGTGTTTTGGATTCTTCAGTAGGAAGCCTGCAGCTGAACTTAGTAGGGGCCTCCTTGGGTGGAACGTCATCGCCCTCTTGTGGAAGAGAGTGGGAAACCATCCGTGCAATGGGATAGTGCAGTTCCTTTGAGGTGAAGTTGTATAAAACCTCTGCACTTGTGGACTTTTAAAGACGTGTGCCTGCAAACATGCATCCTCTTCCTTTGGGAAACAATGAGAAATAGACTGGCTGTTGAAAGACATGACAAAATTGATACTGTTTTGCCTAAGTATGGCAACATTTTGTAGTGTGGTGCAGTCTGAGCCTTTAAGCACTTGATGTGTAAAACACATTTGTCCTTTTAAGGAGAACATTGGGGCAAAATATTTTAAATAAATTTTAGACACTTCTGACACATTGGTGCCTTTTTAGGTAACTTGCTTTGCTCTCTATTCCTCCCATTTTTAATTTTTTTTGTATATCTTGTGTAAATTTACTCCTTCCTTTTGGAGAGATATGCACAGGTGTGGAGCAGCTCCAGTTTAAAAAAATATTTAAAAAGTAGAAGGCAAATTGAATGCTGGCTCACTTTCCCATTGTCGCTTGTCAAAAAATGGGCTCCAAAAAGTGCCCTATTTATCTTGGTACATCATTCTGTAAGAGCTAGAAAAAGATAATCATTTTAGACAGTAACTGCCTGAATATGCCATCGAGCCAAAGGTCATAGACAGTTGACATTTCCACATTTGTTTTGTGGGAATGTCACAAACCTTCTGAGGTTTTCTTGGCCCCAAGTGCCAAGCAGGTTATTGGATCTCTTTGGGCATTCTGGGCCTTCTTCACGCTGAAACAGAGACACCCTGAGAGGACTGTGCAGTGAACAGAAGGCCTCTCTACAGGTCCCATTTTCAAGCGACTTGAGAACTTCCCTGGGGCATCAACAGCATCTGATGATGTCCTTGTCTCTCGGAGTAAAAGCTACCATCTGGGGGACAGCGCTTTTCCTGTGTTTTGCTCTTTGTCGTCTTATTTTTGGAGACCACTTGCTTGTCATTCAGTCACCTTCTCTAGGTAATATCTGGAGCAGCAGGTGAGTTGAAGCATATGGTTTCACGTTTCTCATCTTTCTCAAAGCAACACTCCTTCCTTTTTCAAAAAAGATGATGGTCACCTCCTGGTGACATTTGGGCATTTTCTATTCTGGTATGGGAAGACGCCATGTGCTGTCTGACAGCACGCTATGAGGCGTGGGTGTCATTTTATTGGGTGCTATGCAGGGCCTTCAGATGCACCTGGTCCTGCCTCACTACATGTAATTCATGTGTTCACTTTAGGTTCATATTCTGAGCTTGATTTCCTTTTAGTCGCTTGGGCTGAGGTCTTTCCAGCTTGTCGCAGCTTGAGTTTCTAGTGGCTCAGTCCATGTTGGGAGGGCTCTGAGAGCAGGTGTACAGCCTGCTCCAGATCAAAGACCCTCTGTGCTGTCCAGGAAGGATATACCTTTTTTTATGTGTGGAGCTGGCATGAAAGGCTTGACTTAACCAAATCATGGGATTTCTAGAGGGAAGTAGAACCTCAACACAGCTTCGTTCACTTGTTTGAGACATCTTCTCTAAAAGCATCATGGTTTATACCCTCTCTCTGCTCCTTCTTTTTGGCCTCCATTATATAAGTGAATCTCATGGGTGCTGTCTGGATGAGCATGCCCTAGAAGGGTGGGCCTTCTGTTCCAGTGCAGCACTGTGTATCTAGGAATGGAGATCTAATTTTCGCAAACAGGCCTTTGCCCACTTTGGTACCAGATGTCTGTGGGGGAGAACTTGAGGAATAGCTGGAGGCTGCAGAATGCCAGCCAGTTCTGCCTTTTGTCCAAACCTGCCAAACCTCAGATTGGGAATAAAATCAGTCTCTTTCTTGTAAGTAACTAATTCTTCCTGATTACTGAAGTCCTATCATCTGATGCCCATCCACATTGATCAGACACTTTTAAAAATACTTTTGTTGTTGTTTCTTTTTCCTATATCTGCCTTAAGTACATTTAGGTGTCAATTAAATTTGAAATATCTACATTTGTCAGCACTTGGTTTTTGGCCAGCGTGATGTGCTGCTGATTTGTCCAGGCATCCTGACACATGGAGAGGGGGGTTGGAAGCCCCCGAAATGCAGATTGTCCTCATTAAAATCAAAGCGCCAACTCTCCTAATGGTAGGCAGAGCCGTGGCGCGCATCCTTGGCTTTATTGCGCTGTGTTTCTGACATGATATTTAAAAAGGAACAGCTACGACTGTCAGCACTGTCATATGCTGGCGCTAACCGGAGACATGTTAAACTAAACATTAGAAGACGATCAGCAAGCCATCTGCATGGGAACTCGGCGAAAAGATTAGGGAGGCAGGAGCCCGAGCAATCATGTAGAGACACCGAGGACTGGCGCTGTGACGGACAGGTCGCTTTCCCCTGCAGTCTCCACTGTCGCGCTTGCCTCGTAGCTAGCTTGCTGCGACCGCCTTTCCCGAGACAGCTCTTTGTGTGTGAAATGCGAGCGAGTGGTGGGTGGCAGCCGGCAGGAGAGAGAAGCCGAATTGGGTTAATGAGGGAAGAGGCTCGCACTGGATTCAACTGCCTCAAGCTAATAAAAAATTTACAGTTGGACATTTTCAAGCTCTCGTCCCTTAGCACTTTTAACCAAAATCACACTTGGTGCTGAAATCTGAACAGGTTGTCAGCGACGTCTCCCTTTGTCGCAAGAGGTGGTCATTTGGCAGCAATGGATTTTGCTTAGGTTGATCTTTATTGAAAGGAGATCAACTGGTTTCAGGCTTTGGGGTGGTTAAGTTCTTGCCTCTGAATACACAGGTCTCTGAAAACGCCCTGGAAGTCTACCTGATGCCTCCAAGCAGGAAACTAGAGGCATCTAAACTAACAGTAGCGGGAGAGCACTATGTGTTCTGTCTGTACATCAGTTCACTGCCCAAGGAACACTGAAAACCCTGAGAACCTCAGTTGCTTGAATATGTTCTCTCTCTCTAGGGAATCGGGGAGCTTCAAATGATTTAATCTAGTCATGACTTAGCTATAGAACCCATATTTGGGGAGAAGTGGAAACACTATCTAAAATAGTTTGGAAATCTGGCACAATTCTAGGTCTCTCCATTTTAGCTCCTACTTACCTAATGACCATTTTTTCTTGAATTTTAGTTAGTCAAATTCAAAACAAAATGCTCAGCACCACCTACCTTAAGCCTGAAAACATGCTCCCCAGAGCCTTGCCCTAGAACAGCTTAAGATGCTCAAGGGGAAAAAAGTGTCTGCTGACCCGTTCCACATTCTTGGAATGCTCTGGTGTTTTACAGAAGTTGATTCATCCATGACATGTCATGTTTGGGAATTCATGACTGAAAAATGTAGTGTGCAAGGAAATTCCTGTCAAGTTTCAGTTCAGTTTCTCTGTAAAAAATGGGGAGAAACTCATGTTCCCTTGGATTCTGGAGACTCCTCAAATCACGTATAAAGCGATTTAGATGAATATGATGTTCAATAAAGTACCTCGGTTCACCCTGGATGCCTTACCCTGCAAAGGAACAAGTCCAAGGATGGCAGTGAGTCAAGAGCTGCAAGTGAGTGGAAAGCGTCCATGACTTGGAACACAAAAGACCCTAGATTCAATCTTTAGCATCTTCAGGTAGTGTTGAGGAATGCAGGCCTATTGGGTGGACCCATTTGCCTGATTCAGTATAAGATGCCGTCCTGTGTTGTTAGAAAAAGGACTACAGTTCATGGGACAGCAATGCTCCTGCACCCTGATAGAGCAGCTGTCAATCAGGGAGTAGTCATTTGAGAGTCAGGTGCCTCCCCTCAGCCACAGGGCTCCTTCAGCTGCTGAGCACTGGGTGTGTGGTGGTGGTGGTGGTGTTATTTGCTGCTGGATTTCTGGCCACTGCCATCTCTCAGGAACCAAAGCAGGACAGACACGAGGCACAACCTTCAAGGATGAGTCTAGATCTGCAGGAGAAATGCAGCATATGCCTAGTCCTCAGTCTTTGACCTAAAGTGCAGCACTTCAGGAAGCCTTGGATTGGGCAGTTTTTTTCTTACTCCAGCTTCCCTCGGTCTCCCAACTTTGTCCAAATCTAGGCCTGCCAGTTCAGAAACATTTGCCACTTTTCTTCTGTTTGTCTTTCCTTCTGCAGGTGCAGCTCAGTAACCTCCTTTCTCTTTCCTTTCCCTGTCTCCTTCAGCTTGGTAAAGCCCACACGCCATTATACGGTCTTTCTCTCGGAGGACTCTTCCGGCGATGAGTTTCCTCAGGAAGACGACCCTGGCTCGGCCGCCTTCTCTGACAGCTTCCTCTTCTCTACTCCCTTTGAATGGTCTATACCTTGACTCTTTGCCGCCTTAGCCAGCACTGCTCCCTTTCCATGCTTGGAGCACAAGCATGCCCCGCTGACGTATTGGTCTTTCCCTTGCTTGGGTGTTTCTGTGGCATGTCTGTGTGTCCGCATGCCCCTGCATAGATCCATGCCGGGCTATGTTACCCCCAAGAGTGTAGTAGTGGGGGAGGGAAACAGGCTTTTTTGTTTTTTCTATCATGAATCACCAGCTATGGTTCTCCTTTTGTTTTCCATGTGATGTTGAGAGCTTTTGGGCAGTTCACTTACTGATACCATTTTTTTCTGCAGCTCCTGGATACCATTGCTCCTTTCTGATGTCTTTGATTGAGCAGCCAGCAGCACAAGGAACATTAAGCAAAGGCATAGCTAAAGGAGGCTAAGAAATACAAGCCTGATGACACAATATGATTGTAACTTACAAGTAAGGGGGCTGGATCAGAGTTTGGTGTCTCAAGGCCGTGTATGATCTTAGTTGTTGGAATTAACAGTCTGGGAAATGGAGATGGGACAAGATGGAAGCATAAAAGGCAGAGACAAGTAAATAAGAAGAGGGCACAGGAACTGGCTGGTGGGGAGTTAAGTGAGAAAATGTGTTAGAAAAAAGAAGCTACTGGCTTTTTGGGGTGTGTGTGTGTATGCATGACAAAATGAATTGGGTGAATGAAGGTAAGCAAGTTGTTTAAAGGTGGTGGCAGTACATAGGCCAGACCAGCCAAAAATAACCTTAGCTGAGTTTTCTAGGATCCTGTTTTCTTTTTAACACACAGGTGAATTCCTGCCACTGTCCAGAGCCTTCAGTCCCATACCAAACAAATCCACACAGCATTCAGTGATAATGAGGCAGCCACCATCACATCTGAACAAACAGCACTACCTTCTCTAACAGGGAACAGAATAAGCCTTTGCTAATAAGTTTTCAGGGTGTAGTTTATCAAGGCAACAAAGAGAGACAAGGGCCCCTCGTATTGCTGCTGTTTCTTGGTGCTTCTCCAGTGTTTTCCTCAATCTCAAGCCTTGTTTAAAGGGCACACTGAGACTGGCTGCCAGTCAAATGCCAATCACTGTGGAAAAGCATGTCAGTTTGTGGTGTTAATTGGATGCGCATTGCACTGCCATTTCTCTCACATGCAGAGCCGACATGCAAATCACAAAGTGTTCAAGGCCCATTTGCCAGGATACAGCAGAGCAGTGCTGCTTAGCACTCATTTCTCAATAAGCCCTACAATAGATTCTCTCTCTTCCATAATGGACTGTGGTGTTTCTTGATAAGGTGACACCAGTTTAATCATTGGTCCTTTCCTTGGGGAAGCACCAGGAGCAGCTTGCATGGAGTCAGCTGCAGCAGAGAGAAAGGAACTTTGCCTAGGGCAGGAGAGGCAGTGACCCTGTCCTGGCAAGGATGTGTAATGAGCAGTCAGTTTCTTGTGTAAAGCAAGGAGGTCCAGCAACAGTGTTCCTTGTGCTGCAGGCTGATTCCAAACTTCTGACCAATACCTGTTCAGGGGATTGGCTTATTGATGCCCAAGGAGCTTGTTTCCCAGATCTGTTCATTCACTGATTCCTTCCAAGTCCCCACTTGAGTTTGTTTTGCATGTAAGCAGCTGCATTAAGGATTATTTCCATTGTTGAAGCGATGATTTCCATTGTTTAAGCATGTCTTCAAAGTCTGAACACTTCCTCCTGTTTCCTCCTCACTGTTGAAAGCACCAGACACAAAAGATCCAGGCAGTGCTCAAAAAGTCTTTCCCCGCTGAATTATCCCTACACATTTCCCCAGCATCACTGATTTTGCTGTTATAAATGCATTTTTCATGCCTTCAAGAGGAGTTTCACCTGGACCAAGGTGCTACTGTGTCATATGAGTCTTCTTAAGAAGGCAGCAAATCTAAATTAGTTTGTGATCACCCTGGGTCTAAAAACCAAGGACAGCTTCACTGAAGGAACAGCAGTTAGATGGCATTGGCATTCAATCTTTGGCTGGTGCAGTTCTTCATGTTCTCTCTGTGACCCACCATTCCAAAATCAGTGGTGGATGGAAGCAACCCAGGCAACATGGCCACACTTTCAGATCTAGTTGCATTTGAAAGCAGGAGCCCAAACCCTGCCTGGAATGCTTGATTGGGCTTATATTCTTTGGAAGTGTCGTGAGATTTTCCTACTGGTCTTAACTGTGAAGCCCGTTTCTGCATTCTTCAGAGAGCATGTGCCTCAGGTTAACAAGTATTTTCTTTTTCTACCAGGCCTCAGCCTTACCGTGCCCTGAAGGAGTCCGATAGCGCAGATGGAGAAGAAACAAGTCCCGAGCAGCTAAAAGACTCTGTCCGTGTCAACCTTCCTACGCCAGACATCCCTGTGGAAATCAGTCTCATGGAAAGCATTTTCACAGGCCTGGACATAGAGCCCCAGACTCTCAGCCAGGCTAAGAGCCTGGAAGACTTAAGGATTCCCAAGGATGATGCGGATCAGCAGTCTACCTTTGACTACCAGGTATGTGGCTTGTTGGGTGCACAAGAAGGTCCATGTGAGAACTGACAGAGGCAGGGAAACTTGTCAGGCTGACACGGATCAGAGAAAAGAGTGTGTCAATTCACAAGGCAGGAGATGCCGATAAGCTGGGTGCTTGGTGATGAGTTCTGGATGCGCAAACAGTGAGAGGAGGAGGTGGAGGCAGAGAAGTAACAAGGAGGGTTTGGGTCCTCAGCTGGTAAAGTAGGATGAAGTGGAAGAGGAGGGGGGACTTTGTTCATATAGAGCCTCGTGCTAGGAGGGGGTGGAAGGTAGGTTTGAAATGGAAGGGCTCAGGAAAACTCACTGCTATACTGGGTGTTTTCTGGCAGAGAATGGATCCTTGCTTTTATGAAAAAAACTGGGCTTCTCCCGGGATGAAGCTTTCCCACCCCTACAAGCAGCTGTGGGGCTTGGGCCACGACGACATGGCAATTCCCTCCAAATACTCCCAGAGCTCCCCAGAGAGGCCCTATGCTACTCTTGGACATGCGCCCCCAGTCCCACTGAGGCCCCGAAGCAGAGACAGCATCCTGGACATCACGGAGAAAGACGCTGGCCGCACCCCTTCTCCACAAGGGAGCATTACCATTCCAAGACCGCAGGGCAGGAAGACGCCAGAATTGGGTATTGTCCCACCACCGCCTGCGCCCCGATCTTCCAAGCAACAGGCACTGCCTGACGTGGCGGCCTCTCTTTCTGGACACAGCACCTTGGCCTCAGAGATCATGCCGGAGACTTTTGGAGCCAGAAATACCTCTCTCAACCCTGAATTCCGACAACCTGCTGGCTTTGCCTGTCCCCATCCCCAGGCTTTGACCAGCACCTCCAGTGGAGCAGAAATGCTACAGCCAGTCAGAATCTCTGTGGAGGCGACCAACAGTGACAGCGACTTCCTTCTTGCCCTCCTAGATCCATTGAAAGGCGGGAGCTGTCAGGATACTAATCTCTTGGGCTCAGTATCTCCTAACCCTGCACCTGGCTTTCCTTCAACAGCAGGTGACCTTATGCCACCGACATCAGCACCGTTTGTTCAGCCACTGGGATACCCTCCAGCCGTGGCACCATTTGCACAGGCTTCTCTCAACCCGTTTGTGCAGGCAGTGCCTGCGCCTCTGCCGTTATCTCTGGTTAGGCCCCCCAGTAGCCCCTTTGTACCCTCCCTGGGCCATGCTTATAGCTCCAGCTTCATCACTTCGAATTCCACTTTCTACCAACCGCCCCAGAGGCCTCCTCCAAACCCTCTGACGCTCTCCATGCCCAACCTCTTTGCCCAGTCTCCAGCAATGACACCCCCTTCTCAACCTCTTTCCCAAAGCAATGCCACACAGCCAGCACCCTTGTGTGGCCCTTCTAAAATCCGGACATTACCCCTCGCTCATTCTGCCTCCAAAACAGAGGCCAAGCCGAAGCTTGTTGCAAGGCCCAGTGACCTGCCGCTGGTTCCTCCCAAGGCCAAAGTTGCAGAGGCAGTGTTGCAGGCCTCCAGATCTCAGGCTAAACCTCAGCCAAAAGACCCCTTTGAAGACTTGTTAAATAAGACCAAGCAGGAGATTTCAGTTACGCCAGGTAAAGTAGAGCAATTGAGAAGACAGTGGGAAACATTCGAGTGACTTATCTTGTGGGCACCTATCCTAATTCTTTTCTGGGTTGTCTCTTGAGCCAGTACAAAAATCACAGTATTCCATTGGAATGGCAGGATTAGCCAGCCAAAAGTCAGTTCCTGGTTACCAGCTCCTGTTCTGCTGTTGGCAGGATGTCCTGGCTAGACACTGTTACGCCACCAGGATGGCCCAGTGGAGCCTTCACTGGTCTTGTCCCATTACCTGTCCATCATGTCTGCGCACTACCTAAATGGTGATCAGGGGGAGTATGGGAAATAAAGATCACTCTTCCAAATTTCCCAAAGGTAACGACTGGAGAATGTCCGGTTGATTCCCCAGGTCTTTTTCTGCCCCTTCCCCTTCTGTACCTGCAGTTATGACCTGCTTCCACCCCAACCCACTCCAGGCTGAAGACTCTCTTCCTCAACAATGCGTTCAGTATTGGATTCAAAGTTTCTTGTGTGTTTTCATGGGCTGCAAATTCTGTTTGCTTTCACTTGTAAATGCCTCATGCAAGCGGCATCACTCAATGGGCTTTTGAACTACGTCTTTCGGTTGTCCGCTTCTGTTCTGCAGACACAATGTTGGCCTGACTGGACATGCAACTCATGGAACGCTCTGGTCTTCCAAAGGCTGCATGCTGTGGGGAAGCCTTCCTTGCTACAGACCATCCCCTCCACATCCCAAATTCAGGACTGACATCCGAGTGCCACACAAAGCTTGCTAGGGGTAGGACTAAGCGTCCCTTCATAACAATCAGAGAATCAGAATCACCAGCAGTGGTCTTTTTAGAGCGAGGTTTCCAATGCCCTTCACACTGTTCCCTCAATTCTTCTGTAACTGTGTTAATATCATGACATATAACTGAATATATAAATAGATATATAAAAGTGTTACTAGGTGGCAGTCATGCAACTAGGTGTAATAGTACCTTATTTTATTACCAACAAGAGAGACGACCAAGGTATCAAGCACCTATCCCCAGCCCTTGCCTCCTTTGGATACGTTGACCTACAACCCCCACGAGCCCTAAATTGGGATGACTGGTGTAAGAACCATAACATTGTCTGGATGGCAGCATCTTGGGAAAGGCTAGTTTGAGGGATTCTGAATCATGGTAAGATGAAGCCAAGCTTAGCTTGCAGAATTAGGAAATGGCTAGCCGTGTGGATTTGTCAAAGGTATTGGCCTTCAATGTTGATTGCTCTACTTAAAAAGACAGCCCAAGGGATCTGTCAAGGCTCCACTGGAGAATGGAGAGGGCAGCTGGAATGAGTCAGATCACGGGTAGGAAAATGAATCAAGGACCAGTTGGTACCTTGGCTGCTGGCCTCTCACAGCCCTGCAAAAGCGTCGGTACCTTAGGTCAGCAGCTTATTATTTCTCCACCCTTACTTTGACACTTAATTTGGCGGGGTGGATGGGTGGGTTAGATTTTTTTTAAAGCTGGCTAGATCTTTGTTTTTATGTTACTGTTAGGCAGTAATTAAGCAAGATCTTCAGCTTGCAAACACAAGGGGTCCCCTTGCACACTCATGGGAATTCAGTCCTCTTCAACACTTCTCTTTCTCTCCAGTGTATTCTGTTTCCGTGACCTCTGTAAGGTTTTCTTCCTGCTGCTAAAGTATTATTTAGGCTTCTGTCTTCATGCTTAAGCCTGTACAATGCAAGGACATACCTGATTCCTCCAGATTCTGAGAGTCAGCGGGTCACCTCTTGGCACTGTTTTTGCGTTATCATACTTCTATCAACTATTGTTGCTTTTACGAGGCATTCTCTCTGTTTTGTATTCTCTCTTTTTTGCTGGGGGGGAAAAATATGTTTTTGATATCGCCTAGTTCTGAATAGTAAAATATTTAAAGTCCACTAAATGAGTGCGTGTTGGCTTGCTTTACAGAGTTGGGTTGCTGACAGAGAGAGGATGGTGGCTGCCTTCAGGGCCTGCATTTGGGTGCTTGAAGGCACCTGGGTGGCTGCTGCTAAATAAAGGGCATGCATTAAGAGGGCTTTAGATCTGGTCCAGTGTGATATATTCGCAACGCTGCATCCACCACCACCCTGCTTCATCTTAGGTTGCTCAAGTAGTTATGGATAGGCAGCAGGGGCTGACTGACGCCATTAGCTGTTCAATGTAAAATGACAATACTCTTTAAAATTTTATCTACTCCATTACACTGCCTGTAGAATGAAATCCTGTGGTCAGACAGAATGCAAGCTGTTTCCCCAGCTTTTGTGAAATCACTGGACCAACCAACCACCTTGGAACCCTCTTGAGCTCCCAGGTATGTGCAAAGGCCCCTGTTGAAACACTGCTCCCGAAGAGTTGAGAAACATGTACCACTCATGCCTGCTAGCTGTACAACCATTTCAGAATTCCTGTTTAGCCCTGCATATAAACTGCAATAAACTGGGAAAGGGAGGTCAGTTTCCTTTTATTCTGCATTCAAAGCCAGATGCTTTATCAGACACAGGGCGTTTATACACGACCCTTAAACTCTGCCGCAAATGGCTGCAAGCTCCGGAGCTTAAAAATGTTTCCCCACCAGCTCCGGAGTTTGCAGACAATTAAGTGCGACCACGCCCACCTAAGCGCATCCCAGCACACTTTTCATGTACCTGCTCTCCCGTGGTGAAAATCCCTTATGCGGTTTTAAGGGAGTGAGTGTCGGCTCTCCTCGCGTCTGTTTGTTGTTGTTTTTGCCTGCCGCCCCTTTAAGAGAAGGAACCAGGAAGCCGGGCGGAATCAGGAAGAGAAGGAATCAGGAAGCCCGGTGGCTTCGGAGGTGAGCTGCATTTTTTCCTCTCTCTTTTCTCCCACTCCTCACGCAGACAGGAGCAAGGAAGTGCTGAGGGGTGGGAACACAGCAAGAGCAACAAACCCCTAAGATCTCTGGTCCGAATTTAAGTGGCCAGCGGATCTTAGGGGTCATGTGAAAAGGCTCACAGTAGTTACTGGAGTTCTACACCTCCTGCCTCGGCCTCCTAAGAACAACAGTAGTGAAGGAAACTAATTTTAAAGTGCTGCTGTACATAAGCACTGGAGAACATCCTAACAGATACTGTATGTTGTTTTAAAGAGGCAGGGGGTGTTCTCAGTTGAGACGATTCCAGTTTATAAACCTTGAATTGGACTGCAAAGGACAATGATGATTGGATCAATTATGGTTGACTCTGTAGATGTCTGGCTCTGACAAAGCTTAATAGAGTCTGTCCTCTGGCATGGGGTTGCTACCTACTATAGAGACTAGCTCATGGCATTTTTCTGCAAGTTAACTTCAACAGATAGCACCATAACTTGAACTACATAAGGCTGAGGCGCGTGGCAGGTTTTCAGAAACTAAAAATTTCTGATTCCTCCCCACCCATCCCCCAAATATTCTGAAATTCTCTTGTGATCCCTTTCACTGTGGAGGTGGTGTTGGGGGGGGGGGCACACAGAAGTGTTTATTTTCCAAAATCATTCTGATGGCAATGATATTCAGAAGCCAAATACTGTCCTTTTCTGTCACTCTCAACAGCTTGCTGACAATGAAAGGGATGCCATAGAAGCCCCAGAACTTTCAGGGAGACATCAGAAATGTTTTATTTCTGAAACATTGGATCAGCCTAACTACACAACAGACTTTTAGCCACTGTGTTTTTCAACACTACCAGTTAACTCAAGCATCAGGATTGGTTATTTAGGAGTAAAACTAGCAGGACCAACTCTCTTACCAAAGTCGGGGAGAGCAGCATTGATAGGGGGTAAAACCCTCGAGAGATGTAAACATTCAGTATAAAACATAATTGTATGAAAATGGTTCTTCACAACTTTCTCATACTGTCAGAAATACTTACTTTAATGCCAGCCTGCTGGGGATCAGGTACTCTTTGCTCCTTCTCTGTAGTCTGTAGAATGAAGCACCTTGACAAATAATTATGTGACCTCAGGATATACTGGGAAGACAGATGGAAGCTGTGCCTCTAATGTGCTAACTGAAGTCAGAATGTTTAGGTTCTTATCTGCCAAAAGTACTAAAGAGGAATTAAAAAATTACATTGCCAAACTAGCCCCTCTTAGAGCTGCTGTGCTATCGCACATTCATGAAGGCTAATTGCTGAAAGAGAACGGTTGGCAGTGATAAAAATGCTTGAAAACAGTGCAACCTGTCTAACGCTGAGCACTGTTGACACTCTTTGCTCTCAGTCCTTCCACGTTAATTACCATTTGCTTAGTAGCTGTATTGAGTCACTCACTAAAATAGATTAGGGAGCCACAGATAGTCTTGGGTGGGTTTCCAGAGCTTCCTCAGACTTCCTTCCCAGCTCTTCCTTTCTTTTTAACCGTAAATGAATGTTTGCATGGCGCAATGTACTCTGTACACAGTGATGCAAAATTTTATTACAACATTCACCAGTCTTTTTTTTAAAAAGCATTTCATAGTGAAAAAATATATCCAAAACCAAATATCAAAAGTAAGTTAAATTCACAGTGGAAACCAAAAATACATCCATAAATTAAACAGCTGGATAGCTAAGTACAGATTGGTACCCATGGCAGGAGTGTGTGTGTTTATGGTGCTAGGCGAGAATGAGGCAAGTCTTATTAATAAAAAGGAAGCAGGAGAACACCTCAGACAAAGGGCTACTACCAGATCACTTAGAGTAGGGGTATTTATTTGGAGACTGGTTCACACACCCATTCTGGTGCAGTGTGACAGTGTTAAGTGAAGAGTGAGACTCCTTTGGTGAGCTAGCTAGTCCAGGCTTGTTGCCACCTAAAAACAGTGGTGAGATGATGATTCTTTTTTTGGGGAGGGGGGAGGATGTGTCTCTTCCAGTGTGTGTTGATAACTTGTTAGGTAGCAGCATTTCTTCAGGTGGTACAGGCTGGGAAGAGGCTCTCCTTGATGAGCTCACAGCAAGTGTCTGAACTATGGTCAAGCGGCTCCTGGAACAGAAGGGTACCCTGTGGTTCTTTATTTTGGCCTTCTAAGGGTGGTGAACCCCCATTAACTAACTTCTCGGAGGCCTCCGATTTTGGAGGAGGGTGAACAAGACAACAATGGTTCAGATGATGGGCCTACAGACTGTGCTCTGTACTCAAGGCCTTGCTATCGCTGTAGACGAAATGTAGTGAAGGTTTTTTTTCTTCCCAAGAGTTTGTCTTTAGAGACACAGTTTCTGTTTTTTTCTATAGCAAGCAGCTACATTTACTGTATTTACCAGTGTTTCCTTGCTGCATTCTCTGTCAAGGGACCTGCTTAGTTTCTACTTACTCTTGGGTTCTTACCTCCATCCCCCCACCACCACCACCATTGAGCATACTAGGTTTTGCACTTTTCCTTGATGTGCTTGCTGCAGTTGTGGGGCATGAATGATCCTGTTAATGTGACGAACAGTATTGGGATCCTGCTGTTAGCACTGGACTTTGTCTCTGGCTCCATCCTTTCTCTGGCTTTGTCCTGTCAGGGTCTAGCTGATTTCTGTCTAACTAGGCCCTGCCGGCGGCTCCAGGCCTAAATGTAAGAACTCAGTTGGAGAGGAAGCTCTGTGGCCCTTCCCAAGTGTTATGAGAGTTGGACTCTTTGCATTTCCAAAATATGGAAGGCAGCCTGCCCGGGACTGTATCTCTAAGCAGGAATAGCAGGCAAAAAAGCAGCCTGGTTGCTTTCTTTCTGCAAATATCTGTGGGAATTCACACCTCCTCTTATTAAACAGGGCTTTGGCGTTTGGAAGCATAATATTTTGCTCAAATATTTCTCACTGCCATTAGTTGCAACGGCATTGAAATGCTAATTGTTTTAGGCCCCAGTTGGCCACATGCAGGCAGGTGTTCGTGCTGTCTCTGGTACATGGCTTAGGAAGAGAAATCTGTTCTCCCCTCAACAAAAGGTGAGTTCTCTTTTTGGGCCAGGGCCACCATTGCCTTCTCATAGGGTAATTTCTGTGGCCTGCTCTTGGCTGTAACACGAAAAGGAAACCATGTGCCCTGGGCTTGTGCTGGTGCATGTCAGTAATGAAAAATTGTCGATCTAGGCAGGTCGCCTCATTTTGCTACCATGGGTTACGCTGAGTTGGCATGCAGCTCTCAAAAAGTTTACTGGGAATGTTTCAGTGGTCACCCTTCTCTTCCATGACAGGAAACGGTGAGCATGTTTGTGGGTTACAGCCCCCTCAGTCTCTCCCCCCCCACCCAACTTCTATATAAGGTTTCTCTGCATTTTGCCCAGTGTGTCTCTATTTGTCTGCGCTGTCCTCATTTTCCGTGGCAGAGTTTTGCTCCTGGATGTCCGTAACTGCTTGATGAAGCAGAAACGCTGGGATAAATGTAAAAAAGAAACAAAGTGGGAAGAACTTCGTTTTTTGCGCAGACACCCTGAAACCTCCCTTGTGAATGAGGACTTTGTCAAACAGCCCACGGTGTGGTTCTGAGGAGAGCCTTTGCCAGGATTTCTTATTATCTGCTTCCAAAAATGTAGCTGTCAGTAGTTCTTCTTGTTCACAGTG
Source organism: Phrynocephalus versicolor (assembly GCA_023846285.1). Lineage (NCBI taxonomy): Eukaryota > Metazoa > Chordata > Lepidosauria > Squamata > Agamidae > Phrynocephalus > Phrynocephalus versicolor. The sequence continues at coordinate 759,220 of JAHTLZ010000089.1, read as the reverse complement.
AAACACTTAATACTGTCTCAGGTAACTTGTTTACAAGGCACTATAGGCCACCATGCTGCCGTTCATCCTTGGCAGTCGATTGCGGTCAAGTGGGTCATCCAAGCAGGTAACCTCTGACCCTCCCCACCACCACCAGTGGGAGGGGAGGCTTACAAATGTTCTGTTCAGTTAGTTGTCAGGAGAAAAGCCAGGAAGACTGTTTGTCTGCGGATTTTGAAGCTGTGTTAATTGGGTCACATACAAAAGTGCTTACTCCGGTCTTTGTTATCCAGCTCTTTTCTATCTCCCCGGCCGCTCTCCACTAACGGCTGCTGCACAGTTTGTTCTGAGTTCCCAGTCCTGGCCGGTGCTCAGCCTCTCGCTGTAAACAGATGAGCAGTACAGGCCATTGAACACGTATCTGCACGGACTGGCAGCAGAACCTCCGATTCCGGAATGCTCTCTTTTGTGTCCCTGCATTGCTGGCTTGCCATTTGCCAAACGTATGTTGTCACAGGCTACCCATTGTGTTACTGATGTTGTTTTTTGGTGCCACGTCACTGGTCTGCTTGGTTTCGCTGCAAATGAAATTGCCTCCAGAGAGCACCGCAGAGAGACGGTGAGCTTTTCCGTTCAGATTTCCAGTTGAAGCCCATCTTTTCTTCAGATCAGCCGCTCCAGAGGTGGCAACTTAATGACATTCCACATCTCCACTCGTGCACCGTCTTTCTCTTGGCGGCTAGGACTGTAAGTTCCTTGAGTAGCCCTCCTTTTCTTCATGGCAACAACAGAGGCAGCAAAGATGGTAATAAGCACAAGGGCACCAGCAGCTCCCACAGCTCCCACCAGTGTGGAACTGCTGACTTGGGCCCAGGCGGGGCGCTGTGGTGGAACAAGATATTATTGACCTCTTGCTACCGTATTTCAGACAATTAGAGTACAGTCCCCGTGTGTTTCTGTCCATAATCTGAGTACCCACAGGGAGGAAGCCAGCTGAAGGGTTTGCAGAGGATCACTTGGTATTGACAGTGGCTGCGCAGTGGCAGTTTACAAGAGTACCTACCACACGATAGCAACCAGGCATTACCACCCCTTTCTGGTCCATCTCTAGCCTAAGTTTGCCACCTCAAGGGGCTATGAACCTGCCTCTTGGCATGTAGCTCCTCGCTGCTTTCTCCTCACTCTGCTTCTCGTTCAGAACTGAGCAGCTGAACTGAGCCCTCTAAACAAATGACATGAATAGATCACTAAACAGACTGATTTAAAAACACAACAGTTTGTGTAAACATATTCAGTGGATACCAGTGGTCACCCAGCACCTGCACCATGTCTACAGGGGAGGCAGGATCAGCGGTGCTGTTGCTGTTGAAGGCTAAATGATGCAGATGGTCCCGGAAAAGTTCCATGTGCCATCTGGAGAAGCAGCCAGATGTTCTGCCCGTCACACCAGTATTCCCACAGACATCTGAGGGCAGGACCTCATGCTCTGCACCTCGAGCTGTGGAGGATGAATCTAAAGGAGTGCCTAACTAACTGCTGCCTCAGGGGAAGAACCAAGAAAGATGGGACGAGGAATGGCAGCTGCTGCTTCTGTGGTGCAGCCACTCCAAACACCTTCACAATCCCCACTGCCCTATTCATCCTTTAAGGAGTTAGGTGAGAAGAGTGAGCAGCACATAGCTCGGGACAAGCCCAGTGCATCAGTGCAGGCTTTGCAAAGGCACTTCTTTATTTTTCTTGCTTGAGCGGTGCCTATATTAAACGTTCCTCCGGTGGCACCTTTAATACACTGTCCATCTCCAAGCGGGCTCCTGCCACCTCCTGTTGGCTCGGACTGTAGGTCCCCTCTGACTGACGCCTCTTCCGGGCCGTGAGAATCATAAGAACGAGGATAATAATGAGTAGCAGCAAGCAACCGCAGGCTACGGGCACCGCTACTTCAATAAATGGGAATGGGAAGAGAGCGCCCGGAGTCCCTCTCTGCAAGAGAAATTAATGGAAAAACAATGAGTCTGGATGGGAGAGCTGCTAGGCAGCTCACTGTACTTGAAAGAGGATGTGCAGTAGGGGGAATGACGTGCTGTCCCGTTAAATGTTTAAAGCAGGCAAAGGATGAAGAGCAAATGGGGGTTGTCTTGACGTGGTTTCCTACTAAAAGCAGGACAAGGGGCTGAAATTTTTTCACTCACAAAAAGCAGGCGCTAGAGAAGCATGTTGTGGAATCTGTTCCTAAAGGCACAGCCCAGTTCTAAAGTCTTTTAGACATTTGTAAACAAAAATGGCAGTAGTTCTCAACTTGATCCTCAAGGAGCACCAATGGCTAAAAATGAGAAGCTGTCTGTATGTAAGCCTTGGACTTATGCAGATGTGTAAAAGGACAGCATTTTTCAAGCCCTGGTGAGGGAACAGGGCTGAACTAAGAGCATTTCCTAGAGGGGTGTTCTGCTTATATGAAGACATCTTCCCACAATGTGGCACTGAATTAAATAGGAAGCTCTGAATGCTTTTGGGGTAGTTCTCCCCAGAAGCGGGGGGGGGGGGAGCTCAATGTCCTGACATTTTTACCTTCTAAACCTGTATTCCCCACTCTAAGAAGGGACTCGATCCTCTCAGCTACAGAAATTTCCTGTAGAAGCTGATCACTAAGGTCCAAGAAAAGGCAGTGGCCTGTGGTTCAGAACTTACTTGCAGAACCTTACTGGGGACATGGGATTAACATAAGCCTTACTAAAAACAGCTGTGTGCAGGCTCAGCAGTTAAGATGAGTGCCAGAAAAGTACTGCTCGCTTAACAGAGAGAAACGGGGAGAGATTTATAAGCAGGTAATTGGGTAGATTCTGAGCTCTAAATCCTTGCTGTAAATTGGATCTATCAAAGATGGTGTGGAACTAGAGTGGGGCTTGTCTGTATGAGAGAACAGTTTTAAACAAACATTTCCTTCACGTCGGGTGGGACAAGCCGATTCCACCCTGAAATCTGTCGGGTCAATTTGGTTATACGGTACAAAAAGAAAGCCACTGGCGGTGCCTGTTTCTGGCCCTGGGCGTGTGTGCCCTTCATATGCAGGAGAAGAATGTGGCAATATCTGACTGGGGCTGTCTGTCAAATGTCATGATAGTTCATCTCAAAAGATGCTTCCCCCCCCCCCAAAAGGGGAAGTGGAGACAACCTGCAAGGATGCATTATTCAGAACTAGACTCTGCTGACTACATTGGTTAGTTGTGGTATAGCAATGGCAGGATGGAATAGAAGAGGCAGTGGAACAAGCACTAGCATACAGAAAAGCCAATGGGGAGGGACCAGCGCCAAGGAGCACCTGTAGCAAGAAGGTACTGCCTTGGGCTCAAGCATGCAAAGGATTTGTTCAGATGTGTCCTGTGAGAGGCATCGCGGTGACAGCAACAGCGGTGAGTCTGCCTCCCCTGCCCACATGCAGTGAGGATGGGGATGGGGGGGGAGAGGAGGGGAGGGTTCATGCAATCCCAGTTAGTATGTTCTCTGGCCCTCATGCAGCCACATGCATTTATATGAAAAGGAATGTGGTGGTGGGGGAGGGAAGCGCCCATCCAAGGCAGATTTCCTCCATTGTCTGGCCAGCCAAATAGCAAGTATTCAATCGCTAATCAAAGACAGTAGCGCTAATATCATTTCCATATCTACTATAGTCAATAAAATAAAAGCTGGTTCTCATCTCTTGTGTGCAGAGGCATAAAAACCTCAAGAGAGACCTAGGAATTGTGTGCTTCCCACCACCCCCACCTCTTACAACCTCCCTTCTTTTGCAATCCTCCCTCATACTCAGTCTTTGATCTGTTCCCCTGTAATATATGGGGAATGCATTTCTGGATTCTACAAAAACTACAACTCCCAGGAAGCAAGGCCAGAAGAGGTACCAATAAAATTACTGGGATGGGGGGTGTATGACCATGAAACCTAGAAGTGATTTGATTTGGATTTCTGTGCTACAGTCCCCAGAAATCGAGGAGATTCTGGGAACGGAAGTCCAGAAGCACAAAAATCACATCCCTAATTGTTACCAAAGTTTTCATGCTAGTGAGAATGATGGGTTTTTTGTGCGCAAAATTATTGATATTTTTTCATCCTTTTGAGCAAAATTGCCACTTATGCACAAAACTGTACAACTTGAGCAATAGTACAAGTGTACAATAGTACAAGTAGCTGAAATTCAGGTTAGGAGTTGAAGCTCTTAATGGTTGTTTACATCCTTCTTCCTCTTGGCTGGAGATGAGGAACATCATAGGATGTTAAAATTCCTCTTTGAGGTTTCTCATCTTGTTGATATTGCCAGAATAGACAAAAAAACCAGAGGTTTTACTGAAGGTTCAGTACTTCTGTATCTTGATTCTAGAGTTTTATGTCAGTTTCTTCCCATGGCAATGACTCAGCCAATTTACTCTCCTTCTGAACCTCAGGAGAAAAACACGACCTGCCACTAGGCAAAGAAAAGAAGAGCAGTTTGCTTACATCCACATCACAACGTTCTCCAGTGTAGCTGGCACTGCACACACATCGGTACCGGTTTACTGAATCTTGGCAGGTCCCTCCATTCTGGCAGGGGTTGGGGTCACATTCATTGATGTTGATCTGGCATCTGAGGATAAAATGAGAGCAACAGTGAAACCACCGCATTAAATAGAGGGTCATGCAAGGGAGGGTGGTGTCACCTGAGCAGACTGGGGAAAAGGACTTGTTTTGGTCTCTTCGTTTTTAATTAGTGAGCATGGAAAACTTTTGTGATGGCTGGCTTTGTGGAAGATATGGCACAAATGAAGTGCTACTCTCTTGGCTAAGGAAGAACAATGTTTACTGTGGAACAGCCAGAGGGATCTCTTGTTAAACAGGGAAGCTGAAAAGGTCCCCCTTCTGAAAATCACTTAGCTTATTTGTGTCATAGCTCTGCCTCTCCGTGAAACTTCTATATAGGCTCGGCTGTCTCACTGGTTGGTGAAAAGGCTCTCTGAGGTTGATCTATCTATCTAGTGATGTACACTGTGTGGAATCCAAGCATATTTAATTTACTAAAGTTACTTATTCTTTTTCTGCCCACTAGGGTTCTCAGAGTATTGTTTAAACCAATTGTTAAAAATACATTTTAAACAATTTAAAAAAGTCAGTTCAAAAATGAGTTTTAACCTCTGACACCCTACTGCCTGCTGGAGGCTCAATAGGGATGGATCTGTCTAGCAGGGAGTCCCACGTCTGAGTTGCTGCTCTTAAAGGATTCCCCGGGCATACAATTAGCTGGCGTAGCCATGCCCATAGATGATTTTGGAGGCTGCATTTGCTATAAGAGCTGTTTAGAGGACTGATGGGGGGAGACGGAGGGGAGAAGGAGCTCCCAACTTACTTTCTCCCTGTGTAGCCTGGTTTGCAGGTACAGTTGGCTCCCCAAGGCCCACTGATACATTTTCCGCCATTCAAACAGGTGAAGTTCTTGCCGCACTGCTCAGGCGGGAATGGCCACCTAGTAAAAACACAAAACACCAATCCTAGTAAGGGTCATTCTGTATGACGCAACCAAGGCGGGTTTTCCTAACGGAGGTGCCCAGCACACCTGGTCTCTTCCTGCCCCACCCCCCACCCCCCCGGACAGTGCTTACTCGCAGAGAGGGCCTGTGAACTGGGGAGGGCACTTGCAGGAGTAGCTGTAGACCCCGTCGACGCAGGTCCCTCCGTTCTGGCACTGGTGCCGGATGCAGTCGTCCACGTTGATTTGGCAGCGCTTCCCAATATAGCCCTTGTGGCACTCGCACTGGAAGTCTCCCACCTCATCCCTGCATTCCCCGTGAAGGCAGGGGCTGGATTCGCAGTCATCGATGTTCATCTGGCACAGCAGCCCCTCCCAGCCGGGGTCGCAGGTGCAGCTGAAGGCATTGAAAAGGTCCTGGCAAGAGCCACCATGCTGGCAGGGGCCGGAGGAGCAGACATCTGCTCCTTGGCAGCCCAGGAGGGCCTCTCCGCTGTTCATCAGTAAGAACTGCTCTGGCTGGGGATATGTGTTGGGCACAGCCAGTGGCAGAAACACGCCGCCGATATCTGCATGTCCAAGGCAGCCGGTGAAGTTCTTGCCTAGGACGATGACCGTCTTGCTTTTTAGGAAGTCCAGATTCCCGGCATTCCCCTCAAGGGTTGTGTTCATGGATCTGTCCAGACAGAGATGCCACCTTGAGGAAAGAGCTGACGGCTCTTCCATGGACAACACCAGCTTATGCCAGGAGCCATCCGAGACAGACGCTTCACTAAGGAAGTTCACTCCCTCAACACCGTTCCCACTCCTGATCTCTACCAGGAGAGATGAATTATGGATGGCCACCAGGAGAGAATCTATCTCCTCTACAGCTTGCAGCAAGACAGCATCTTCATCCCGTGTTCTGAAGTCCAGGCGGAGGCTGTGCAGAGCTCTGGTGATCGTTGCGTTGGTGGAGAACTCAACTGCATTCTGCTCATAGAAGGTGGTATTGGCCAGACCTGCAAGAAGGAGGCAGAGGGACACTGCGGTTAAACAACTCGGAAAATCAGCAATTACCTTGGGAGGTGGTGAGTGCTCCAACGCTGGAGGCATTCAAAAGAAAACTGGACCGCCATCTGTCAGATCTGCTTTGATTTGGATTCCTGCCTTCAGCAGAGGGTTAGACTTGATGGCCTTAAGAGGCCCCTTCGAACTCCATTATTCTGTGATTCCATGAGCAGATGACCTGTGCCAAACTGAAGCGCTTAGGGGAGTCTCCTACAAGGAACTGATTATCCGGAAATGACACTTGTTGGCCCTTAGGACACGGGGGGGAGGGGTGGAAGTCTCCACTGTCTCTCCAGATTTGCTTGCAATTAGTGAAAAGCTCCTGATCCTTTTCACTGTGGACAGCAAAGGAGAACTATGTACAGACTTTATTAAGTGTGACTAGAAGGTAGTAACAGAGGCTAGGCTAACTACGGAAGTTCCAAACAAATAAAGTACCTAAATATACGACTGCACAGAGAGTATTAATAAATTTTCATGAATTGTGCAATAGTCCATTTGACACAGATGAGTAATTCCTTATCCCTCCACACACTTAAGCTTTTTTTATTTACATAGTTGGTCTTTTAAAGGGCAAGTTGCGTTTGGTAGAACAAGGACCTTTATCAGCATTCGTACTTGCACCAAAAGAATTGGATTCGTGCAATGCTTCAGATGCCATTTAACCTCATAAATTAAAGGCCACATGTGTGATAGCCCAAAGATCCCAGAGCAGAACTTACAAACATAACCAGACGGGACATCAGTGCAAGTTGTGCCTTGAGGACACGGCTCGCCTTTGCACCAAACTTTCTCCTCGCAGCGTTTGCCGGTGAAGTTGCTGGGGCAGCTGCAGTTAAAGTCATTCCAGGTGACGGTGCAGTGGCCGCCATTGAGGCAGGGTCCAGTCTGAAAGGCAAAAAAGGAACATGATCAGGGAAAGTGACACTGGTTTTCCAGCAGTGAAAATCAAATGGAGAGGCACTTCTGAAGGTCTCAGGCAGGGTGTGGGAGGTGGATGGATAACTGGGAGCAGCAGTTTCCACTGAAGGTGGCCGTGGAGAGAGCTACGTAGCTGGTGGTTGAACATCAAGCAAGAACTTTCTGGCCTTGACTTCCACCCGTGACACTTTTTCTGTTTTTCAGTATTGCAAAAACATCCCTTGAGGTAGACAGTAATAAAGACTTGGGAGGCGGTGGGCAACATACCCTCCCTAATGTTTTCTCCTCTTGCCTGTGAGGATTGCGAAGGCTAGAGCAATATATAGACAGAGCAAGAAGAGGGTGTATACAGCGTTTCATGAAACCTCTTTTGAGCATCTTGGGAAATCTGACTGGCCTGAGTAGGGAAATCAGAATTGGGCTGGAAAGGCCTCGTGTAGCACAGCATTAATGAGCCATTAAGACCCGCCTTTAATTAAGGTCACAGAAGCATTTTTTTCCATGCATGGTGTAAGTGAGAGGAAATTGGAGAAAAGCTGTCTCCTTACCTTGCAGGTGTCATCTGAGACGCATCCTGAACCAACATTAGTAGGTTCCCCCACAAACACCTCTTGCAGAAAACTGTTACTGGCTGGATGTGAAAAAAACTGCATCTGGTGATGGTTGAGCTGTACATCCTGAAGGCAGCCTTTGAAATGCCCTCCCCAGTTGCTGATGTCCTCTTGGTCAGGGAGCCCACCTACATAAATCTTGGAACCAGTGAGGAGAGGAGTCATCACCAGAGGTCCTAGCGCCTCCTCTCGGTTCAAACGGACAGCATGAACGAGACCGTCGTGGAAGGAAAGCATCACAAAGTGCTTCGTGCCATCAGCCAGGTATCCAGCAGGCCCGACGGGGGCAGCGGGCGGTGCGTCTACGAAGAGCTGCCCATCTTTCAGGTATACTGTAAGGAACATTTCACTTGGGCTGCTGATTTGGAGTACCAGACCACTGGGCTTCAGAGTCCGGATGAAGAACGATAGGTTGAAGTTCATCCCAAGACTGTTGCTAACTGTAAACGTGGCAAAGCTCAAGGAGTCGTCTTGGCCAAATGTTGCTGCAGGAGACTCTGTGGAAACAGGAGGAAAACATGTCATGGCCGAACTGGGAGGACCAAGCCACCTCTGAGTCTACCATTGGCCTTTTTGTCTCTTGGAGATAATTTCAGACTGGTGGTAGTTCTGCAGGACAACAACAACCAGACCCTCACATACCCAGGCTGTGGCAACAAACCCTTGGGGGTCATAATTTGCCATACACAATTGCCTGTTTTTCAGTGTCGGTGGCCAGCATTTAACCTGTGGCTCTTTAAGCCCTATCTTTTTATCAGTCTCTCGATGTGTCTGCTAAAACGAGCTTGAAGAGCCAAGAAAAGTGGCTTCTTGTTCTTCAAGGTCCAGCATGTGAACTATGAACTGCCTTTGCTTTGCGAGTCAATATGACCATCCCATTTATTGATTTGGTTTGGTTTGGTTTGGTTTGGTTTGATATGTATACCACCCATCTAGCCCAGAGCCATTCCGGGCAGTGAATAACAAACAGTAGAGGTTTTTGTTTACCCATCCGGCTGTCAAAAGGACCAACAGGAGACCTGGCTCGTTACTCACCATAGTTGCACGTCCGGCCTTCGTAAGGCCGAGTACAGTCACACTGGAAGTCCACCCAGAGATCGATGCACTGGCCACCGTGTAAACAAGGCTCAGAGCGACACCACTCCGTTCTCTCACAGCCAAGCTGGAATCCAGAAGGTTGCAATCCGGCCACATCTTGTGGGAGGACAACCTTCATGTCAATATGCAAGTCTTCTAGGCAACCGATGAAACTCTTTGTGGGGTGAGCTATTAACTCCTCATCCACGCCCCCAATATATATTTGCAGGAAGGAGGGGAGCAGGGACGCAGGGGCTGCCTCTCCAAGAGAATGTCTGAAAAGGCAAACACCTGCCTCACAGGATTCATGCCACAGCTTGAGCTCAAGAGAATCTTGCAGAAGGACCTCCGCTTGATGCCACTGGCCATCATCCACCTGCGGGGAGTCCATGGTGAAAGATGACGTGGCATCGTTTATCAAAATGGTGACGTGCAGAAGTCCAGCAGAGAGCTCCAGATAAAGGTGTTCCGTCTGGTGGCCTCGATAGAACAGAATGGCATCAGGAAGGGTGGTCCGGAATCTGAGAGCCACACTGGTTAGGTGACCCCCGGTTGTAGCGCTTGTGCTCTCGGTGTTCGCGGACATGTTGATAAAGAGGTAAATGCTCGACGTGAAGGAGAAGGTGGTGGATATGGAGCACACAGGGCCATAGTATCCCGGGCGGCATTGACACAGATATCCATGGACCTCAGACTTGTAGGTGGGGATGCATAAGGCCTCGTTTTGGCAGCTGTGGCTCTGGCACCCAGTGAGCTCCACGGAACAGTTCTTCCCACCCCATGCCGTGCCATCTGGGCCAAGGAGGCAATGGCAGATGTAGTCAGCAATACCGTCCTCGCAGGCACCCCCATTTTGACAGGGGTTGTCTTCGCATTCGTCAATATCCGTGGCACATTCAACACCTAGCACCAAGAAGACAGGAACAGGTTAAAGCAGAAATTGGGTGCTGAGATGGCATATATATTTACACAACAAGGAAAAGACACACAACACGTACCCAAGCCCACACTTAAGAAGCCTCTTGCCCCTCCAACTTCCTATCACAGTTTCCCGCTAATCTTCCAAGACAGCTGCACAGATAAACAAAGTCTGGATTATTCGGCTTAATAGCATTAAACCCTGCCTGCAGGTCTGGGAGTAACCAGAGCACAAAAGGCATGCAGAATATTTTCCTCTTTCTCCTCTTCATCCTGGCAAGGAAATATAATGAGAAAGATCAGGTACAACCTGAGCTTCCTCGACTGCGTTAGACTGATAATATCCAGTGTGATGGAAAACAGGATTCTTTTTCTTTAACTTAATACCACCATTCAGTCTTCAACAACCTGAGCTTCAAAAAGCAACAATCCTGTTTATTACTGAAAAGTGCTATCGTGCCATCTAAGGGTTGTATACAATTTCTTTTCAAGGGTTTGGGATATTCTGTGAAGTTTGCATAGGATGCTAGATAGGCTGCAAAACTGGAGAGCATAAAGATTGGGGCCTGGTTGCTAATTACATTTCCTACTTAAAGATTTCAGCTGTAAGTTTGGTGCCAGGAAGTCTGAAGGAGAGATTTAGAAACAGATCATCTACACCTCAGTTATACTACCTATCTCCTTCCACACTCCTGCCAGGGCCAATTCCCTCTTTGTCTACTACTTGGGTTCCAGGATGTTACCTCTGGGAGGTGCACCGTGTGCTAGGGAGTAAATTAATCCTCCTGGTGATCGTGCAACCTCATGTTGACAGCTAATTAAGAACAAAGCCCCCTCCCTGGGAAATGAGCTGTTTTGATTTCTGCCTTGTTTATTTGGTGTGGTAGTGAAAATATAAGCTGCCACCATGGATCACACTGAATTTCAGCTGATCATATCTGTTATTTTTATACGTTTGCCCCATTCAGCTAGAAATTGAGAGGGGGGGGGAGAGATGAGTGAGAGGTGGCCGACAAGCAAGTGAATTGGAAGAAGTGCTCATAAATATATAAATAAAATAAACAGAGGGCTGGTCAACAAGTGCCTTCCCTACATTCATACCCTTTGTGTGGTTTCAACATCCCTCCCACTCTCCAATCTACTATCTTGCCAATGTGACTCCTCTCACTTGACACACTGTAGTATTTATGTCTGCTCCACAATAGTCATTAGTGTGTAGGCTACCAGAGTAGTAATGCTAAAGTGTTTTTAAAGGCAAGAAAACAGGGCAAGCCTTGTGCATGTGTTATGTCGCTTCCTAATGATATATGCCAGGGAGTTTATCCCAAATCCACAGTTGCATCACACACCTAGAGGTGCAACAGCCAAACTAACTACACTCGGAGAGGGGATGGCGGAGGAGATACCAGTGGGGGAAATGTGCAAAACTCCTTAAAAGAAGGGAACTCCACAGGATGACTGAGCAGCAACTGCAAAATTGTGCTGATCAAACAAAGGTGGCCTGCAAACGCCCCAAGTCACTTCATTTATCAGATATTTCAGTGTGGGGGAGAAGGAGGTCTTAGCAGACCTGCCTAGATCTACATATTCGTTTACTACCAAGAGTCTCAAGGAAGGCAACTCCTGCCCTCAATCCGGAAATAACAAGATTTCGCTTGAGGCTTTTGAACTCGGCCAGAATGAGGTAGGCTGGTATGTGCCAGGAAATAACCTGCACTCCCTCTTGTGGGAGGCGGAGTGCATTTGGTAGGAGCCTGTTGCAGAAGAGGAGCCCGGGAGGAAGAAAAAGGGGCATCTTTGTAGCCTCCTCTCTTTAAAATCTGAGTATAGCAACTTCTGTGTACAAGTGCTGCGGGCACTCCCAGCCTTACCCAAAAGTGGGGAGGTAAGTTCTTCATGGGGGGAAAAACACAGCAGCATTCTCCTTGTCAACCCCAAATAACACCTTCTATCCTAAAGACAAAGGAAAACATATAGCCTTTTCTGCTTTCTCTGTCCAAGAAGCCAATTCCCAACCACAGAGTTACATGATAGTCTAGGTAAATGTATTTATTTATTTATGTGACTTTTATGCAACCCAGCTTAGTGACGGAAGTTTATACAGGGATAAAATACAAAATTATTATAAAAACAACAAAAATAGAATTCGTATCATCCTCCCAGCTGAATCAATCAGATTTCTGATTGATTTAGCTGGGAGGGTGATAACGAATTCTATTTTTGTCAGTCTTATAATAATTTTTAATAATAAGAGGGCAAACAGATAATGGCATCTAATATAAAAACAAAAGCCCTAACAGTATAATCACAAACCACTTAAACTAAAATGCTCTATAACAAAGCATAACAAAATACAGAGCAGCAAATAAGCCTGTGGAAGGATATAACTGAAGGGCCCCCTAAACAACTCAGTTCTGATTGGAGGGAGGAGGCCCATCTCAACTCCAAAGGAGGTCTATTCCACAAAGATGCCACCACCGAAAAGAGAATAGAAGAAATAAAAATAAGAAACAATGGCCCTTTCCAGAGGGAACCTGTTTTACCACTTGGACTCACATACCACTGGCAAGGTGCTATGGGGAATAGATTATGAACTTGGGAGTACCCTTTTGTGTTAAATATGGAATTACTCTCAACCTATTGCACTTTTGTAGTTAAAGAAGGCAGCCTCCTTCAGCCCTTGGTTGTAAAGTCTGAACTCCTTACTGATGAGGTGGTTAAAGGAGAGGATACCTACCTGTAACTCTAGTTCTTTGAGTGGCAAACCCTTGCTGTGGCCCTTAAAAGCCAGTCAGAAATGCTAAGAAGTCAGGAATTTTAAAAAATCACCACATTGTAGATGGGTATTCTTTCTAAACAGTGGGATATCAGCCCTTTTGGCACGGCCCATACTGTAGCCCACCAGTCTTCAACTACAGCATTTACATGCCACATGTACGGAATGAAGAATTAAAAAAGCAGGCCCTCAAATGCATGCCTAGATGAAACGTGTGCCCTGCCTCTGAAGCAGCCAAACAGTAAAATAGTGTACTGTAGTGTGTACCAAAAATGGAAACAGACAGCAGCCCACCCCACAAAATTGTGAATTAACAAGAACTTGGCTTTTTGTGTGGAGGGAGGAATCCTCGAGCACCCACCTCTTCCATGCCCACCCAATCTGGACTACACAAAGCCTAAATGCAGTTCTAACAGAGGAATTGCCACCCAAATAATACTGCTTATTTTTAATACGTCAAGCACGCAGCCTCCCTTCCTTTCTTAGCACCCTTTTCTTCCGATAGGTTCCAGGAGAGCAGCCATAGACTCTAGGCTCCAACCGGAGAGAAATTATTGCTTTTTAGTTTGGTGAATCTGTGGCATTGTTAGTATTCTTAACAAATTCCTGCTGCCCTCAAACAGTTCCCCCCTCCCCAGAGCTGGTATAAGAAACATCACATGAGGGAGGCTAGAAGTGCATTTGAGCGTGAAGCCAGAGCATGGAGCTGAAATCACTTCCCAGGGCTCCAGGCACAGCCAAGTACAGGCACACCCACCGTGTGGAATCGAAGCAAAACTTTCCCAAAGCGAGACCAATAGATCCTGCGTGCACCCGAGGTACGTCCTCTGTAGAAGCACCCTGCATTTATATATACAGTCCAACCCACCCACCCGCCTGCCCACCTGGTTGCCACCAGGAGACTCCACACTCACTCTAGGGCAGGATAAGACCCCGCTGCAGCCTCCTCTGTTGTTACCTGCTAGGAGATACATGCCACTCATGAAGATGCTAACCAGCATGGAGTTCATGGCTGTTCCCTTGCGACCATGGGTGTTGCTCCGAAGAGGAAAAGCTGGCGGCGGGGGTGGGGGGTGGGGGTGGTCAATGCTCGGTTGGACCGGGAGCAGCAGCGTATGTGCACACACTCCTGGGTGCCGAGCAGGCAAAAGGGGACTGGCGATGAAGCCAGCCAATATAAAGCTGGTGGCTGGAGCTGCTGCTGCAGCAGCAGCAACAAGATCTAATCCATCTCAGCTCTAAACCTCCCCAGCTGGCTCCTATCACTGCTGACAAGAATGTTTGTCTACCACCTCCCCTGCGGGGTAATGGTGGGGAGAGATGGTGGTGTGGGGGAGTGCCTGTCAGTCCGGTGCCCCCTCCCCTCTCCCTGGCAAGCCAGGTCCTCATTTCATCTTATTGCGAGGAGGCTAGAGGCCTCCCTTTAGTGGCGGGGCAGAGTATGGTCTCCCTAAAGCCAGCCTGCCGGGAAATTGGTTGTTTGGGGGGCTGCTTGCTATGAACTGCTTTGCTCCACAGATCCTTTCAAGAAGGGTTGATGGGACTGACTTTCCTACATAGGTTGGCTCCCGAAACAAGTCCACTCGGTCAAAGCAAAAACAAACAACTGAAGCAGATCCAAAGGAGCAGGCAGCTATGCCACGTTTCTGCCTTCCACGAAAAAAAAAAACTGAAGACAAATTGGGGAATTGGGGGAAAACTTCCACCTCCAGAGCTATTAATGGCTTCAGTCTGTTACAAAGACAGGCACCACAGGTCAGGAAGGATAGCCAAATAAACCCTGCTGAGTGTTTGCCATCAAGGTATGTAAGGGAACATGTTATTCTGTTTTGTTTTTCCTCCTGAGATGCTTCTTCAGTTCAGGTCCTTCCCTATAACTACACAAAATCCTACTAGCGTTTTGGCCACAGTGATTTATAGCACAGACCTTTAAGGGAGCAAATACCAGCAATTCAGCTTTTGGTATGCTAAGACCATCATCCGTTGATGGAAGACATGAGCCATCTGAACACCTGGAACTAGTGATGAACTTAAGAAAATGATTAGAGTGGAAGCAAAAGGACCACTGCCACTTTTTATTCCGGAGGAGTCCCCACATCCCCATTTTGTTTCTCTCAGGAGACTGTTTTAGGCCAAGAGATAGGTATGTCTTAGACAGCTTGACCATGGGGCTTTGAAAAGAGATCACGGAGTCATCCAAGTGCAAAGCTCTCACACAAGAGGGACTGATCTAGCCTCAGCCCTGTCACAGATCATCCCAAGCAATCCAGGCCAATGCATGCCATAAACAAGCAACTGCCTCAGAGTGACTCAAACAAGAGGGCCGAGATACACACTGCAAGGAATGGCACATGTCAATCAGGTTGGACCGAACGAACTACTGGACTTGATAACTTCTGCTTGGAAAACATAGATAGATTGTACCTGAGTTTCTTAAGATGTGATTTTAAAGAATTCCCCCTTCTTGACCGCTACACCAACTCTCTGCTATTATGGCAAGTCTTATAAAACAGTCTTATAAAACAGGGAGCTCCTCTTGTCATACTTGGCTCATATGGGGGAGGTCAGTTCCTAATGAAAGCTCAGCACAACAGTTTCCATGGCAGGTAGATGACAATTCTGCTGATTCCAACCGTTATCTCTGCTCTAACCGAACTGCTGAGACTCGGGTAAGGGCATCGCAGAGGGAAAAGTCTGTCCAGATCACAGTGGTGGGTTGCTTTTTCCCACAAGGGCCTCCTTCAGCTCAAGGCAGACCAGAGGAGCTAGAGAAATGCGCAACAGGAATATTACGGAAGCTTCATGAAGTTGCTCTGTGATCCTAATGTGAAGTAATAAGCTGTTTACACAGCAGGACCAGACTGGGATTAATCAACAAAGCAGGAAAGATTAATTGCTATTATCTCCCTGTCAGCTTTGCTTCTCCACAAGCGCTTGCGCTTCTCACTGAGCTGGTAGAGATTCAAAATTTGACTCCCCCAACACACCCACACCCACTATTCGCAACCAGGACCTACCGGATAATGGCTTCCTATGATTTAACACAAGACAGAGAAGTCCATGAGGTCCAACAGAAGCAATCTGTGTATTCTGATACCCACCCACCTCCAAAAACAACAACAACAAAAATTCAGAAGAGTCTTGGATCAAAATTGTGAGTTGAAAGAAAGATTGGTAAAGTGTTTCCCCATTATTTGGCACCTGGTATGACAAACCCCTTGTGAGAAGAAAGAGCTTAAATCTTTTTTTTTTTTCAGAATCCAAATTTATTATTTGGCATTAATACCAGCAGTTCAGGCATCAACTTGTTTAATGGCAGCTGCAGAATCTGTTGTTGTTATGTGTAACTTGACAGATAGTGGCAGTGGATCCTTTGCATTCACTTAGAACATCACACCACATTTCTAGTTCTTACGCCTGCAATATCTGGGTTAATCTCATTAGCAGAGTGCCAAGGGCGTGCAGCCTCACAATACTGTAATAGCTCTTCTCTCCCCCCCCCCCAAAAAAAAAATAAGAAGAGCCCTGCTGTAGAAGACTTAAGGCCCATTTAGTCCACTATTCTATTCCCAGAATTGCCAAGCCACAAGGGCAGCTGCAGTCACTCCGCTGCAACCCCCAACCCTTGATAAGTCTGTGGCCCTGATAAGTCTCTGATCCTGGCAATCTCATATCTTTCTCAAATACATTATAAATCAGTCTTGTTCTGTAGACTTGCATATATCCGTCTACCTAACTATTTTCCTGTTATGCCGAGTTTGGACCACAGGCATTTGTACCATTTTCTGTCTCCACTGTTTTGCTAGACAGCTTTGCTCTTCCTAAATTTCCCTGAAGTGTCCAAGTAAACAATACAGAAATAAATACATCGGACCTACACAGTGATGGCCACACTCACCTAAATACAGATAATCTGCTTCAGCAGGGAAAAGCTTATTAGCCATCACGTATAGATCAGGTTACAATACACAAGCATACTAGTATGAATGTGAATGGAATGTTATGAGGGCTGACTTCTCTAAAAATATTTTTTAAATTTAAGGACACAACCTCTATTTGCACAGAACAAGCTCACATTTGAAAGCTAAACTTTTGCAAACAGGTTTCTTTCCATCTGGTGATTCTTCCTGTCGCATTGGTTTCAAAACATTTTCCTGGGACATCCTATGTGCCAAAAAAGCCTCATCTTTTTATGTCTGTGAAGATTCTCAGTAATCTAGGTGAGTTTATCTGGAAGTTGCGTCATGGCAACTGGACTTCTTTTTCTTGAGATACTGAAATGTTTCGCTACTCATCCAAACAGCTTCATCAGCCTGAAAGTTTTTCAGACTGATGAAGCTGTTTAGATGAGCAGCGAACGTTTCAATATCTCAATAAAAAGAAGTCCAGTTGCCATGACTCAACTTCTGGGCTCATTTTTTTTAGACTACACATTCTTAGGTAGCCAACGGGTATCACCACTGCACAAGATCTTTGCAGAATTTATGTTTTTAAAAGGTAAGAAAAGAACTCTAAAGCCCCAAATGACCGACTATTGTTGGGAAGGAACCCTGAACAACTCTGCAGTACTTTGTGGCAGCTCAGACTTGCTATTTCTGTAGAGAGACCATCAAAACTTCATCCTTTCAAGTGGCTACAGGGTAGAAAGGAGTCCCTGCACCAATCCACCTCCATTCCTAATGCAAGAGAGCAGACAAGGTCTAAGGTGTTTTGCTGCCCCATTCTGCCTAATATTAGGGGTTTCTAAACACATTCAACAGTGGAGGGGGGAGTGCTCTGCACACAGATCTTTTTATTATTACTATTGTGCAGATTCCTGGACTAAGCTGTATTTGAACTATAGATTTGGCTGGAATTGAATGAGTCATTTTTAGGAAGCGATCTAAAGCCAAGCCCATTTCAGACTTCATGATTGCTCTGTCTACCACAAGATGGCAACCTTACAACACTGTTTCACAACACAAGTTGCTCCGTCCCATGAAACTGAGTACTGTTACTGAAGTTAAGAAGCTAAAAGAACATACATTTCCACTTGGGGTGAGTCTTTAGTACAAAACAGAACAATGAGTGTTCATTAGAGGTTTATAAAATGGTCTTATTTGCATTGAGTCAACATGAAATGAAATGGGGATACAGTGGGAAATAACTGTGAGCTTAAGAAACACAAGATCAGATGTGGGCCTTGTTGTCCTCTGCATCTTGTAAGCCAGGGAGAGAAAACTTTGGCCCTTCAAATGTTTTGGACTACAACTCCCAGGATCCTGAGCCTATACTGTCAGTGATAAAGAACTGTGGGAGTTGTAGTCCAAAACATTTGGAGGGCCCAAACTTCAGTTCCCCTTGTTTTAAAAAGCAGAAAAATAATCTCCTTTCTGAATTGGGGACAAAATGTCATTTTACCATCTGCTTTTTAACAAAGGAAACACCTTAAGATTACAGGAAGATCTGAGTAATACTTTTCAAAGAGTAAAGTTCACCCGTATGACTCAAGCTTTAGTTGCATAAAGGATCCCACAAAGACAAATTCTCTGAGTGAAGTTCAGACATTGTCCACATTCAGGATTTGGAATTAACTTTGTACAGATTTTCATCTTCAGAGCCAGCAACCCAAAAGAAGTAAAGTAAAAGAGGCAAAGCAGGCACCCTTTTGAACACATTATTAGGCCAGGAAGTGATTTTCCAGCTCAACTGACATCATTAATTCATTTTCATTCTTACCTGAATAACCGGCTATGCAGTGACACCGATAGCTATTCACCAGATCTATACAGCTTCCTCCATTCAGGCATGGTTGGGACAGGCATTCGTTTATGTTGACAGAGCAAATTTCACCTTCAAGGGTATCAAACATAACTCATGTTAGATTTTATGTATTTTTTCTTGTTGACTCAAAAATCTATGACTATTTAATTTCAGTAATACACCCAGTGTAATGTATTTGATAGAGTCTAACTGGGATTCATGAGATCTGAGTGTTCAAATCCTCCTTTGGCCATGGAAAGTCACAGCATAGCGATGGTAAAATACTCCTTCAACATCTCATATCGAAAATCCTACTAGAACATCTGGGATGTTCTTCGTCTGGATTCAAGCATATTTTTGTCTGGAGGTTTATGGATACTTTATCCATACAATGAAAATATTTTCTTATGAAAGTGTGCACTGTGGCTTAACCACTGTGAATCATTAGCTTTAATTTTAACAATTTGACATTTAAAAAGTGAATTAAAATTATTATTCATTCTTCTATAATACAGACATTTTGACCTGATAGAATAATTAGCTGCTGCACACACCGATTACTGGATCACATAATTAACAAACTACTGCTCTCTCGCTCTGTGTGTGTGTGTGTGTGTGTGTGTGTTCTGGGCCATCAGGTCACAACTAACTTATAGCGACCCTAATAGGCCTTTCAAGGCAAGTGAGATTTTGGGGGGGGGGGAGTGGCTTTACCAGTTACACACTTTCCATCTGTTTCCAGGGCTAAGTGAGAATTCAAACCCTGTTCTCCAGAGTCCTAGTCAAGTTACTCTACCTGCTACACCACACGGAGAGTCACTGTATCACTCACCCGCAAAACCAGGAGGGCATCTGCAGATAAATCCAGCGGCTTCTTCATAGCTGAACTGCTCAGGGAAGTCCTCATGTTTTCCATAGTAGCTCTGATTAGACCGTTCAAAGCACTGACCACCATTGAGACAGGGGACTGTGGCGCACTCATCCACATCTTCCTCACAGTGCTCCCCCATATACCCTGGTGTTAAGAGAGTAAACTGAATACGTAACTCGATTGGCAGGTGCCAGAAACTTTATGCAAAACTAAAGGGGCTGATTGAGAAATGAGGCTTCTTCCCGAACATGGGACAGCCTACTAGGCAGAAATGTTTGCTTGACTCTTTGGATGATGCACTGGTTAGAAACAAGGACAGCACAAGAAGGCTATGATGTTACTCCATTTCTTCCATACATAAATATCTAACATTAAATATAAACCTAAGATAGTTAATTTATCATAAGTTCCCTAAAAGAATCCTAGAAAATTAGTTTTCTATATATGATGATAATTGTTTTCTACTTTCTCTACCCCCTAGTTCCTGAAAGCCTCTGGAAGAAAACAAAGTTATTAAACTGCTTAAAATCTGCATTGGATATACGCACTGAAAGTTGGCTGTGTGAATGCAAAGCAGCGCAGGGCTCCTGGGTACTAACAAGTTGAGCCTATTCTCTCTGGACCCCTCCTCTGGACTGCCCACAGAATTGTATAATGAGCATTGCCAGTGCAGCATATCCTGAAAAACCTTTCGCCAAGTAAATTGAGCCTGAGTGTGTTCCTTTTTCACAATACTAGGGCCCCTTCTGCTGTGACAGAGAAGGCTAGGACCTGTTGAATTCATGCTGAATGAATGGGAAAACAGTTTCTGGTCTCTAAGAG
Organism: Phrynocephalus versicolor; assembly: GCA_023846285.1. Lineage (NCBI taxonomy): Eukaryota > Metazoa > Chordata > Lepidosauria > Squamata > Agamidae > Phrynocephalus > Phrynocephalus versicolor. Next base: position 738,965 of record JAHTLZ010000089.1, on the reverse strand, counting down.
AGCCGTGTAAGGAATTCGCTCACCTGGCCAGCAAGAACACTGGTAGACTCCAACCCCTTCCAAGCAGGTAGCACCGTTCTGACAAGGCTGAGAAGCACACTCCAAGATGTCCAACTCACAATTCGGCCCTTCAAAGCCAGTGTTGGTGCAGTCACACTGATAACTAAGGGTATGGGAAAACAGCACAAAGCTTCTGAATTCACATTAGTCAGTTAACTGCTGCCGATCTTCATCCTCACATATTGGGAAATGCCAAATGTCCTATGACTTCAGATTTCCATTTTGTAAGGATTTTTGGGACTCTGTTCTGTATGCTTTGCTTATACTTGGCTACTTGCTTCACTCAAATGTTTTCCTCTCCTTTGGTCTCTTTCCAGTAATCTCTGAGGTGAAAGGAAGCAATGAAAGCAATCGTACAAACAAATTTGTGGCCTTACTTCTCTAAATGCCAATGTTACACAAATGCCCAACCTGCACTGAGTATATCTAGAGAACAGCCCTACGGTTTTTAAATGTAGAGGGGAAAAAATATAACTTTAAAAAATTGGGAAGGGGGTACTGTCTGAAACAGCCCAAGAAAAAGTGCTGAAAAAGCTGACTGGGAGGGGTACGTGAGCAGAGAACAAGGGGAAAGGAATGGAATGAAGTCACGAGCTGCCTGGACAGGGGCACTTCACACGATCGCTTGCTGCAGGTCTCATTCCCGTTCTCTGCTCAAATGAGACAAAATCAACATGATCTCCTGCAAACAGCGACACCTATTTAGCATCAGTCATCCTCTCACCTGTTGACAAGGTCGTGGCATGTTCCTCCATTGAGACAAGGTTGGCTCTGGCACTCATCCGTGTCTACTTCACACTCAGTTCCCTCATATCCTGGTGTACACAAACAGGTGAAGAACCCAACGTGGTCAGTGCAGGTCCCTCCATGCCTGCAAGGGCCTGATTCACATTCATCAATCTCCACCTCACAATTTATCCCTTGGGGGGGTTGGGGGGGGAAGGGAAAGGAAGGGAGAGAGGGAGGGAGAGAATAGTTATTGCCAAAAAGGCTAAGAGGATAAAACCACATGAACCATATCCAAGCAGCAATTATTTATAGAATGGGCAACCTATGGGCCTTTACATATTACTGCCCTATGACTGCCATCAGCCATAGCTAGCACAAGCAAGGATGTGTGTGTGTTGTGTCATTACAGTCGTGATCGACTCCTTGTGACCCCATGTCCATGGAGCTTTCTTGGTAGGAATACTGGAGTGGCTTGCCAGTTCCTACTCCAGGTGCCAGAGCACTTGGTATTCCCTGGTGGTCTCCCATCCAAGTACTAACTAGGGCCGACCCTGCTTAGCTTCCAAAATCAGATGAGATCGGATGAGCTTAGGGCATCTAGGCAGCTAGGAAACGCATAACCTGAAGTGGCCACAAGTCCCCCACACCTGATGAACTGAACACAGTATGATTGGGCACCCTGCTGCTCATCTCTGAACTTCTAGCCAACACATGCAGCCTGTAAAGGTGGCTCCTCCTGATAAATTCCCTCGAGGAAGGTGTCCTGCAGGGAGCAGTGCCTGCACTTTTCAAGAATTGCTCTCTGGCCCCCATGAACCGCTGTGATTTAGCATCATCCCAGAGCATGGAGCCCCGGAGTGGCACCTGCCAATCCATCTAATCCCATTTACTTTTTTCTGGCAGGGTTCTGCTGTGCAGCAGTCAGTCGTGGCTGCACTAATCCTAAAGGAATGCAGGCCCCCTAATCGGCAGGATCAAGAGCTGTCAAGCGTTCAGCAAACCTTCTTGCATCCTATTCTGCCAAGCGATGCTCGGTCCATGCTTACCAAGGGCCCCTAGCCACGGCCACACTTTTCATGGGGTGAAATCATATTAGGGGGGTGCATCGGTCTCACAATGACTACAAGGAGATGCAAAGGAGACACGGGGCCTGGCAGTCAACCCAAATCCCACTTCAGTCCAGCTGAATGACCTGAGATACATTCTCTAAAACAAGCCATTATCTATTTTTTTTAAAAAAAATGAAAACAAAATAACAATAGAAGCCCTGGACTTGAAACTGTGGCAACTAACTTGTTTTGGCTACATTTTGCCTTCATGTTATTTCTTTACCACATCAAGGACCACAACTACTTACACTTCAACGGTCAGGGATGTAATGTAACAATATGTTTTCAGCTCTAGTTACATTGTGCTTTACAAAAAGCAGCTCACACCAACCTGAGAGAACCTGCTTATAGATACAGTGGACCCTTGTATAACAAACAGTTTGTATAACATAAAATTTGTACAACATAAAAAATTCCAGAGATAGGGGAAATTTGCTTAATATAATTGCCTATGGGGCAAATCCATACAGCATAAAATGGAATTACTCACTTTTCAATGCATTCATATGGGAAATTTGTATAAAGGAAAATTTGCTTAACATAATTTCATTTGGAACGAATTAATTGCTTTATACAAGGTACCACTGTACTCTGGAATCCAGTCCAGTCATTGCTCAATGCAGGGAATCTTAGAGCTAAAGCATCCCAGGAGAGGGCTTTCAAGGGTCTCTTTGCAAACCTCCAACAAGGGAGATCATCCTCATATTTCCAGCTACACATACTTCCACAGCTGAACTGTCATTACCACCATCAGTTCCCTATAATGTTTCCTGTATGTCCAACTGGTATCTTCCCAAGGACTGAAGAGACAGTCCCTTTCAGAGGCACCAAAGAACAAGTCCTTACCCTAAGTGTTTGAAGCACAGGGGTAAGTAAGCGTGCATCTTATACCAAAGGTAGATGAAGCATTCTTATTCATGTTTTTAAAGACATCTTTTTTCTGTCTGTTTGTCTTTTCATGGGCTGGCCTTGCTACCCAGAAGTGTCTTTTACGTTGTTGTTTCTAGCAACTCTCAATGTTACATCTGAAATGTGGAAATCTGCTGAAGAGCACCGAAATGAAGACTCCGGTTGCTTCTCCTCCCTCGCTCTCTCACCACTTTCCCAGATTCCCCTCCTCTCTTTCTTTTGTTCTTGTGGAGCAGAGCAGAAATTCCACTGCCTCACTGGCCTGGCCTCCCACACAACTCCCTGATGCGGTGACTAAGAACTCAGGAAGGGGCATCCGATGTTGCACCCCCTCCCTCCCCTCACCACCCCACTGGTAATCTTCAGCCAGTCCTCCTGACATTCCTTCACAGCAATGTAACTTCTGCAAAGCAATCGGCCATTCAACTGCAAGGATGAGCAAGGCCAGGGAGAGTGTTTACGTGCCGGCTGGTACCAGGTTGGAGGGGGAGGGTGCACTACAGGCTAAATTCCATCCTGATACCAGCGGTGGGGGTGGGTGGGGGAGGATGGAGGGAAGACCCTCATGGTGGCGGCTTCAGGGAAGAGCTAGCAGGTGTGTTGGGAGTCATTGCCAACTCAAATGATCCCAAAGAGACTGCATGGGTCACAAGCAGAGAAGTCATCAGGCTCTGCCCGAGTTGCGTGGTGGTGGTGAGGGAGTTAAGAGCCAAATTCTTTCCATCTCAAAGCTGCTGGGTTTCCTCAGATTATTAGGTTCCAAAGCACTGAAACTTCACATCAAGGTCACCTCTGATGGGTTTTCTTTATTTATGGGAATTTTATTAAAATAATGAAATGGTCAGCCCCTGCTTATTTAAACGTTGAAGCTACCACATATTTGCTATTTGATTTATTCTTATAAGTAAAGAAACTTTTAATGGCAAAAAATAAATTAAGAACAAAAGCATCAAACTGTGGAGTAAAAGACTAAAAGATAAATACGGTGGTACCTTTTATAAAGGAATTAATTTGTTGCAAATCAATTATGTTAAGTAAATTTTCCTTTATACAAATTTCCCATAGGAATGCATTGAATCGCGACTATTTTTATGTTGTTCGGATTCACCCAATAGACGATTCTGTTAAGCAAATGTTCTCTATCTCTGGAATTTTTTATTTTATACAAACCATTTGTTATACGAGGGTCCACTGTACATGTAAACAGAGAGGTGGAGGAGGACAGATTAGTGGCCACCCTTAGTCCTGGAGGTCTCATTAATTGTATATAGCACTCTGGCCAGGTATTCACCCACTGAGATGTCAGTTTGAAAGATTTATTCTTATTATAATTTTAAGACTTTGTTTATTCAAACATGGGGGCAAGAAGGCAGCTCTGCCCTAACCGCTCCAGAAAAGACTGCTGAGTCCTGGCCTACCTTCTCTCTGCCTTAGCTCATGGTCCTCAGGTGTTTTCATTAGCTGGAGGGGAGCTACAGGGGGGGGGGTTTCCCCTTTGGGAAGAGGCTAGTGTCACAAGGAGGCCCCTTAATGGAACCTGAGAAGATGTAAATGGCAGCGGTACCTGTATAGCCATCCAGGCACTCACAAGCATAGTGGTCCATCAGGTTGATGCAGGTGCTATTGTGTCGGCAAGGCCGGGAGGCACATTCATTGATGTCTATTTCGCAGTGGTGGCCTTGGAAGCCTGGCACACAGAAACAGCTGTATTCGTTGACTCGGTCAAGGCAGATGGCACCATTCTGACACGGGCTGGAAGCACATTCGTCCACCTCCTCCTCGCAGTGGGGCCCCAGGTGGCCAGGTTGGCATTCGCAGGTATACTCCCCGTCCTCCTCTGTGCAGGTACCGTTGTTGTGGCAGGGTTGGCTGGAGCAAACAGAAAGCTCGGTTGGGCAGCCGTCTCCGCTCTGGCATTGGCAGCCATACCCACTGGAAATCTTGACGCATTCAAAGCCAGGCTGCAGGCAAGGGCTGCTTTCGCATTCATCACCAGTGATGCCACAAGAGAGGCCTTTCAACCCTGGCTCACAGTGGCAGGTGTAATTCAAGGATCCAGGTGTACTGCTGCAAACCCACCCAAGTGGACAAGGGTGTCCGGCACATATATCAAATAGGGTCTCACAGTCTTCTCCCACATAGGCTAAGGGACTCTGAAGGCATAGGCATCTGTAGCCACGTTCCAGGTCTGCGCAGGTGCCTCCATTCTTACATGGAGAAGAGGAGCAGACACTGACCTGTTGGGAACACACGGACCCTGCAGAGGGGGGGAAAGAACAATCTGGTTTGGGTAATTGTTGAAACAAATGGAATCTCACTGGTCAGCTGCTGATGGGTGTCCCTTGTGGGAAAGAAGAAGAAAAGGCACATTTGCTTGGAGTGGCTGCTTGGTCCCATGCAATCTTAGAAGCCTTGCTAAGTACTCACACAGGCATTTGAAGATAATTGGGTACATCTGACTGTGTGGACAATACAGGTGGCAGGGACTTGTGTTGAAGAAAGCAGAGGTGTGAGGATCAGAGATGTGAGTAAAGACAAAAAGGGAAGAAAAATCTAATATGGTCAAAGCAACAAAGAGGGAGCATATTCCAGAAAGAGTCACGTTCAATGATTTAACAATTTTATAGCAATTATAAAATGATTACACTCCTAAAAAATTGCATGATCATAAGATGTGTTGGATTCCTGCTGTATTTTCTTCCTGTCTTGCTAACCCAAGTTTAAGTTTAACATTATGTCAATTATCTCCTAAAAAGGACCCAAAGTGGCTTATATCATTAAAAGACAATATTTGTATACAGGGAGTATATAAACATTAAAAAGAATCAAACAAATAACACAAAAATAGTAAATAAAATCAACACCAAAAACAACTTCAAATGGAAAAGATCGGAATATCACCCAAAAGCCAATACCAGGCATGAAATACCACAAAGGCCCACATAATTTGCAACTTCTGTCTACTAACCAACCACTGTCTCGTTACTTTGAGTCCATGTATAAATATATAAACGTTTGCTATGTGATCTCACTCTTAGGTCTGAGGCAGTGGACTTGATCCAGGAAAGCTCACGTTAAATATATAGCAGTTCATCTTTAAAAGCCCACAATATTTTTGTCTTCGTTGATTTTGATTTTGGTTTTGTTTTCGGCCTGACAGCCTTGTGCTGCTATGCACGACAGTGGCTTGCCACCCTACTGGCTTTAATTCACACTAGAGGCTACGGCAAGGGGCCAGTGGAATGCCACAGCAACGGGCCCTTCCCTGACCTCTGCTCTGCTTGTTTTTCTCCTGCCTTCTTTCACAAGCGACCCTTCTGGAGGAGCCAAGATATGAAGGACACAGTGCAGGCTTGAGCTGTACCCCTCGGTCCCTTCCCCCACCATCATATGACACTGGGGAATGCGCTACGCTTCTCACTGCCCAGCACCACCATTTATCCTACCCCCAGTCCCTTTTATTCTCAAATTCCCACTCAGGCAGAGAATAGAGATGACAGAACGTGCCTGGAATCCTCTGGAGCAATTAGAGCGGGGAGCCTAGGCTCCTGCTGTGAAGCAGGGCTCCTCTCTCTGGCAAGCCTCTCTTAATGAGAAGCAACTACTGTTAGCAGGCCTGAAGCACACTGAATCTGGTTGGTCTACCTGCAGCTGAAGCAGGTGTGTACAGAAAAGGCATTCCCAGCTACAGAAAGGAAGATGCAAAAAGAACGGCAGATGCTGGTGGTCAGAGAGTAGAACCTGATGGTTACAGCTATGAAGGAGCTGTCAGAACGCCTGCAAAGGGGCAGGTAAGGGAGAAGGCATGTGAGTCCTCTGAGCTACAGCTGGGTTCACTACCGTTCAGAAATGAAACTCCCATATTTAAGGATGAGGGGTGAACAAAACAGCCTCTTTATTTTGCCAGTAGTGACAATAGTAACCTCTTGCATTCTAGCATAAGAGAATATTCATATATGTGCAATGTTTACTACAATTACATACCGCAATATATGTAAACTGTGCATTTGCCCACTTGTTTCTGCAGATACTGTATTTCCACAAATCCAGACTCACTCCTGACTGAAGTTCCAGCTCCCTGGCTCTTATGAAGTTCCGGCCCTCCTAAGGATTGACTCGTTTTGACATACCACGACCACTGCCGCTCACGGTGGGCAATATTAGCTTCAAAGTACCATGGTGCTCTTTCCCATGTGCCTCCATTCTTGAGCTGAGTATGCTAGGAACTGGACCAGAATCTGAAAACAGGGATATTATCTGTCCACCCTACATTACAGACCCTCTCATCCAGACTTACTGGAGGCAGGATTTGGCCAGGGGAATTTTTACGCATTCACTCCTTTTAGGGCGTATCTCTTGATTCCTTGGAGGCCCAACACATACATGTGTTTACACCTGAGAAACTTGTCCTTTCTATAATCTCTACCTTCCTTTGCTTTAATGATCAGGGTCCATTAGCACAGACTGTTATTTTATTAATTAACTTTATGAATATGCACAATGTGTAATGAAGAGAATGCCTCAATTAGCCTTTGCTCCTAAATGGCTCAGACGCAGAAACACATTGCACTGAAACGAATTATATGATATGTGACTACTTTTTTTCTTGAAATCACTTCGCAAAGGAGGCAGGATCTTCTGATGTGGTCCTCATTCCAGTCTTACTGCTAACAGGAATTTTAAAGGCAGGGAGGAGAGGCTTTCACATTTGTGGTACCCCAACTGGGCCTTTTCTCTTCAGGGAAGATCATCCTAGCACCTATAGTTTCGCTTTTCAGTCACAAGATAAAATTAAGATGTAATGTGTAGCCTGCATGCTGTAATCAAACTGTAAACCGCCCAGAGACTACTTGAAGTGGAATGGGGCAGCACTTTGCTTTTTATTCTCTCAGGCTTTTTAAATGAAGCAGGATGTCTTATTGGAAAAGAGAGTCCTCCCCGCTATCTATAACCAAGACATCCTGAACCCAAACAGTTATCAGAGAAGCCTGAGAAGCTACAGGTCAGCAGTTGGCAAAAAAAAAAAAAAATGCTTGGTGTGCATAGGACACCTACTTTCAGTTACCAACATCTCCTGGTATGGCCAGGAAAGAATCTTGCCCAAAGCATGTCAGAACTGACAACGTTGGATGCTCTGATTAAGAATAACATGGCTTCCTTATGTCCCTTGTGTTTCTATGTATGAATAATTTTTGAACATGTGAATGTTTTAATCTTTCCTTTTTTTATTTATAATAGAGGAAAGAGCACATCTAAAATACATTTAAGCACTGAATAAAATGTGATGAGTTTTGAGAGTAGTTTTTGCAGCATTTTAATTATATAATAGTCTTTTATTACAATATGAGCTGTAGCAACACCAGATACAATTGTAGGAGGGACATGATTTGGGGGGGGGGGGAATCACTGAAGATCTATGTTCATTTATCAGAGTAACAATAATTATGCCAGGTCTTATGCACTGCACAAAGAGAGTTCTCTGGAAGAAATGCTCCAGTAGGAGATATTATTGGCTGAAGAGAAGCACCTTGACCTTTTGCTCTCTGGCCTGATGTGCTTGAGGTACCACACAGCCCCCACCACCCTCCTTGGGAAGCAGGGAGGGGCTCCATTCACTATTGAGAATGGAGAATAGATTAGAATAAACTTCAAAGGCTACCACAGATAACAAGCATTAGCTAAACATTTCTCTATTTTGCTTTCTCTTCCCCACTAACCTCTTTCTACCTGCTGTGCAAGTCGGGAGTGTGCCTTTACAGATTTCTTGGTAAGTAAATTATTTCAACATGGGATTATGTGTAAAGCTGTAAATGCAGGTTAATTTCTCACCTGAATACATGCACTTTCAACCTGATGTAGCAGAAGATGTACTTCATATTCAGTCAAGTTTACATATGCAAAGCTGGATTTGAAATAATAATGTTTTTACTAACTGCAGGAGGGGGGGTGGCTAGTTTTACTTCCTTTGAGTCACAATCCGATCTCGCCTGATTTCAGAAGCCAAGCAGGGTTGGCCTTGGTTAGTACTTGGATGGGAGGCCACCAGGGAATACCAGGTGCTGGAGGTGCCTGGAGTAGGAACTGGCAACCCACTCCAGTATTCCTGCCAAGAAAGCTCCATGGACATGGGGTCACAAAGAGTCGGTCACGACTGTAATGACACAACACACACACATCCTTGCCTGTGCTAGCTATGGCTGATGGCGGTCATAGGCCAGTAATATGTAAAGGCCCATAGGTTGCCCATTCTATAAATAATTATAGATATCACCTAGAGTCAGTAACGACTGTAACGACACAACACACTCATACACTGCCAACGAAAAGACCCTGTTTCTCAGGTTCTCACCAAAGAAACCTAAGTATGCTCCTAACAGAATTTATCACTGGGCTTCTAAATTGGTCACAGACTACTGCAAAGTTCCTATGGAAGCTTTTGGTGTCAAACTACCTTTATAAGGAAGCACTAGCACCTTGAACTGAGTCAACAGTCAGCAAAATTGACATTAACTCAAGCATGATGCATCCTGAAAACTATATATCAGAAAGTAGCCTGGCTTCCAGATCCTCCATTAGCCAGAGCTCCCAAAAACTTTTCAAAACCAATCCTATACAAAACAATCTAGCTTGGGCCGCTACTTTGTTAGGAACGATCCAGACTGACTTATGTTCAAGCTTTGAGTTCTACTACCTTCTGAGATGATGAGGCTGTTTGCCTAGTGTAGGACTATCTTGTTAGATGCAACTCCCTCACCTCACAAAGAACGTCTTCATGGTACAATGATGAGAGCAAGCAATTAGGACTCAGAGGAGACTTTGATTCAGATCCCCACTGGGCCAGTAACACTCTGTCAGGCTGACCGACACCAAAGGCCGTTGTGAGGATACAAGGAGGCAAGGGAGAGCCAAGTAAGCCATGAACTAACAGAAGGAAAGGCAGGGGATTTCAGGCATCAGGTAGAAGTGGTTTTACATTTTTTGGTTTTTAGTAAGATGTACTGGCTCTACTGCTGCCTTTAATTTTTCCTGTATTTTGTAGCTGTTGTTCTTCTTAAAATTATTTTATTGTGGCTATATTTCATCATTTTAAGCGAGGCAATAATACCTCTCATATTCCAAAGTATGGTAAAATGTCTTAATAAAATGAATGTGCTGGGTATATTCCTTTTCCAGCATTTTAGTTGCAGCAACAGGATATGGGACCTTGGACAGTTACAATATTATGTAGATACAGTTGCTGCTTATCCGGGGCTAGAGTGGAAGAAGGCCAAGGCGCCTTTCTGTATGCTAATAAATTCAGATTAATTCACTTCTCTCCCTGCCTGCTGTCAACTTGCCTGAAAAGGAATGAAGCAACAAATACACATGGTGCATCTGCTTTTTTGAATTTAAAGTACTGGACTGTACAAGGTATCGTTTTAAATATATACAGTACTTGGAAGCTAATAAAGAGGAAGAGCACAGTCTATCCCCAGAAATGTACAGTACAGATTCCTAGTCAATCAAAATTAAAAACACTGACTGGTATTATATAACAGATAAAAAGTTTAAATCAAAAATCTTTTAAATATCAGTGCTGTATTATGCTGTTCCTAATAATGCTGTGTTTGTTTGTTTGTTTATAGTTCTGGTGGTGTTTTTTCTGAGATCTGAGATCTATGCAAATTTCTTGATATTGTTCCCAAATCCCCGATAACTACGGGGACTACTGAAGTGTGTTTCATACACAAGCGAGATGTTTTGACTGTCAGATTTCTGCATTTGATTGTCAGGTCTCTGAATTTTTGCTGTTTTTTCCCCCCATTCTTTAGCTTCAACTCTGGCATCCCATGAAATTGCAATCTGAATTATCTAGACTTATCTGGCAACAACCGATGCATTTCTGCTTGTTTTCTCTCATCATAATTGATGGTTGATGGACCCAGTTGATCTGGCTTCTCAGAGAAGACCCTATCTGGCTTGGGAGGCCCTTCAGATAGCAACGCTACTGCCAGCCTAGCTCTCAACCTCACTGAAGCACAAAAGCCTCTCAGCCTCCACAAGGCCTGTATCCATGGAGAGGGTGGTAGTGGTGGTGGTGGTGGTGGGTTTTGCCAGGCTTTCAAAGGCTCTGACATTTCTCCCTCATGCACTTTTGGCACTTTAGATGCTGTGTTAACATTAACCATACACACTATACTTGCTTCTTTCTGACAGCTCTACTGATAAGGAACCTCTAAGATGACCCCGGCCTACACTTAAAATTCCAAGGAAGAAGGCACAAGCACTTGGGATTATCAGCCCGGTTCCTGCTTAGAGTGACTGGTTTTTTTCTGCATCTTCTCTTATAGCCAGATCAAATAATCATCAAACAGGAGGAGCAAAGGGCTGGACAAGGAGGACTGGGAATCAGGGATACCTCTTGATGAGATGCATTTGTGATGAAGGAGGGAACATTTGCTCTGTTGTGGATTGTTCCATATTGGCATTGCAAAAGAGGGAAAAAGAACTCCAGGCCTGGAGTAAACTCTGTGACTCTGACTACATCCTCCTCATTTCAGTCCATTTGTGTGACATGAGAGCATCTGTCAAACTACAGCCAAAGCCAATGAAAAGCATAAAGGTCCTATACTTGCCATCACACAGAATTATTGCCTCCATGCTCTCCCAAAAGAATAACTGAGAAACTGGAAGACTTGCATTGGTTTTGCTATCTACTGCTGGAAGAGTAAGAGAGTGTGAGAGCAGCAACATCCACATAGAACACCATCTGCATTGCTGTGCTTGTATGTACTATCATGCCCCAGCAATTTGTTTCCTTCCACACAACATGTATATGAAAGGATTTCTCTCCTTTATAATTTCTAATTCTAAGAGAAATCACAGAGCAAACATGATGGTTCCATAGCACTACTTCAGATATGACTGTAGGCCATCACAGAGAGTGAATAAATTCCTCTCTCCTGGAGAAGATCAAGAACATGGGCTGAAGCCCTCACAACTATCTGCTGCGGCAGTGGATTTGATATTTATTGCCCAGACCTTCACCTCCATCAGCTCTAATTAAGAAAGCACGCTGAGCGATAATGTATTTATCATTTTAAGTGAGGTGAACATTTGGCATTGTTTTTTCAGCCCCAAACTTCAACTTCATACAAAGTGAGGGAACAATTTCAAAACCTTTAGCAGAGGCCCACAAAATTCTGTGAGAAAAGGGCGAGAGAACATTCACTCACAGAGACATTATTTCAGCTCCATACTGAATCAAAGTTTAAGGTGTAAATAGGGGACTCTTGTGAAGGGAATCAAACCTTGTGGAACTAGCCAGAACTCTTTCCTCAAACCCTGATACTCTGGTGCCTGTAACTGCTCACTGATTAGACAAAGGCATCCCACGTACATTCAAGGGCCTTGTTCTTTTTTTCCTTGTTATTTGATGCATTCAAGCAAGCTCAAAATATATCTTCAACCCAAGGCCATTTGCCCATATTCATAACATGAGGCTTTCAGGCACATGGCATAACTGGTGCATTATTATCTATACTGTTTTATTGGGATTTGGAGCCATTTTCTAAAGAACGAATTCCGAGTGGGCTCAGGTCCCAGCTGACCTGCCAAACACTTGCCCTTTAGCGGCAACAACATAAACAGGGAAACGCTTTGGCCCCATGAATGACATATAGTGCTAAACAACTACGGAGAGGTCAGCTTTGAAGAACTGATGGAAAGAGTTATGTTTCCATGGCAATGGAAAGGCATGCACTTATATTAGTAAATCCTGGGTGACCTCTGCTGCCCTTCTCCTCTCCTGGTCAACAGAAGGGATTAGCAGAAGGGCATTTTCTTCAGATGGCTCCCAGGAAGGCAGCAAGGAAGGAACCAAGGTGCCAGGAAGCTGAGTAAGAGACAGAGGGCCTCCTCCCCAAAACAGGAGCATTTGCTTATATCGGACATGCTAATTCAACAGCCTCATACTTACTGAGGAGCAAGAGGTATGACGGTGATTGCAGAAAGAGTTTTTAACTATACTATCACCCTGCCTCATTCACAGAATTTTACAGAGGGTTCAGTGGTAGGAGCAAACCCTAATAACCCTAGTCTTGAGCCATGTTTTCCCACTGTATCATCTTTGGCTTTCTTCTTATAACACCAAAAAAGAAGATAGCTGCACAAGGTCTTTTGATTTGCAGCCCTCACAGCTCTTCCACACAAAATCCCCCAAAGAGATGGTGTGCATTGACTCCTTAAATTTCCTCACAGAAGACCCCACTCCCAGCTCCTGGTGAGCATCTATGAAGCCTCCCACAGAAGAATATGTCAGTGTTAAGGATTTGGGTCTTGAGTCTGTGATACTATCATTTCACTTCCAACATGACAAGATACCTTTTTGACCCAAGATTACCTCAGGGACACCCAAGCAACTTAGTCCTCTATATCCTTCCACTAATACCACCTTCAATCAAACCAGGTGTCGGAAAACAGCCTCAAGTTGTACCAGGAAAAAGAGAGGGATATAGCTTCTGTCTTTTCCTGTTCTGCTTTAATTGATCCCCCTGTGACCATTGAAAGCCAGTGCAGCTCTTGATGTCATCATAGCGCGCACACACACACACACACACACACACAAACTTTTTCCTCTTAGTTTTGGTTCTTGCTGCAGAACTTTTTTTTATTATCTAGGAGTGGGCTTCAACGAGGACTAATCAAAGCTTATCACCAGAATCTCTTCAGAAAATCAGGAATCATTCCCAGAACAAGACACTGGGGAAAGGGGATATGCAGCCCACCTTATTCCTGAGTGATATGCCATTCCCACAATGATCCAATACAGAGATTAGCATGCAAGTCAAAAGCGACCAAGTTCCAAGAAAATACCACTTCTTGTGCTCCTCAAGTTAGTCAGTAAGCGGTCAATAAGTGATCAGAAGAAGAAAAAAACACGCAGATTTTTTTTTAAGGGGAGTCTGAAATAGGTAAGAAATATATGCACACTTGCACAGGATGTGACACATGTTAGGATTTCCCAATTGTGTGTTAGGATAGTGAAACCAATGCTTAATATGATAATAGGCCCCTTATACAATCAACGTAGGTGGTATCATTGCTTATCTTCCTTTCTAAATATGCAACCTTTTCAGAGTATTCTACTAACTATTATTTGCTAATTGATTAGCAAGGAAACAACAAGAAAGGTGGGTGAAACATGGACATATGATACTTGCTTGCTGATTCCCCCATCTGCCTGTGGAACCCACCAGAACTGAACTTGTTTCTAACATCACCTATTGGTATCAAGGTAGTCCTATGCACCTGATACTTGGGATATATCAACCTGAATTCCCTTTCCTCCAAAAAGTCTAGAAGCATCGGCCTTTTTCAGAGGCCACTTCTATTTCTGTAGGGAGCCCCAGTGCCAAAATATACACTGAATATTCATAGCATCATTAAGTAAGGTGTGAAGCATGCCCCCTATGAACAGAGGGCTAGCCAGGTGTGCATTTGATCATCCACCTACAGCTACATAGAGATGAAGCTGCTCCAATTATCAAGTTTCAAGGAGGGAGCAGCACAAGGCCTATAAATCCATGCTGATTTTATGGTTGTCTCGTCTGCCGTGGCCCAAGCAGCTCTTTGATCTTCCATTTCCCATTATGGCTGTGCTGCTGCCTGCAGAATCCCCCTTTATAAACACTCCTCAAAAGTGACCTTCATGTTTTCTGATCTCCCAAGCTGCTGCCACCCATCAAACATGGAGATGGGATCAGGGGCGGGAGCTCCCGTGTGCTCTGGTTAGCCATACAGACTCTCAAGCTTTAATTCTAAATCCAGTCTAAATACGCTAGCAGCTAACGCAGGCAAATCAGCCACTTAAGAGAGGAAGGAACATCGTGGCTGGGGCACGTCTGAGCTCCACTCAAGGTATCTACATGATACCAGGCCAGGCAAACAAAAGGCGCCCTCTCCACCTACTATATCAGGCAAGATGCCTATTATACACAAGTAGCAAAAATTCATACATTAATTATAAATAAAATCAACTGATGTGTTTCAGTGCCTCTTTTGCAAGCAAATTTAAAATGTGAGGATGCTAGTACTTTGTTTGTTTGTTTGTTTGGGTTCCCATTTTACATTTTGAAAGGAACCGGTACTAAATTCTTTCCCGCAGTGACATATTATTGATTTGCATTTCTGCTCATGTGCCACGATACAGAAGTCAAAGTGATGTGAAGAGGAGGAGGAAGAGGAGGCAAGCAGCCACTTACACAGAGGGAATTTCCACCTTCCCAGTCCTGGGCTTGATGACAACGTCAGAAGCACAGCTAGCAGGCTGTGAAACCAGACAGTGCCAGATTGCAAGTGGCTTGGCATGTCTTCCACCATGTGAACTGCACCACCTCAGCTGACCCTGCGATTTTCCTGGTCTGCTGCCTGGACCAATGAGGGCACCTGCATAAAGCTTTGTGCTCCTGGTACTATTTGAACCTGTTTGAACCCTGGCACCTGTTTGCAAATTCTACCTTGGAGCAGTAGGGCAGCTGGCTCTGGTGCCATCTCAGACCAAGCGGCTCTCTTCCTGACCCTCCAATGCAATAATTCTGTACCACCCAAGATTCTTCATCTCTCTGCAGGATTCTCCATCTTGTACCTGATAGAAACCAGACAATCTGAATCTGAATATCAGGAAGTCTTTTCTATTATTACTTTTACACACATACACACACACACACACACACACACACACACTTATTTTGCTAGTCTTCTCCAAGGCTCTTCGTTCCCTCCACTTATTTAATATCATTTATAAGATAGACATTTCTGTTTCAATGAAAATGTCTAAGCAGCCCACCCAAAGACAGGAAGAAAAGAGACCTGTCACTCTAGCTGGAATTCCAGAACTGCTCCTGAAAAAAGCCTGTAACTTGTACTTGCAAATCGTATGAGGTAGGCCATTCACATGACCTCTGGTGTGAACCAGGTGAGCTGAAGTGGCGCTGCCACCTCATGCATTATATATTCACTAAATTGGGACTCAGAGTTGATTCCAAAGACAATGGTAAAATAATAACTCATTTGCTGTTTTCAGCCCATCACTTGAACTGTGCATGCCTCAGTTCTCCTGTTCTATATAATGGGGTCTATAACAAATCATGACTTATAATTACAGTCCTGTTCAAAAGCTTTGAATTCTCACACATCAGACAGCCAAGCATACTGGCAGTGTGTCTCCTCTACATGTAGGATCTACAGTGATGTCCAGTCCTTAATAAACTTTTTTAAAAATGCCACTTTTATTTTTAGTTCATATGTCTCCAAAGATAAATGAAAGAAAGAAAATACTTTTTCCTAGGTGCTATCCCAAACAACAATTTTCCTTGGTAACATCCTCACAGCACTCTGGTCCATTCATCAGAAATGCCGCATGCCACGGCCCTGCTTTTTACAACCATACAAAAGTCCCCATCACTGCTTCACATGCTTTTCAGTAGCCATGGTTACTTGACACAAAAGCAGCCCATGGCGTCCCAGTAACCAGCAGAATTCCAGAAGCCAGACAAAGAAGCAGCAGGATGGAAGAATAGTGAGGGAAAGTTTTTAGGCGTAAACACTGTCCCTTGAAGCCCCGAGTTAGTGGACACTGAGAAAGAAAACAATATTCCAGCTGGCAGAAGGATAAAAGGACGAGGCAAGTGGAGCCTCCGATTGGAGCAAGAGAGGAAAGCCAAAAAAGTTACTTTTCTTGGTCTGGATCAGCTCATTTTAGTTCTGGTCCATTGCCTAGCCAGTCCGAGACAAACGAAAAACACCTGTTAGTTTCCTATATCCTATACCCATCTCGACCTTTTTTTGGATGAGACAAAAAGAGGAAAGGTTAGACAATAGCACAAATGCTTGTCTATACTCAGACTTTCCCCGACATCTATTTCAGAATACATTCAAAGAGACTATGGAGTGCACTGCAAAATGAAGCATGTGTCTCCCCCCCCCCAACTTCACTGACTCCCTTCTGGCCGCATGTCTAGGGATCTTGCTTATTAGAAACCCGCTCCCAGGAGAGTTTGATGCATTTTGTGCTTAAAGCACCGGACACCATCTTAATAACACTCCCTGCCACCACTACATCCCCCCACCCCAGCCTCTTTCTATGAGAGCACACAGGCTTTTTTTTTTTACCAGTTGCTAAACGATTACTTCCACAGCGAAGGCAAGAGGTGGCTCTCTTCTCCCCACCCTTACAGTACAGATCTAAACCAATCTGAAGCTGGTTTTCATGTTCAGCACACACACACGTGCCTACCGAGTCTTGGTGCACCGTGCTGCACTTTGAAGCAGACAAGATAGCATGAGTGGCTGCTCTTCTGGAATCAGCCCTTTTTTTTTGTGATAGAGGCTGGAGAAGCCAGGTTCCAAGTCAAGCAAGAGAGGAAAACAACAAACTCAGAGAAGTACTTACCCCAAAGCCAAAGCAACAAGAAAGAAACACTGAAGTCCATGTCAAAGTATCAGGAAAGTGTATATCACCTCCTAGTCAAAAGCAATCTCAAGGATGGGTCCTGGGTGAAGTTGCCACTGCCACGCCTCACATTTCAGGCTCAGGAGACCACCACCACCACCACCGCTATGCTCAGGGATGCTGCTGAGCCGCTTGCTGACTCCATGCTTTCCACTAACAAGCTGGACAGACTCACTGTCCACTCGCCACCCTGCTGGAGCGAAAGGAAAACACAGCCTGGATTGCGGGATTGGAGGGACAGAAGGCAGTCATGTGCCAGACGTGGCTCAGAAGCATCACACACTTCTAAAACAAATAAACTGGTCAGATAATCTGTGCCTTTATCAGTTTGCTAAATAGCAAAATAACCCAACAAGAGGTGAAACATTCTCTTTCACCACACCTCCCTACTAGGAAAGAAGGAACCAATTCAATTTCTCTGTGGTATTAAAGTAACTGTGTCTGTTCACAACAAAACCCTGACTTTTTTGGGTGGAATTCTGCTGAAAGAAATCCAATTGGGAAAAAGATGAGCAGGCATGCACTTTTCTTACTATCACCATCACAAAAAAATCCTCATGTCTGGCATTTTGAAGCATTTGCAGACTTTCAGTTTTCTAAAAGTGGAGAGCCTGAGTGAGCATTTGTCTGGCAAGCAAACTGATTACTTGCAGTGCAGTTATATGAGCTTTACTCATACAGGACCTTTCACATTTAATTCTTTGCACAGGATTTCTGCCTTCAGCCTGCAAGACCAATAATATCCTACAGTACACAGCTAAATATTATAATATTCAAAAACATGGGTAATTACTGGAACAGAACAAAATTTCTTCCTGGTTTTAAACATTCTGTCATTTCTAAAACCACAGGGCTCATACTGTGCCCTCACTAATTTGTAGCAAGGTGGCCCCAGGTAATGACTGCATATGTGCCTGCTTCCCCTTCAGTTAGAGGTGTCACGTAGTTCTTTAGCACTTTTAAGTTATGTGCTTCACAGTAAAGCGATTTTACACAGAAGCACACATTATTACCTTATAAGGAGAAGGGCAATAAGTCAGTGATAGAGCACCTGCTTTGTACGTGGGAAGTTCCACATTCAATCCCCAGCTTCTCCAGATACAGAGAAAGGCTGGAACTCTGAGAAGCCACTGCCAGCCAACATAAGCAGGCAATACAGAGTTAGATAGGAATGCAGAAAAAAGCAGAGGCAGAGACTATGGCTTGCACATGAAGGGTCTCAGGCTCAATACCTGCCTCTCTCAGAAAGACTTCTCTCTCTAAAATTATGGAAAGTCGCTGACTGTCAGTCCTGACCATACTTAAATTGACCACTCTTCAGGCTCGGAATAAGGCAGTTTCCAGTACTGTAAGGACAAGAAGCTGTCACTGCTATTCAAGCCACACAGACTTTGACGACTCAAGAGAGGTCTGCAATGGCTCTGCTTCCCAAGAAGACAACGAGGATAATAAACCAGTTTTGGATCCCAGATGCTCTTGGATTATAGCTCCCATTAGGACAAGCAACAGCTTTGGGTAGTCTAAAAGATTTGTGGGGAGGCTCCATTTGGAAACCATTTGATCCTTTCTGACACATCTTATTGGCCCTGCATTTCATCATTGAAATCTATAAACATTCAATAGTCATATCCGTCTCATGGAGAGTTCATTCAGTGTCAACAATCCAAGGGATTAAATATATATATATATATCAGGTCCAGCCATATCCACCAGCGCCAGTAAGGGCATATCCACCTGGCCTGCTGCTACGACTAAATCCAGAACATACTTTTGCACCCAAGGGACAGGAGGGTTCACAGAGCACAGATCAGAAGATCATTGCAGAACGTGAGCTCACCTGCGACTTCATTGTAGCATCCAATCCAAACAGTGATGGGATTAAATTACCTCTAATAGGAATTATGCATATAGAGTGCTCTGCTCTTAGCTTATCCATTGAAATCTGTCCTACGCACAGGATGCAGCAGAATTTGTCCATCGTTGTCTATAATCCTTGGCCAGCTGAAATCCAAAGAGGCAGCGGTACAGGTGACACAATGAGTGCACTCAATCCACAAGATTAAAAAGGTAAATTCCTTTGCAAATAGAAACTGGTGCAAAATAAAGTCTGATTGGATCCCACTGTGAGGGGCAGATAGACTTCTATTATGCTAAATAATCAGGGAGTGGGAAAGGCTAATCAGATACTTGAGGGAGAGCTTCAGGCAAAACAATGGGTTACTCCTCCCCCCATTTAAATTGTTTGCCACTTGTTTCTCTCCACTCCATTTAAGCAGCTTATCAAACTTTTTCCTTCCGTGTCATTTAAGATTCTTCCTTGTGAAACAAAAATGCAGCAACCATTTTGATTGCTAGGAAATGGTACTGGTAAGTGCTTTCAGATCAAAAGAACATCACTATGGATGGTTTCAGGTTTAAACGTTTAGAGAAAAATAACCAATAAATCAGTTCTGGAGTTTGCAAGACAATAAGACATTATTACTGCCTTAAAAGGGCGGTGGGGGGGTAATGAAAAAAACTGATCTTAATTTTTTTTTGGGGGGGTCACTGTCATCCATTTCACATGGCTTTGATACAAGCATGAGCAATTGAATTCCTTGATTTGTGCACTTCTACTGCCTAGCACTGCATGGCTTTTCCTATACAGGTATTAACTGCCCAATATTTCTGATTCAAAAAGTTGGCTGAGGCATCCAATAGACACAGGTATGCATGTGGTTGTACGAGTAACCAGGTGTTCATGTCTTCAAGCAGATCTAATAAGTCTAATGTTGCACCAAAGGGGGAGTGTCCCTCCAAATACCACAAGGCAATGAGATCCGCTCCATAGTTTTCCATGCTTAAACTTAGGCACAGATTCATCTGGTGTCTACAGGAGTAGGGGAGGCAGACTGATGGATGAAAGAGAAGAAAATAAAATCTAAGATATATAGTACAGCTTTACAGGAGCCATGAATCCCCACATATCTCACAGACAAATGCTGGAGACACACCAGTGGTTATTCATAAACCCCTTGTGGAATTCTTCCATCTTGTTATCTTGCACCATCTGAAGGAAACCAGGCCCAAATGAAGTACCCTGATCAGTTCTAATGCAATCAAGTTAGCATTCTTTTTCCTGGCACTTATACAGTGCCTTAAACCTATGCAAGAGAAGCAATGATATTCCTTGCGTGCACCCGGGACTCTTGATGTAGGCATAGTGTGCCATTAAGATCTTTAAAAAACAAAAACAAACCAGAACACGGGTGCATAGGTTTGGAAAGGAGCAGCTGGCTTTGGGTATTGCGCTAACAAATGAATTTGAAGACCAAACTTTCATTTATTAAATCTGTTGGCTAACAAAATAATTTTTTAACAAAAATTGTGCTGTGCCTGCCTGGGTTCTTATGACAATGCTGGGTCAGAAAAAGGAAACAGGGTAAAATGGCCAAGAACTGGTTATCATACCTATTCCAGAGGAAGATCTTTTTTGCACTGGTTACTACTTTGGTGATATATTACTGTAATTTCTCCCCAGATTTTTTTCCAAGCAATAATCTGCCTTCAGTACAGGTTGCAGAGGCAGGAAGAATCACAGCTTCTTAGCAGTCACTAGGCTAATCCTGTTGCTTCAGAGAGGTCCAGTCCTCGTTCTTGAAGGCATGCCTACTGTGTTGGTGAATGCAGTATGGGAACATTGCACATATTAAGGATCGGCAATTTAAGCAATCAATTTCCTCTTGATGTTTCAGATTCTCCTTCCTTCTAGCTGTCACAATGACCCTGTCTGGCACCTGGTGCCCAGGGTGCAGCCATAGAATAGAGCTGGGGCGCCTCACAGTAGCTAGCTAAATTAGATAAGATAAACCTGGAGGGGCCTTGAAGATAAAGTGAGTTAATTGCCCCTTTGATAATGAAACAGAAGCTTCAGTTTCACCAAAGGGGGCCAAAGCTCTCCAAAGGATATGTTCCCCTTCAGCACCAATTGCATAAGTCTTAAGAGACTATTGTTCACAAGTGGGTTTTTGCCAATTCCATGTTTATTTGTTTAGGAATTCTATAACCCACCTTTCAGCATGAACTTCCAGGGTAGCTAATAGCCAGGAGATTATAAGAACAGAGAAAAATTCTACTCTAATTCTACTCTATTGGCTGGAATGTAACATGAATTCAAAACTATCTCCCAGTTTCATCTTGAATGGATAACAGTCACAAGTGACAGATTCCAGCACCAGAGATTTTTTTGTAAAGGACATCAGTTGAGCTACTAGATGAGGGATGTTCTTGCCAAAAAGTAAAATTTAAAAATATATAAAATAGCACTATATTCCTGTGATGTTAATAAGGAGGAAGAACAGTTGAATTAAGCTCCAGGAGCTGCTGTATGTGTTATGTGAAACCAGATTTAAGGGCAAAACAAGGATATATCACAGAGCCTGTGGTATTTATCACTGGATTATTTGCAAACTCTGATTAATAAGTAACAAATTGAATTCATGTATCCTGCTTGCTTCAGCAAAAGTTTTGACATAACAAAAAGTGATTAATACACTGTTTTTCTTAACAAGGAAGTAGCTAGATAAAATATTTAATATGCATGAAACTGTTTACCTGTTAACAAGAAATGGACATCAAATCATATATGGCAACAGCAACTTTCTCATATCTCACATCATCTGGACAACTGAGGCCTTTCAAGAGAACACCATGATTTTCAAAACATCCTCCTACCTAAGTCTTAAGATAAAACATATCAGGATTCTTGCAACCAAGAAATAGAATCAGGCAGTGCCAGAAAGATTACTTATTCCAACTTCTCTGGGCATCTTCCATAACCTGTTGCTGTATGCTGCTCTTGGGGGCAAAGAGGTGGTCACTCGTGTTTCAGAAGCTGAAACTTAGCATTTATGGGATCCTAGGAGCATGGGAAGGGACTTCAATTTATTTGGTTATGTGTGCTAACATGTGAGTGGCACATCTGGAAAACATGTGCAAAATTATGTCAGACAGAAACAAAAAGGAAACAAGCATAATATTCTCAGTAGCTGTATGGCTTTATTTCCTTCTTCAGTACATCTGGCCACAGCTAGACTTGATAGGACACTAAATCTTTTTTTATAAACAAGAATTCGGAAGTATAAGAAATGGCTGCACCTGCTATTGTAGTAATACATGAAGGTACCCTTAGAAAAAGAGTAAATACAATATTTCTTCTTCTTCTTTTGAAACATTAGTTATGTGCTGTCAAGTCAGAACCCCCTAACAGAATTGTTAGATAGAGGATATATTTAAGGAGAGGTTCCATGAGTTCCACTCCCCCAGTGAGTTTTCATGGAGATTTGAACCCAAGTCCTTGTTCTAGTTAGCTTTACTTTCCACTTGCATTATTATAGCCACCTTGGGTGCTTTTGGAAAAAAAAACAGGATATAAAACAAATTAAATAAATAATAAATAAACCAGTTAGGGCTACAACAAAAGAAAGACAGAACAATGTAAACTATTTAAACCATTTTAAAGAAATTTCAGTGAGGCATTTTAAACACTAGGGTCCTTCTCTAATCCATCTTCATAGCAAGACATACTTTGCTCACTAGGGCCAGCCAATGTCAATGCTTCACGTGTAAAAGGCCAACTCTAGCCTGCTTTAAAATACAAAAACTCAACAGGAACCAGAAATACAAAACAGCTAGAGAAACAAAGCATAGCATAATGGCTCCGTAGTGCTTAGTGACTGACATTCTACTGACAAGTAGGTTGGAAACTGCAGTCCCCTGGAGAGAAACTGGGTTGAGGGGCGTGGGGGAGGCATGCAAATTCGGCCCGTGCCCCCTCCCTGCCTTCTGGGATGGATGGTCAGTTCAGAGCCTCCTTTAGACTGAAGCTAATGAGCCTCGTGTAGGTCAGGCCATCTGCTGCTTTATTAGACTGTAACAATCAAAACCTCTTTAATCCAGCCGCCCAACTCTCTGCTGACTTTCCAGCACTTGGGATGGTAATGGGAATGACTGGAGCTTTGCCAGCCGCTCATCTCTGTCCCAGCCAGTTGCCAGAGCACACAAACCCCATATGGTGAATTAACAGGCTTAGTCCAATTAAGGGACCTTAATATAAGACACCGAGGCCTCAAATTGCCCTGCCTTGGTACACTTGGAGGGTTTTTGTAATGTAAGCTGCAAGCCTTAGTCATCCCTTGAAAAACCTTTCCTGGACCGGTCACCATTTGTGCCACCTCCGCATCACAGTGAACTAAGCTGCTCCTTAACCTAGGACTAAAATTAGAGGCAAGAGGACACAGCTGCCTCTCAGTGTAACACTCATTACTGGAAGCTTACACTCTGTCCAGTACCAAGCTTTCATTCCCCCAGCACAAGAGCAAAAATGGGTAAACAGATTTGACAAATATACAGAAAACACTGAAAATTCAAAGGTTTGGAGGATTCAGAGTCCTGAGTCAGGCTTGATTTAAATTACCCTGAGTGCCCTGAGGTACAACAGCAATGTACCACCACCACCCGCGCAAAAAAAAAAGAAAAGAAAAATTAACATTCCATACCCAATCTGCAACAATTGATCTCTCTAACAAGGTGAATGCAAAGAAAGAACACCCCCTTTTAAACACAAAAGTACGCCAAGGATCTAACTTCACTCAAGAAACCTGTTTTATACAGATAGTGCCCGTAATTTTATTTTTGACATTTGGACATGTCCTAACAGAAGCCCAAGGGGAAGGGTTAAACTGATCTCATTATCCTTGTAATATAATTTTTCTAGCTCGAAAGCACCTCTTTTCACCCCTCCAATGATTTGTTTCTTCCTAAAGGTGCTCAGCAGATTCTCTCCCCCTGCATGGAAAAAATGTAGACGCAAACATGATAGAAAGGAATGAATATTAAGCCATTAGTTCTTTCTTGCTGTTGCGCTTTTTTTAAATTCAAAAGCTATGTTGTTTAGCAGGAGGCAACCAGGAAAGTCCAGCCCATGGGTCAAGAAACTGCCTTCTACAGAAACTGCTTAAAGGGACTCCATGAATCAATGCCATGAGTCTAAAAATTATTTATTTAAAACTTGAACTTCATACAGATACAGCTTTCACACACCATCATCTGGTACAGGACACTCACTGTACCACAATGCTAGTGGACCAAAGAGGCCTAAGAACTCAAAAACCATTGTGCTTGATAAGAAGAGTTAATCTAGCCTAGCATTCTGCTTCTCCCAGAAACCAACCAAATGTTTTGAGGAAGGCATTAATCAGGCCTTGAAAGCAAGAGCCCTCCTCATCTGTTCTTTCCTGTGTGTGTTGTGTCGTTACAGTCGTGACCGACTCTACGTGACTCCATGTCCATGGAGTTTTCTTGGCAGGAATACTGGAGTGGCGTGCTAGTTCCTACTCCAGGCGCCAACAGCACCTGGTATTCCCTGGTGGTTGCCCATCCAAGTACTAACCAGGGCCGACCCTGCTTAGCTTCCGAAATCAGGCGATATCGGATGTGCTTAGGGCATCTAGGCAGCTCTGTTCTTTCCTAGCAGCAACATAAAATACATGTTGGCTCTTGGAGACACCTGTAGCATTAACGTGCTACAACAACCATGTAGCTATCATGATTGGGAGGCACTGATAGCCTTTATCTTCTTAAACTTGCATGATCCCTTTGTAAATGTATCTGAGTTGGTACTAGAACTACCCACCCCAGGAGGTCAGGTTATCTACATGTAACTGGGCTCTTCACTACTACAGGAGCTGGAAAACACTGTGGCAAATATTCCACTTAGTGTCTGCTCAGCAGAAGGTCCCACTACTACTAACAAGACTGTCCCCCTTGCATGTTGCTATTATTTAAGTGGAGGGTGGTCTGTCTTCAGAGGGGTTGCAACTTTCGCAATGGCAGCTCATGTACAAGTGGTGCAGTCCTGCATCAGGTGAGCATATCTGATAGTTTCTTCCCCCCCCCTACTTTGATATTAATTTGTGTTTGTTTGTCTTTTTTCACAACAGATTTAATATTTACTATTTTATATCCAACCAGTCATTTTAAGCACTTCCTTTTAGAGAAGAATAGGAGGATATACATCTCCATATAGACAAACAAATAAGAAGAGCACCTAGGGCCAGCTGCCTGGTAATCCTCAGAATGTACACTACTTCCTTGCATCTATCTGACTCTTCCACAAGGTGAGACCTCAAGGATCCAATGAATACACAAATAATAACACCAACATGCATTCTTCTGAGGGCCTGCTCACATGTGGAGACCTACCTCTTCTTTAAAAAAAAATGAAATGAAATAAACCATTCTCTCCACTGAAGATCGGTTTTCAAAATGTTTTCAACCACTAATTGAACACTTTTGACAAGGAAGCCCTCATCTGGACATAAACATCAATGGAAAGCACTATGGCGCCAAACTCTATCTCCAGATAGCTAAAAATTAAATGGTGCTTTTAGGAAGACAGGAAACATAGAAAGGCATAGATTTTGTTACTTTACTTAACCTAGTCAAAAATGTTAATAAAATCAGTGTTTAAGTAGCCTGTGTAGCCTGCACTCTGTAATTAAAATTGTAAACCGCCCAGAGACTACTTGTAGTAGTATGGGGCGGTGTATAAGCAGAACACTTTAAGGAAGCATTTTATGGAGAACAAATGTGCCATCCAGTTAAAGCCAGAGCCCTCCTTGCTATACCGGTTCAAGACTCGCATGTTGGGATGGCAAGTGAGAAATTATTGGGCATGTCCTTAATTACAAAAAGCCTCAGCCTTCTCATAACATTTCATGCAGATGTATTTTTGTGTGTTACTGCCTGCCAAGGCTGGGAATTCATCAGAAGTATTTTCAGATTCATGGTCCTAGTGATGCAGGATGTTTGTAACATACTCCTTTTTATAGGTATGAAGCTTGTGCAATGCAACCTCCTGGATCACTCATCCTAGAGCAATGACATCTCCTGGTTACACTACTCTTTGGGTGAGCAAGCAGAAGCTTCTAGATAATAAAGACAGGAGAAGCAGGAGAGGTATTGAAGAGGCTACTTCATGCTGAGTGAGCAAGACTGAACTAGAAGGATGGAACACCTCATTTCAGTCCTCATTTTTTTCTTGAGAATTAATCAAAACAAAACCAGTCAAAATTCTAAGCCATTTGGGATACAGTACCCTTTTGAATGCAGTAATGAAAATTAAGTCGGCTATAAACTGCCTTACAAAAAACTAAAGATAATGATAGCAAATGGAAGAGATTTCTGTAGAACAGGCTCACGTAAAATTTGGACTCCAGTTCATTCATCCTATTAAAATTTCATATACATTCCAGTAATGTACATGCCTTCTTAGAACTGGTGGTAAGTCTCAAAAAAATTCAGATGGAACGACATCTGAATATACATGTGTAGGATTAGACTGTTGTTCTAGGGTTTAAAAACTATACTGTTCTGTTCATTTATCATAAGGATAAGGAAAAATTCATAGTAGCTCTTGCCACTAAACAAGTTGGTGCATTGTATTTACCCCATAAATATAAATCTTAGAGAATCAAATTCCTCATCAGGAGATAATTCACCAAACACATTGCTTTGCATTTGAACAGTTTAAAACACCAGACAGTATTTGCCAGAATCGATGTCCAGAAGAAAAGCCCTCAATATACATTAATAATATTTCCCCTTGCTCTAAACTTGGCAGAACCAGCTTTAACAAGACATTGCCTCTAAATCTCATTGTTAATAGGGCTTTAAATAATATGGTGATACTAGGCCATCCAAAAGCATGTCTCAATTGGAATTTCCAACAAGCATTGCCAAGCTTCTCTTGCTCCAATTTGGAAGCAAAGTAACTGATGCACTGAAAGCTTAATCATATCCCCACGATTATGAAATGACAGACTCAAGGATGCGGCAAGGAGACACTTAGTTATCAAGAACTCCATTATGTAGAACCACTGATGCTTACTATAACATATATATTTGTCATGTTAGGGCTCTCAGAAGATGTCATTGCACAGGAAGCTTAATATTTACAGTAAGAAGAGATGTCACTTTGGTTGAATCACCTCCTCTGAGAAAGACCACCCATTGCCGATTTGCATCCCTGTACTTCAAGGAAAGAGGAAATGGATTTATATACCGAGTGAGGTCATAGATTCATCTAGCTCTCTACAGTGTATAATAATTGCTATCTGCAATCCACAGTTTCAGATGGATCTCAGCTTTCACAGTCTTATTGGATAGTGCAAGCAACTGAATCCAGGGTCTTTGGTCACAAAACACACAAGTTAAGCTATAGCTCTTCCTCACACCAGCTGTTTCATCACACTCGTTGACTTCTGTTTCCAACTCCATGCCAACTGATTCCAAGATCTTTCTCATTCCTAATACTGTATTACTGAGCCAAGTATCCCCCATCTTGCAACTATGCATTTGGGTTTTTCTCCCCTAGGGGTAGAACTTTGCACTTATCCCTGTTAAATTTCATTATGTTGTTTCAGCTCACAGCTTAGGCTGATGAAGATCTTTTAGAATTTTGTTCCTGTCTTCCAAAATTCCAACCAATTTCGTGTCATCCACAAATCTGAGAAATATTACTTGCAGTCCCTCATTCAAGTCATTATTAATAAAAATGTAAAAGAACACCAGGCCCAGGTCTGACCCTTATGGTACCCCAATTCTAACCTTCTCCTAATTTGAGAAGGAGCCATTAATAGGCACTCTCTGAGTATGATTTTGTAAATGTGTACACTGTTCTATCCAGTCCAGACCTAGTTAGCTTGCTATCACAAGTCACTTTGTCAAAGGCTTTGCTGAAGTCAAAATCAATTATGTCTATAACATTACCTCTGTCTACCAGAAGGTCACCTTGTAAAAAAAAAAAAACAACAAGAGCAGACAATTCTGGAAGAATTTGTTCTTGACAAATCCATGTTGGCTTCTACTTATTACAGTATTGCATTAATTTCAAGGTGCTTGCAAAATGATTGCTTTGTAGCAGAATTTTCCCAGGGATTGATGTCAGGCTGATTGGTCTATCGTTCTCTAGTTTTTCCTTTTTGGCATTTTTGAAGATAAAGGTCAACATTACCTCTCCTTCAATCATCTGATACTTCACCCATCTTCCATGATTTCAAGAAAATAATAGACAGTGGTTCTGCAATCTCTTCAGCCAATATCCTTGGATGCAGTTCATCCGGACCCGTAGATCTGAACAAATTTAAAGTAGGAAGATACTCCTTGACTATTTGTTGATCATTCTCAAGGTACAACCCCATCCCCTCGCCTGGAAGAGCACAGACTGTGTTTTGAAAGCGAAAAAAAAAAGACTGAGTTGAAGTAGGAATTGAATATATCTGTCTTTTCTTTGTCATCTCTTACCATCTTCCCACCCTCACTGAGTAGCTGAGCAGCTCTTTCTTCTTTGTCTTTTGTACTCGTATACCCAAAGAACGCTTTCTTGTTGCTTTTATCTCACATTTTCAGCTTTTGCCTTCCTAACACCACCCCTGCAATTCTTTGCTCCTTGACAGTACTCTTCCTTTGAGGCCTTGCCTTTCTTCCATTTCCTATGCGTCCTTTTTGGTTTTCAGGTTCTCGCTGAGCTTTTTGTGGAACCACACATGTGTCCACCACCACCCTGCCTGTCTTCCATCTTTTTCTTCTTGTTGGTTTTTTTGTAGTTGAGTCTTTGGAATTTCCTTTTTTAGAAACTCCCACCCATCTTGGATTCCTTTTTCTGTAAGGATATCATGTCACGAGATCTCATCTCTGATTGTCCTGAGTTGATTAAAACTGACTATACATATTTGCCTTCTTGAACTAGAATTTCCAGTTCTTCCTGTTTGTTTCTCATATTTCTGGTATTCAAGTACAGACACTGTACATTGTGTGTTTTGCACCTGCTTTATTTCCTACATTTTTGAAGATTATCATCACTGAGCCCCCTTAAAGGTTGCTGGTCTGTTCCTCTTTTTGTTTACGAGTCTTCATCTGTCGTTATCTCTGAGCTTGCATCTCCATCCTCTTTTCCAATTCAGTTTAAATTATTCCTGATCAAGCTCTTCATGCTGTGGACAAACACTCCTGTGAGGTGCAAACCATCAGTTGCCAGCACTTCATCTTCCAGAAAGCTTAGCCCATGCTCCCAAAATCCAACCCCCTCATGTCAGTGCCATCTTTGTAGAGTCACTAATCCAAGGTATTTCCCTTTCCCTTTCTATTCCTCTTCTGAGTGCTGGTAGCTGCCAGGTTCAGGGCAGCAGCAGAGAGTTCTCTGCAGGCTACCCCTAATAGCTGCAGGTTCAGGACCAGCTTGGTCTCAGGAGACACCCTGTGTCATAGGTCTGCCACCACTGCTCTAGGCAGTCAGTGTCCTTGATGTGTAGGAGGAGTCAAAAGTGGTTGAGGCTGTCACTCCATGTCTGAACTTGACACAGTAGTTTGTTCTTACTGATAGCAGCAAGCATAATATTGTCAGCAGAGATCATGGTCTAGGGAGCATTCTGCAGCAGCTCCTGTGTGACAGTATCCATTACAGGTATAAACAAAAACAATGAAAGTGCAGAGCTTTCGTGCACTCTAACCATCACTGGAAAACTGTTAGAGAGGCCAGCTGAAAATCATACATGTTCTTGTATAGCATTTTGACTCCGTTGATGAGTGGTTCTGGCACCCCATGGTTATGGAGGACGCACCAGATCCATTAATGTGGGTCATAGTCAAATACCTTCTCCAGGTTTAGGTATGCCATGTGCAATGGTTGGGTCTTCTCTCAATATTTCTCTAGGAGATGACAAGTTGCAAATATAGCATCAGCCCTTCCACATCCTTTGATGAAGCTCCATTTGTTGGTGGTGAGTTGGACAATGTTCTCAAAGATCATCATTGTGTGGGACAGGAGGAAGATTGGGCAACAGTTGGTTCAGTCTACTGGGTCACCCTTGTTCTTGCATATGAGGATTGTTAGGCGTGTTGACCAAACAGCTGGTACACAACTTCTATTCTTATGGCATTGAAGAATACTGTCAGCCAAGTTATCCTGATTTCTTGGAGTTCCTGCAGTTTCCAGGAAATCAGCAGACCGATAATTGTCCAGAGGACTCCATATTCTTCATACTGTTTGCAGTATTGGTGACATCTTTGATGGTAATGGGTAGAATTGGTCCTTAGGTTGGTATGCCTTCAGGGATTAGTGGATACGGGAATTTGCTGTTGGGAGATCTTGTTGAAATTTTCTTGCCATCATTAGAGGACTTCCTACTTGCCCTGGAATCTTTAGCTGCCCTTCTCCATTGTGCACATATAGTGCTCAAGATCTTATGTGGCCTTCTTTCATGCTTTGACTAACTGGTACATGTCCTTCTCCCCTTCCTACATTCCCAGGTGATTGTATGGATCTAGATAGTGTTCCTCCTTAGCTTTGGCAACAGGCCTCTTGGTTGCTCTTCTGGCAGCAACAAAGTTCTGTCTATTTTCATTGGTCTCATCTGCTTGCCATTTCTTATAGGCTCTCTTCTTCTCATGCACTTTCTCCTGCATTGGTTCAGTCCACAGCCGTACCTGTTTGTCAATGTAATGTCAGCTTGGTTTCATGGTGCTGAATATTTCCCTTTCGGCAGCAGCAACAGAGTCACAAAATGCTGTCCAGGTATATCATGCGAGGCAGTATTGATGGGAGGGAATATGATTTTTCTGATTATTGCTTCTTTGTGACTCTGTAGCTTTCACCATTAGATCTTATCTGGATGTGTGGTGCCACCCATTCACTTATAGCATTTTATCTTTAGAGCTGTGACAAGTAGCCTGTGTTGTGGGGTGAGGAGATCATAGGAGATAACCATGTTGGATACGATGAGAAAAATGTGCCTTTTCAGAAGGATAAAATCAGTCTGGCTACTTTTTCTGCCACTGGTGTAGGTAATGAGATGGTTTAAATATTTCTTGAAAAATATTTTGCAGCTTATGACATCATTGACTTCTGCAAAGCCAAAGACTTGTAATTCATCTTCATTGTGGTTTCCTTAACCTTGGTTCCCATGGCACTGGCATACATCCTGGGTACTTCCCACATGGCCATTCAAAGCACCAGAGGAGTATTTTATTTATTTATTTATTTATTTATTTTTGCATTTATATCCTGCTTATCTTCAAACGAACTCTAAGCGGCTTACAAGGGCTATGTTAGCCATACAAGTACAAGGATAAACAAATAAAATTACAACAATAAATTTAAGAACAGTAAAACCTAGTGGCACCTCATCAACTAAAGCGTATGATGGCGGAGAAGAGAAAAGGAAAAAAAAACTAAGAATAAGAATCGCCAAAGGCCTCTTGGAAAAGGTAGGTTTTTAAAGCCTTCCGGAAGGCCAGCAGGGACTCTGCAGAGCGCACTTCGGTAGGGATGGAATTCCAAAGGCTAGGGGCCGCCACCGAGAATGCCCGGGTCCGAGTACTTGTCTTCCGGGCTTCTCGGACGGTGGCGACCCGCAGCAAGTGCGCTCGCGCCTGCCGAATGGGACGGGCCGAGGTGGAGTAGCAGATCTTCTTCAGGACACACCAAGATTTTGACTTCTAGTACATTCCAGAATTGGTCCTTGGTTTCTTTGTCAATTCCTGTTTGTGAGGCATAGGCAGAAAACACCTGGAGTTAGTAGATGGGGGTATCAATGGTAACTGACACGAGGCAGTCAGAATGCCTCTGCCCCTCAGACACATGGGTGTTAGGTTCTTACTCATAACAACAGCAACACTGTTGTATTGTGTTACACTGTTGTATTGTGTTCTGCTGCTGCAGAATGCTTCAATTTCTGGCCCTTCCATCTGGTTTCTTGAAGGCATGCTATGTCAATATGGTAGCACTTCAGAATTTCGGCTAGTTTGTGGCTCCAGACAATGTTCAATGTTGAGCACCGTCCACTGGTGAGAATAATGAACTGTGTTTGGATCTCCAGGCATATTTTCTACAACTACTTTTTTCCATAAAACAGAGCGGCTCCTTAATAACTTCCTATATCCCACCAGGTAAGATGAGAGGACTTTCAGTTCCTAAGCCTCATAGGAACCACCAGAGGGCAGCAACCTGCCACTAATAGAACCTTTCCACTCCAACTACTATAGTTCCAACAGCAATCTCATTCTAGGAAACAGAAGTTTAGGACAGGCATGTCCAAACTTCGGCCCTCCTGATGTTTTGGACCACAACTCCCAGAATTCTAAGCTTAGGCTGCCAATGGCAAAGGACTGTGGGAGTTGCGGTCCAAAACATCTGGAGGGCTGAAGTTTGGTCATGCCTGGTTTAGGATATCATCATCGTCTGAGAACTTTGTTTCACCCAACATAGCTTGTAACTCATGAGTTGTTTCCCTACTACCCAGGAAAACATCAACTATATCTAAATGTTAATTAAATGCATCATCATCATCATCATCATCTTCGTCTTCATCATCATCACCTTCTTCTTCTTCTTCTTCGCACTGCTACTTGCATAACAACTGTACAGCTGGTTTGCTCCTTTCAGAAGATGATGGACTGGTAGCATATAGAACAGTCATTTCTGGACCCAGTGCATCCAGTGGCAGGGATGGGGGAGAATCTTTAGCTTCTTCAACCCCCCTGAAATCACTTTCCCTAGGTATAAAGGAATAGACAGTGGCACTGCAAAATAATGGCAGTTTAAATAACTGTCTACCACAGAAAAAAACTAAGCAATGTATTTGCAATGGAATTTTGTTAATGGTCTCAAACTCGACTGGGATGTAGGATACTTTTAATTAAAGAGACAGTGAATCATTTCTTCCTCTCTGAAAATTGACAGCTATTCTTAGGTCTAGGGAACTCAGTACTTCTAGCTAATGGTGATAGAATGGCAGTTTAGTATGAGCCCAAGGGTTCCTCAGTCTTGTTCTAGTGCTAAGTTTGGGGCATAAAATCTGTGAAAACGGTGACCATAATTAAAGGTCATGTGTGTTGTGTGTGTGTTGCATCGTTACAGTCGTGACCGACTCTTCATGACCCCATGTCCATGCAGTTTTCTTGGCAGGAATACTGGAATGGTTTGCCAGTTCCTACTCCAGGCGCCTTGGGAGGAAAGCAATGGCAAACCTAGGTAGCATCCTAAAGAGCAGAGACATCACTTTGCCAACTAAGGTCAGGATGGTCAAAGCTATGGTTTTTCCAGTAGTGATGTATGGAAGTGAAAGCTGGAATATAAAGAAGGCTGATCGTCGCAGAATTGATGCTTTTGAGCTGAGGTGCTGGAAGGCAGTCTTGAGAGTCCCCTGGACTGCAAGGAGATCAAACCTGTCCATCCTGAAAGAAATCAACCCCGAATGTTCACTAGAAGGACAGATTTTGAAGCTGAGGCTCCAGTACTTTGGCCACCTCATGAGGAGAGAGGAGTCCTTGGAAAAGTCCCTGATGTTGGGAAAGACTGAAGGCAAAAGGAAAAGAGGACGGCAGAGAATGAGATGGTTGGATGGCGTCATCGATGCAACCAATATGGACTTAACCAAACTCTGGGAGGCAGTGGAAGATAGGAAGGCCTGGCGAGCTCTGGTCCATGGGATCACGAAGAGCTGGTCACGACTGAATGACTGAACAACAACAACGACCACTCTAGGCACCTACTACGCCTGGTATTCCCAGGTGAACTCCCATCCCAGTACTAACCAGGGCTGACCCTGCTTAACTTCTGAAATCAGGCGAGATCGGATGTGCTTAGGGCAGATGTTCATTTTAGGGCTTAGGAGAAGAATTCACTTATCCCACCATTTTCAACAACATGCCATGGGGAACAGCTACAAGCTGGCACAGACCAGAGGGCAAGTTCTCCCTTGCCTGACGAATAATTGAAATATATGAATCTTTGCATGGCTTTAGAACACTTTAATTATTAATGGTTTTTGAATTATATATAAGAAGGGGCATATGGGAACTCTGGATGAGGGGAGAGAGTTCAGCATAATAATGTTTGTTGATTTGATGTGGGCTGTGAATGTGCCAGGGCACAAGAACTCATTCGAGTGACACAAAGGCCCAGAGCATTCCAGGAAGCCATCTCTACCTGCTTAGTTCCCACGTAAAACCTGCTGAATGAAATGCTGGCTCTATAAAGCACACAGGCCTCTCTGTATTTGAAGACATTTTGTATCATAAACATATATCTGCACTCATAGCTTCAGCTGCTGCACACTTTCCTTCTAAGCTACATTACTTGTACACAAGCAGCTTGCCTCTGAAGATTTATCTCTCTGTGGCCCTGTTCATCCAGACCTAATTCTAAATTAAGGGGCCCAGTTCAGGATATCTTCCCGCAGTTCCCAGAAAACTAAGGTGCATCAGCCTGCATGTAAACCCATCTCTGATTTCTGAAAGCAGCTGGCCAGAGGAAGAGGCATCCGCAGCAAACATTCATGACCAGGATTAGGGAGGCAGTCAATCACCAGTAGCCAGTGCTTAACAGCAGCAACAATAACGCACATGAATATATAATTTAGTACACTGGCCCACTGGCCTACAACGCACCAGCATGTATGGGGTTCAATGCTTGAAGAGCAGTACAATTCTAGCTGAAGAACCAACAAGTCTTCCTCAAGCCAGGAGGTCATGCAAGCAGCCAAACCATGAACTATACTTTAGATAGAAGTACTGCCTTTTCCTTCTGTCCGCTCTAAAGATTACAACCCTGCTTCTGTTGTAGCATTAACATATTCTCCTCTCGCCGTACAGTATCAGTTCAAGCAACATTTTTTCCTTTTTTAAGCAAGGGAGGGAAGGTGGAAAAAAGAACCAAAGTCAGAATATAACATTTTACAAATCTGTGCGCTCAACCTCTGGCTTCAGCAGATAGCTGTTTTGTATTAGGGAGAAAAAGTCTGATGGCCCATTTCTCATTTCCCAAAGACATTTTTTCCCTCCTCCCATTTTGGAAGCAGTGACCTCTTCTAGGAGAAACAGCAACAGCGGTGGCCACTGTATCCTGATTAATGCAGTGGTTCTGCCAGGCAGGCTATGCCAACAGGCAATGAAACCAACTCACCACTTGGTGGCAGAGGTTAGATACTGCAATTTCATTTTCTATTTCAAAAGCATGGCATCATCACAATTGCTTACAGTATTTTCTGCTCAAGGTGACTCTTAAGAACTTCTTCCCCTTCTCTAATTACTTTCCATATTTATAAGCAAGTTACAGATTCAGACTTAAAATGCCTGTTCATTCAATTATTCAGTCTGAGAAGCAGCAGAATAAACAGGATCAGATCATTGTGGTTCAAGGCAGTGTCACATATTTGCTTTCATGATCCACCTCACCCAGGGGTTGAGCCACCACGCATACACAGTATGCATTATCACATCCACAACAGAAGCAACCCGGCAGGACCCTTTAATCTGTTAAAAGCAAATTGCTTCAGCTTCCAAGTTTGGCAGGAGCAGCAGCACCACTGCCATCACAAATTAGAGCTCTCTCCTCTCCCCCCCACCCCCGCCCCCCCTCCTTTAGTCACCACCAGTCTACAAAGGCAGCAGAACTAGCCCTGGGGACTTCTTGCAGGTCAGGCCAAACTGCCTTTAACTGTAACGGATTTGCATAGAAAAGGCATCAAAGTCATAGAACACAGACCACTTGAGTGCAAATGGACAATTTTTTTGTTTTATGAATCTCTGGAATGCCCCCTTCAAGCAAGGTCTATGGAGCACAGATTAAGAAAGGCAATGCGTGCAGTAACTCCATCATGTCCACGAACAGACAGAATGATAGATGTGGCAGAAAGAAACTGTTTGAGTCATGAAGAAGATCAATACTATGTGAACTACAGTGGACCCTTGTATAACAAACAGTTTGTATAATATAAAATCTGTACAACATAAAAAATTCCGGAGATAGGGGAAATTGCCTGTGGGGAGAATCCGTACAACATAAAAATGGGATTACTCCGTTTTCAATGCATTCCTATGGGAATTTGTATAAAGGAAAATTTGCTTAACATAATTTCATTTGGAACAAATTAATTCCTTTATACAAGGTACCACTTGTATATCACTAGAGCCCGAAATGCCTATAAAATGGGCACACCCTGTCCGATACCAGCATGTAATCAATCAATAAGTTCCAAAGGTTCTATGTCAGTTCCAATGAAATAAATAGAACAGCCCTGCCTCACAACCTGTCTCTGTCTAGAGCCACCAGCACCCTGCCTTTTAAGACATTGATGGCATGGTCCATGTGTATCCTGGTGCAGATGGGCAATCCACATTATACTATAATTTAATAACAAGGATTTGCCTCTATCATTGTAAAAAAAAGGCCACAGTTAAAATTAGGTTCCTCTTTTCAGAGATAATGTTGGTTATGACTGGGACATTACAGTGGGCCCTTATGAATAACTTCTCTAATGATATTACTCGAGACAATGCCTGCAGAAAGGATGAGCAATTCAAGACTTTAATGATGGAATGCCACCTATGACAAAAAAACGGACTATAATAATAATCCAGTAGAAGGCCGCTGTTTATCAGTCACTTAATGAATGATTGCTGTTTGTTGTGGCATTGCTTGGAATCAAATCAACGCAAGATCTTCCATTGAAACCTCAGTAGTCTTAAGTTGAACAAGTATTATTTCCACACAGCAGCAGAGGCCAGGTTTCTATATCAAAGAACACTCCTTCCTTTTGCTTAATTAAAGAGCTCTCCTAATGGGAAACCTGTCTCCTGGTAACAGAATATCAAGCCGGGTACCACAATGCTAGTGATAAGGAATACCAATGTCTACATCTTGCTCCCCCTTTGTAATCAGAATCATCCTACTTTTGGGTTGCATTCAAGTTTTACAGTCTATCTTGTTGCCAAAAATGGCACTGAAGACAGGAAATGGTAATAATCATTTGAATACACAGTGTGTGTCTGCATGCACACACAAAAAT
This sequence comes from Phrynocephalus versicolor, assembly GCA_023846285.1. NCBI lineage: Eukaryota > Metazoa > Chordata > Lepidosauria > Squamata > Agamidae > Phrynocephalus > Phrynocephalus versicolor. The sequence continues at coordinate 701,781 of JAHTLZ010000089.1, read as the reverse complement.
GTAGTACAAATGATGTAAAATTACACACACACACACACACACACACACACACACACACACACACACACACACACAAGGACAAAAATATAAAAAGTGTTGTAGTCTCTGAGCAGTTTACAGTTTAATTACACTATGCAGGCTACACATTGACCCCCCCCCAAGCAAACTGGGTACTCATTTTACCAACCTCGGAAGGATAGACGGCTGAGTCAGCCATGAGCCTGCTGCCTGGGATTGAACCCCAGGTCGTGAGCACAGTTTTACCTGCAGTACAGGCATTTAACCACTGCGCAACGTGGTTGAACAACAGCCTGCAACCTAAAATCACTGCTTCAACCTTTAAAGCAGGTCTTAAAAATGGCATCATTTCTACACTTCATTCTATAGTGGTCTTTCCGTGCTTTATTTCCATTCAAATGAGGCAAAAGTCCTATCTCCTATTTCCTTCTGTAGAGTGTACAGGTCAATGTCTTTGGAAAGTTAGCTCTTAAGCTCGCTGTATATGCCTAAGAGATAACATGACACATTTGAACTACTGGAGGCATCATTCCTAGGACCTCTGCAATATGAAATTACACAGAAGGGATGTACAGAAAAAATACTGTAGAATGAAATTAGAAATCTATTTGCATAGGGTGCTCGCTTCGGCAGCACATATACCGTTTCCCTGAAAATAAGACATCTCCCGAAAATAAGACCTACTTACAGTTTTGCCTCTCGCTGAAGTATAAGGCATCCCCCCCAAAATAAGATAACAATAAATGTGTACCGTATTCTTCTTCATAGAAAAATAAGACATCCCCTGAAAATAAGACCTAGTGCATCTTTGGGAGCAAAAAGTAATATAAGACACTGTCTTATTTTCGGGGAAACACGGTACTAAAATTGGAATGATACAGAGAAGATTAGCATGGCCCCTGCGCAAGGATGACATACAAATTCGTGAAGCGTTCCATATTTTGTGCCCCAAACTGAACAACTTTCTGCAAATAAAAAAGGTTTTAAATATTTTTTTAAAAAAAGAAATCTATTTGCATAGGCATAAAACATATGCACTGCTTACTCTGCAGGTATCTACAACCTGGCAAGACCATTTCTCTCTGGGTTTTCCCCCTAGGAATCACTGTTGAGGCCGGGTAGCTGTTCCAAACCCTTATAACCAATAGGTCAGCTGCACAAAATTATGAGTCTCACACTCCTCCCAGTCAGCCTCATGCACTTATAGAGGTGCACAGGTTTGTAAACCTAAAGGAATGTCTTGAAGTATTAATGCTGAGGTATTCCAAGGGTGTGGTGTGGTGGATGGATATAGGGGGGATTCAACATTTCTTATCTTTCCTGGAATTTGATATAATGGCCAAAGCAAATTTCAAAAAAGCTGACATCCAGAGAGGCACTTACAGGGCTTCCTATGTAATGGCTGAGCTCAGCAGAGAGTCGGAAAGGAAGGGTTTGAAGCCCCATTGAACAATAAAGGTTACACACCTGCTGAACACGACTTCATAAAGCAGTAAGGTTTCCTCCTTCACTTCAGTGCTGAGTGGGGAAACTATAAACCACACATTTTTATAACAATTAAGATTTAGAGCTGTCAGCTTCATGGGTTTTCATTCACTACTGAATATTGACAAAGTGGTCTTTAAACTACCAACTTCACATCTGAAAGAGACAATTTCCTTTTTTTGCTGTGTGCAGCATTCACAAAGGAAACTAATGCACCGCTTACAAATATGAGAGGGAGCTGATTTCCTCATGCTAATATAGCTCCACTCAAAGCAGTCACCAGCCTTTCGAATCACTCAATGTTCCTTGGGACATTTATGCTTCCTGCTACTCTCTTCCTGCACCAAATAGATGACTCACCTACTTCAGCATCATTTCTACCAAGAGATTCTGTCCAGTGCACACTTGATCAGTATTATCTACATCTTAAGGTAAGGCAGAATATGCAGCTCACCAATGCTAGGCACCTCTGCTGCCATGAAGGCATTTATATTGTAATTATATCTCCAGGAAAGAAGTCACCTGGAAGTTTCATCTGAGATGTTATCAGTATGCCACTCTACCTCTCATTTCCATACTCATTCTCTGGTACCATGGAGGCATCAGAGGTGGCAATTTAGCACCTATGAGACTTCGGCATCAGTCGTGTATGGTGTGAACAAATCAAAATTTAATCCAGATAAGGCAGAAATGTGTTGGTCATTGGTTCCAATCATCTTAAGGGAGGATACTGCATTTGTTTATTGTCTTGAGCATGAAACAGCGCTAATCCTGAAACAGAGTGTGCCATTTTCAGGATTTGCTTTTACCTATCATTTTCTCTAAATGCATGGTTGGTAAAAAATAACCAGGAGCAACTTTCAGTAGTGAAAAATGTAACTTTCCATAGACCTAGCAATTCCAGAACTGTCCTGATTTTTCTCTCAGTGCACCTTTCTGCCCTCCAGTTTCTCTCATTCACTTGTTGAGCAGTTACTAATGAACTTTTTCTGTCTATATACTGAACATAGGTTCTGTGTAGGCTTGGTACTATACACAGTATAAATAACAGAAACATCTATGAAGCAAAGCATTCTGCATTTAGAAAGACAAACTCGGGTTAAAAAGTCAGAATTGAATCGACAAACAAAAAAACGGGGATCATGTGAGGCTGAAAGTTGTCTTTCACATAAGCTTAAAAAACGAATTGGCAGAATTTTAGCAATGACATTAGTACCTAAAAATGTGAGAAAATGTATTCCTGTAATGGGCTTACCTGTTTGAGAGATAAAATGTGTGATATCTGCAGCTATGTGCTATAATTCTGATAGCTTTATTTTTAATTACATTATTAAAACAGCAGCAATGCTAGGAAGGGAAAGTTCTACCCATTGAAACCTAAAGCTGACTTTCATAAAAACAAAATTGAAAGTGCCTTTATATTCATAATACTTCATTCTCTCCTTTATAATCAAAAGACACTTCCTCAGATACACTGACAAACAAGACAACCCCTTTCATAGACTAGCTGAAATAAAAACACTTAGTCATGGAACATCCCATCTATTTTATTTAACAGCCACAAAAAAATTAAAATTTCTAATCAGTCAACAGAGAGAATATATAACTTTGGGATGCTGGGCACTAACAATGATAGCAGCTCTGAGCACATTCAGTTGAATGCACTTGCGGTTCTTCTGCACTCCTCCATAATAAATAAATTCACAAAGATCTGACTTCCAGATGGGGTGGGGCTTACATGCATGCCCCGTGTCTATCCCTACCTCACTCAGGATTAGAGCCCTTCAAGCTTTCAAACACAATGCTTGATCTGGGCTGATAACTCACTTCTTGTGTATAAGAAATTAAAAACTGAACAAAATGACTTTTATGAACCATTCTGCTTGTACAAATTAGTGGGAACATACAGGTTCTGCCAAGGAGAAGATGCAGGTTCTTCCAAAGCCGTCAGTCTTAGGGAAGCAACTGATTCTTGGAAATTGTTCATCATGTACCAGTTGACATGCAGCATTTTTTTCCTTTCAAGAAGAGGCAAGTCCTAACTCCCATCTGAAATCACCAGGTCTGACATCTTCTTTTCATTAAAATTTAAAAGGCAGCACTGCTTTTTGCTCAAGATGCAGAATGGAGACATTTAGCTTCCCTTTTATCCAGATTACTTCCCATCATCTGCTGTTCTCTGCTGTAAACCCACAATATATAGACCTTCATGCACACTGGAATTATGCACAATTCTTGCTACAACAATGCCCTAACCTTAATCCTAACCCTAACCTAACACCTCTTAAGGAAGGCAGGATTCTAACTTCCCTCCCAAAATTCGGCAACGGGAAATCCTATCTGAATCTTTATGTCCTGCCACAATTTCAGCCTCAGCAAGAATGTACCAAAAGCAGGTAAGATAGCAACTGTCAGGATAATCCACTGCCTGTGGATTCAAGCCATAGTGTGGATGAAGAAAGGGCACTCATATAATGTACCTCTCTGCACTGAAAAGGAAATGAAAACAAATCACTCAGAACTACCTGATATCAGGCATGGGAAGTGCAAGGTTGGAATTACATAACACTGCTGCCTCCATGGTTCCCAGAGGCCCATGGAGTTTGAAAGGATTTGTATCTTTTCCCATGCCTTTTTCTTGTTCTTATCTGTAAAGCACACCAGGCATGTGCACTGCTGCTGCCTAGCACCTTCCTGAACTCAGAACAATGTCATACATTGGCTGCACTGAGATACAACAATAAAGTCATAGGCTGGCACATTCTCCAAAGCCCCAACTGGGACTAATATCCAGAAAGCCTGCTTCATACATTATTCTATTTCAAGTTGGCTTTCTTTTCCTGATCATCATTACCATTAACCACAGTTTGTTGTTTAATTATAGTTTGTGTTCAGATGACTGGGCAGGCGATGCTCAATCAGGAAACTAGTGTGAAGCTTCTGAATTTCACAAGAGCCGAAATATGGGAAGGCTAGGCTTATTCTGATAATGCTTATACATTAGTGCCAGGCTCAACCATCTCAATGTATTTATTGTAGCAAGATGTGGTTACTAGTGGATATTTGTAAGCCTTTAGGCTCCTAAGCTCCTCTCTGCCCTGTCCTGCTCTGGAAATAAATCTATTGTCAATAAGAAATCATGCTAATATCCTTGAAACAGCTAACATCACAGCTGCATGCAGTCAGTTTTTATTAAGGCACATAGCTATGCTGAGCAAGCTCTTTTCTGCAGTTCTAGCCCATCGGGGTTTAACTGCAGATATCAACAATAGTGATGGGAAAGGGAAGCATTTTCTTAAAGAAGCTTTACAAAGTATATGCAAATAACCTTTGCTAACGGCGCATCCATAACATGCCTCATAAGGCAGGGTTGACATTTGCTGCCTGACAATTCAGGTTAGTGTGCATTTAGATCACTTTTCAGGTGAAGTACCCAAATTAACCAGAGTGCCGCGTGTGAACTGTATATGCGCACAAAAGACACAGTGAGAGTGACTTTCAGCACCAGCAGACATACATGTCATTTGCAAAGTGGGGGCCTGCCCTCCCTACACCTTGGAAAGGTCAAACTGCACTTAGAAATAATTTCCCTGTATAAGCTTTCATATTAATTACAATACCGATGCCTTGTATAGCAGGCAAAGTGCTCCAATACACCCAAATTGGGGGGGGGGGGAGATTTCGGTTAACACTTTCCCCCTAATATTTTCTTCCAGGTTACTTCCTTATAACGCATAGAAATAGGGAACTGCAAACCAAAGCTCCTGCACCTCGACACATATATTATCTCAGGGGGGGGGGAATGGAAGGACACCATTTCACACCACCCTCCTTGTGGTGTTCCCCCGCTTTGCATTTAAAAATGCTATTTCAGTGACTATGCTGGAAGGTCACCAAGTGAGACATCAATTAATGACTGTGAAACTGAAAGAAGAACTACAGTCTTCCCATGGGAAGGACAGCCATGTTTCAGGATAGGAGCAAGCAACGCAAACCTAGAAGGTGATTATCCTGTGTGTAGATCGACCGTAGTCTGAAAGGTGCAAAATGCAGCAGGCCTGACAAAAATACACGGGAAGAAACTTTTATTTCTCCCTACTGGTTCAAAGATTTTGCAGCATCTTTGTATTATGCATGATAATTGGCAATAAAGAGGATTCTAGGCTCATCAAAAATACTTACACATAAAAGCCCCACAAAGAGAATAATGAAGTTATTCCCCACAAACTAATGGCTTGGAAGTGACATAAGGCTCTGTTGGACTGTTTCTGTGTACAAAATATTGTACAGTATGTACATTTCATAGAGCAAGGGAAATGAATTTCTTTCAGCCAAACGTCTGAATGCAATTTCAGAGGAGTTACCTGAATTCTATTATTCATTACATTTATAGAGCCCCTTTCTTCCAACGAACCCAAGGCAGTGTACATGGGTTTTCTTTCTGCACACTTTACGGTCACAACAATGTTGTGCAATCCACTGTCATCCATTGTGTTTAACAGAAACTAGATTCAGAAACTAGAACTACTACATCACCTTGTAGGTGGGACCAAGAGCAAAACAAAAGAATCAAAATTACTGCCATTATTTCATTTAAAGCCCTCATTGCCAATAACAATCTTTATGATGGACATCAGCCTTTTATTATGAAAATAAATGTGTACAAAGCCTGGAAGAACACCCAAAAACAATCAGCTGAGAAACAGGGAGTATTTGCTCCGGAACGCCAAAAGGCTAGATTTAGTCTTGGAATCTGAGGTTCCCCAAAGGATTTTGACTGCAGGCTCATTTCGATGCTCCCCACATACTGGTACTCTCTGTGACATTTTCACTACTGATTTGTGAATGGAGCTCTGTTTTTATCATTAAGGCACCATGTAACGATTGTTTTATTTGCCCAGTATTTTCACGTGAGTGATTCTGAGATTCTTGTGTCTGTTTTTTGTACTTTTTTCTCTAACTATTCATAGCTGTTGGATTGCTAATTTTAGCGACCAACACATGGTTGCATGATTGCCTCTAAAATTTTATACTGCAGGTTAATAGAGTCTTATTTTTTTTTCTCAAGTATAAAAGCAGACATTAACTGCCTGCCAATTCACAAGAACAGTAGATTGAGCTACCTATTTTCATGCATTTTAAAACACATGAATATTTTTTTACATTAATAGCTATTTCTACGCAGTAGTAATGTGCTACATAACCTAAACATTTATATAGGTTTCCAAGTAACGGTACAAGGGAGAAGCAGAATAAGTTCTATACATCCTTGGCTTTTACAATTCAAATGCACTATATGGACGTTTTACTGATTTTTCAGTTATTTTTAATGCTGAAATGGGGGTGATCTGGTATAGCACATAGAAGGGGAGTTAACAGCTTTCCAATGCAGCCTGCCATATGGATTATTTGATGGCTGAATAATAAGGCGCCAGCATGTTCAGCAGCACTGTAACTTCATCTGTCTTCCTGTTCCGTTTGCTAGAAATAGGACTTTAGCAGCCAGATCACCAAATGTCCTTTGAAGGACAGTAGAAATATTAATACCAACAGCTTCCAGCTATAACCCTGGGAATTTCATTTCTTGCTACAACAACTATTGCATATGACATGCAAAAGAAATTATAATATCCTTTCATTAACATTAAACAGGAGGGAGTTCATGTGAAGACTGCTGCTTACAATATCCCAGGTGATGGAGTGGTGGAGAATATCCTTGTAAAACCTACTAATAATACAAATTTCTATTCATTAAGTGAAAATGCATGCAACTTACATAGTATGTAGTGGTGAACCTTCGGCACTACAGATGTTTTGGACAACAACTCCCAGAATTCCAAGCCTGTATTGCCAAGTGCTATTGTCCGCCAGATCAAAAATTTGAGGGGGACAGTGAAATGAGGAGACAAATCATGGAGGTGTCTAAGAGGGACAGGATAGTAATCAGGAGGGACTTCAATTATCCCCACATTGACTGGGCCAATGCAAGCTTGGGTCAAGAAAGAGAAACTGGGTTTCTTGACTTGCTGAATGACTGTGCCTTAGAGCAACTTGTCATGGAGCCCACCCGAGAACAGGCAACTCTGGATCTAATACTGTGTGATACTCAGGACCTGGTCAGGGATGTGAATGCCACTGAGCCTCTGGGGAACAGTGACTGTGCGGAAATAAGCATGATGGGACATGGTGTGAGTTGTTAAGCTGAATATTAAGTGCACATTTCGGCCTTGTATTAGACCTTATCTTAAACAGAAAAGGCATCTTACATGATTAAAAGCCAACATTAAAACTAAAAAGAGCACACAAACCATTAAAAGAAAAAAATTCCATAATGAGGGATGGAAACTAACATGAAAAACACAGGTGTACTTATGAAGTCAGTTGATACAATCATATATGGTTATCCATCTAAAAAGTACTCCATCATTCAGGGAAAGCTTTCTTGAAAAGGTCTTTGCCTGCTTCTAGAAAGACAGCAGAGATGAGGCAGTCCTGGCCTCCAACTGGAGGGAGTTCCAAAATCTGGGACCAGCAACAGAGAATGTTCTTTCATGTGTTCTTTTGAGATGCACCTATGAAGGTGCCGAGAGAGAAAGGCCTCTCCTGATGACCTTAGCATCCAAGCCAGTCTATACTGTGAGATTCAATTTCTGCCTAATTACCAGCTTACTCCTGTTGAACCATTATACTTTGCTAGTTTATTTCTAAGCAAGATGATATGGCCCGAGAAGAACAATATTATAAGTTTCTACATTGCTTTTTTCATCCTGGCTACTGTTCACACAGCTTTTCACAATTATATTTCTTCCTGTTGGATCTAGGCCATTGCTTTCATATACATATCATGAGTAGATAATGATTTCACTACCCTTGACTTCTGTCAGTGGAGAAAATACTATTTCTATGAAATATACAATTTTGGTGAGGAAAAAATAAAAAACAAACCATTAAACTCATTATTAACTCTTCAGTCCCCTATCTATCTATCTATCTATCTATCTATCTATCTATCTATCTATCTATCTATCTATCTATCTATCTATCTATCTATCTATCTATCTATCTATC
>JAHTLZ010000089.1:633429-685823 GCA_023846285.1 Phrynocephalus versicolor | reverse complement strand
ATCATCATCATCATCATCATCATCATCATCATCATCATCATCATCATTATTTTCTTTCTTGCCGAGCTTCCATTTCTAAGCCCAATTTTACAGAGCGACTCTTCAAGCCCTCTTTGAAGATCTCTTCCCTCACATACTCTCCCTCAGCACTTTATGCCCTTTTTATTAAGCGGACTTGACCCGCTTCTGGCAACTTCTTTCTTCTCATTTTACCTCGCTTCCCCCTTTCTTTCTAGCCGCTTCTTCCTTTACTCCATTTCACTTCTTTCTCTCTCTCTCTTTTTGGTTTCAGCGCTCTCCCGCTCCTTTTTTTTTAACCTCAGAGTCTCCCCTTATGGAGTCATTTGATCGTCCCTTAATATCACCTCAGCCTCTTTTCCCTCCCATTTTTTTTGCCTCAGTCCTCCCTCCTCGCTCTCCTCCAATCGCCCTTCTCTTTACACCTGCCGGGCCAATTCCATTCTACCTCAGCTTATCCGCTTTAATTAATTAATATATCTATTATATATAGATATAGATATAGATATATTTCCAAGCCTGCCCCCCCCCACACACGGTCAAAGACTCGGCACCTCCCCCTTCTCTGAGGAGAAAGGCACCCTCGGTATTCTCTACCGAACTTTACGCATTTTGCGCAGGAACCGCACACGCCTCCCTTCGGACGCCGCGGGCGCTCGGCGCCCCTCAGGTGCGGCGCGCTCGGCGACTCCTGCCTTCAAGCCCTCGAGAGCTCTGAGGAGAAATTCATGGGCGGCGGGAGAAAGAACCAGGGAGAAGCCCTTTCCCCCCCACGTTCGGCTGGGTCAGAATTACGGACTTTCCGTAAATCCCGCGAAGGAGGCGTTCCTACCCCCCCACCCCACGAAAGGTAAGCGGAAAGTCCGTCGTTACGCAGCTTGCGTACGGAGGGTCGGCGAAGGCCCCAGGTAGGAGCCGCTCGGTGGGTAAGTTACGCCACTTGCGTGGTTGGTGGCGTGGCCGGGGTGGGGGGGCGACGTTTAAGACGAAGCACGCGCTACGCCGTTGGCGTGGGGCGCTACGCTGACGGCGTAAGGCGGCTCTGCCTCCCCTTTCGCGCTCTCGCTCGCTCTCAGGTGCAGAGAAGGAGGGAGGGGGGCGGGCTCACCGTTGCCCGGCAGCCCTGGTCCGGGCCCAGCCTATGGGGGCGCGGGGCGCTGTCACGTGGCCCCGGAGCCCCCGAAAGCTTGCCTGCTGCGGAGCTGCAAGAGCTGGACCGAGCCGGGACGGGGACGGGGGGCTGCGTGGAGGCGGGTAAGAAGCCCCCCCTCTAATTCCAGGCGTGGAGGGAGGGATACAGGCCCCGCGGAGACTACTTAGGTCTGAAGGAGGCGGGGCCGTGCGTTTTAGAAGGAGAGAAGCGTTCAAGATGGAAAGGGTGGGGGCGTTGCAATGGAAAGCAAGGAAGGGGAAGGGGCTTGATCCTGCAGCATGAGCAGGGGAGATTGGAGAGATGCAGCCGGGAAAGGGGAGGGGCGGTTCGCCCTCTCTATAGCAGGGGTCCCTGGAGGCTGCCCTTCTTATTAAGGTTTGTATGCTAGGGACGCAGCTCCCGTGGAAGACCCTGGGTTTGCCCACGAGTAAATTGTGCCTAGGATGGCGCTGCACGAAACCCCGAGAGGTGAGGGACGTTGTGTGTGTGGGGTGGTGGTGATGGCTTTGGGCAGAACGAGGTCCCAAGGCTGCCAAGGCTGCTGCTGGCGCCTGTCCTAATCCTTGGCAGGGGCGTGCAAGGAGCAAGGAGGTGGTGTTCAAGCGGGGTCAGCAAGAAGGATCTCTGAGGTCAAAAGACACCAAAGCTCGTGATTCGAAGGAGCTCGTGGAGGAAATCAAGGAGATCTGGGTCTGGAAGAGATTCTGAGGATGGCTCAGAAGAGCAGCGGGTTGGAAGGGGTTGCCTGTGTGCCCTCAGGGGCAGCAGTATGGATAACATTGCCAAAGGGGGTGGGCACCCTTTTGACCCTCCCCTCCCACTCCAGGGGTGCTAGGCTGTTCCTGAGGTGTAGTGGGCAGGCTGTGCAGAAAGAGCAGAGCTATTTTCTGCAGGGGTGTGAGGGCGAGAAGAGAGAAAATGAGTAATCAGGACCCCTGGGTGACAGTGAGGAGATGGGGAGGGGGTACGAGGCATCAAAACAGTGGGCGTGAGAGAAGGAAACTCGGTTGAGGAGGTGTAACTGGGCCAGGTTGGTGGAGAAAATGGAAGCCACTTGATTGCAGTGGGATCAATAGAAGAGTGGATGGAAGGGTGCACTAGTGCTAGGTACTGTATTATTTATTTATTTATTTAGAGTATTTTTAACCCCCCCCCTTTTCTGCTTGGGAAAGGACCCAAGGTGACTTACAGTAATGAGGGACAATATACAGTCCAGTACAATTAAGACATATTCAAGTTTGAGAATAGGGAGTTGGGGAACACCTGGGTTTGCAACTTAGGAAAATGAATGTCATTTCTTAAAAAGAATTTATTGCACCTGAGTTGTTCTTGGTGTCATTGTGAGTAAGGGAAGATTCCCCTGAGTTTACATGGTTGAGACCATTCTGAGTATTATTTATTTGCAACCTGATCACCCTGTTGGATTTATGGTCAGAGTAACAAGCCTGTGTATTGCACTCGATCCTATGAATTTGTGTTTATTCCTTGTATGGGAGGAATTGAAGCAGTGTAGCTTTCTTTGCCTTTTATAAAATCATTCCAAGTGTTTGTGGAAATGGAACGTGTGTGGTGGTTTCAGTACAGCAATGTTATATTGTGCACAACCTTCTGTATAACACAGAACTCTTTCCCTGTGCTACATATCTTATCAGGGGTGCAGGATCACTCCCTCCTCTGCTTTTGCCATCTGACAGGACGTACTACTTTTTGTGGAAAGACTGGTTGCCTTTTTTAAAAAAAACCTGGAGATGGTACTGTATCCAGGATGGAGATGCATCATAAGTTTACCTATGTGTGATTGACATAAATGACCCTGACCATTACAAAATTACAGCACTGTACTGTATTTGCTTGTTTAGTTGCAATGGTGACATTGACTTGGCTGTTAAGGTTTTGATCCCCCTTGTGTTGTGGACAGTGGCTTTATAGAATAAATTTATCATGGGCTGGTTCATACCATAGATAGATGGATGGATGGTGGATGCTTCCAGGCAGAAAAGCAACCCTGGGAATAAGAGAAAAAAGATGGAAGCTGGGTTTGTGAAAGATTGACAACTTCCAACTCTAGGATTAGATATGCTTTCTTCAGCACAGAGTTGGATTTCCCAGTAGAATTCTCATGCATATTTTTTTATTCTGGTTGTTCAATAAAATTCCCCTTAGGAGTAAGCTTGGCGTGAGTGTCAAAAGACAACCGTCCAGTTATTACCAGTGAAAACAGCAAATGGTGCAGTACCATCACCGCTTCAGTGTGTTTGACAGGTCTTGCCTATTTAAATAAAAAGGAGAGCAGGAGAGAGGTTGATGGGGTGAGATGTAGACAGAAAACTGTCTTGCTACTCTTCACCCCCAGCTATCAAAATTCAGCTTCTGTGCAGCTGGCATGGCGCATCATATTGTCTCTCAGGCTGACCTGATTTTTCCAAAAATGAAGCATCTGCGCTTCCTGGTGGCTTCTGAACACTCTGTGCTCTGCCTGAGCAGCAGCTCCAAATTGGGAGGCAGTTCTTTACTTAGATCTTCACTGCAAATTTCGCAGCTTGGTGTTGCTTCTTTAGTCTTCTCTCTTGCTGGGCTTGCGGTCTCCTTATTGCTGTTAATGGTTAAACCCAAGGTTTGGAGTAGGCAATGGGGAAGATTAGCTACGAGATGTGCTTAAAAGGATCCCCCACTCAGATTTTAGTCATTTCTCCGATACCTGACATTAATAACACTGCAAATTTCTGTGTGTTTCAGGTTGTCATGTTGCTTCCAAATTATGGCACTCTAAACTGCGTTTTCAAGCTGTCAGAAATCTTAGAGTGGTTTTACTTGTGCTACCTTCCACTGAGTTTCTATGGCCTTGGAGGGTTTTGAACCCAGGTCTCTGGAACCCTAGTCTGTTACTTTTTCCACTACATTTGGAAGTATACTGTACTTCCAAATCAGCATCTATAGATTTATTTGCTGTTGTGGAAAAGAAAGATATTTATCTCTGTTTTTATTTAGGTGCAAGGGTCATCCTCTCCTGCTAGTCTTTGAAGATTCTCAGTCCTCCAGGTGAGGTTATCCATAAGTTAAGACGTGGCAACTGGACTTCTTTTCTTGTTAGGAAATGTTTTGCTACTCACCCAAGTAGCTTCTTCAGTCTGAGGAAGGTTGGTAGGAGACCTCCCGTTTATCCTCCAACCTTTCTCAGACTGAAGAAGCTAATTGGATGAGTAGCAAAACATTTTCTAAAAAGAAAATAAGTTTTCTGGTAGATTTATCACTTCTCCAAATGTCATAAGAACATAAGAAGAGCCCTGCTGGATCAGGCCCAAGGCCCATCTACTCCAGCTTCCTGTATCTCACAGTGGCCCCACCAAATCTGTCCGGGATCGCACGAGACTAGATGTCTGTCTCTTCATACCACCAGTAGGGCTTTTTTTAAAAATGCAGTTCTTTTTCATAAAAAATTATAGTCCTAGTCACCTTCCCCAGGTGACTTCTTGATCTTTCAGACTACAGTTCCCATTCTGATAGCCGGCATGGCAAGTTATGGTTAGTATTTTCTCCCCATAAGCCTGAATGTGAGAGAGTTGATGTGGGTTAGAGGTCTGTGTTCAAATCCTTTTCCTACCATGGAAACTCCGGGGGGGGGGGGTGTTTGACAGTGACCAGACACTCCTTGAGCATCTCACATATTTCAGAATCCTTTTTAGGGTGACTGTGATTCAGAAGCAACTTGGTGACACACGATAGCAAACTGAATTCTGAAATGGTCTAGCTAGGGATTCCTCAACTCTGTCTTGATGTTTCAGCACTCTGGCCTGGAAACACTTAAGCCTGGTCCCAGACAGGTGCATTGCTCTGCGACCCCTCCTGAGTTCTAGTCCATTACTTGATCCCAGAACAGTGGCACCTTGTATTAAGGAATTAATTCGTTCCAAATGAAATTATGTTAAGCAAATTATCCTTTCTACAAGTTTCCCATAGGAATGCATTGAAAACAGAGTAATCCCTGATCGTGAAAATTTTTATGTTGTACAGATTCGCCCCATCGGCGATTCTGTTAAGCAAATTTCCCCTATCTCCGGAATTTTCTTATGTTGTACAAATTTTATGTTATACCAACCGTTTGGTATACAAGGGTCCACTGTAGTTCCAAACTTTAGGTCCCCAGAGGTTCTTGGACCACAACACCCAGAAATCCTGACCAGCACAGCAAGTGGTGAAGACTTCTGGGAGTTTTAGTCAAAGAACCCCCAGGGACCCAAGATTGGGAACCCTTGTATCCGCTGTTATCATACTGAGTATCCCATCTTCCTCTTTACCTGCTGCCTTATAACTTTTCCCAGCATTTCATTGGTCCCCCTCTCTTTCGGGGGGGAAGTCCCTCGGAGGCCTCAGAAATGATTATTGGTGATCCGGAAGTTACTGTACTTCCAGTTTTCCGGAAGGCACTTCCGGTTTGCAGGGAGGCCCTTTTGGGGCCTCCAGAAGGCCCAGGAAGGCCCTCGCAGGCCCATTCAGGGTAGCACCAGGCTGGGGTAAGTACAAGAGCCCCCAGCTATACCCCCCAGGCCTGACCCGATCTGCATCCGCATATCACAGATTTTCAATTATCGCAGGTTGGCTCAGGTCCCTAACCCCTGCGATAGGTGGGGGGGGGTCACTGTATTATCATTTCTTAGGGAGTCTACCTTGATGGGTTCCTTGTGATTTATTTACTACACTTATATACTACCCTTCAGCCAAAAGAAGCTCCCGGCGTAACTTACAAGTGCAGCAGTCAAACAGTCCTAAGTTTCTGACTCAGAATCCCAGTTGCAGGACGCGGCACAGAAGGAGTAAGAGGAGATTTGCAAAATGGGCACTTGGCATTTAGTCAGAGATCCTAGCATGGGTTGTGTTGGAGTAGGGGAGGACTGGATAAGAGCAATTGTTCCCAACCTGTGGGTCCCCAGATGTTCTTGGACTGCAGCTCCCAGAAGCTTTCACCACTATCTGCACTGGCTGGGATTTCTGGGAGTTGCAGTCCAAAATATCTGTGCAGACCCAAGGTTGGGAACCACAGGTTTCGAAGTTGCCCTCTGCTGCTCCCTAGTTCTTGGAGGTGGTGTGCCCTTCTGGGTGCGGCGTGGATGCATTCACCACATGACCTGTCAGAGACGTCTCTTCTCCAGAAGTCAAACTGATGAGCCTAAAGAAGGAACGGTACCGAGCTGGTGCCTGAGCTGTCAGATGCAGAACCATTTTTTAAAAAACTCAGGTTCATTATTCCACCGATCACTTCACTGAAGGGAAATTGATGAGAGTCAAAGACAGGCCACTCGATCAAGAAATAGAGTACAAGGCAGAGAAAAGGCGATTAATATGGAATCATGTAGGTAGTAATTATTCTGGTTTTTTTTCCCCATTTATTATTTACATTCCACTTTTGCTCCAAGGAACTCAAAACCCTCCTCTCTTCTCTGTCCTCACACAACATCCCTGTGAAGTAGATCAAACAGAGAGAGAAAATGGCTAGCCCAGGCATGTCCAAACTTTGGCCCTCCTGATGTTTGGACCACAACTCCCAGAATTCTAAGCTTAGATTGCCAATGGCAAAGGACTGTGGGAGTTGTGGTCCAAAACATCTGGAGGGCTGAAGTTTGGACATGCCTGGGGTAGCCCAAGAAAGCTTAATGAATTGCCGCCAGTGCTATAAAGACCAAAAACCTGATTCAGGAGAAAGCAGCCCAGTTGTTCCTGTGTGAAGACGATTTGTTTATTTATTTATTTATTTATTTACTTTTATTTTTACACTTATTAACCGCCCAATTTTTCCCTCAGGAACTCTGGGCGGTGTACAACAAATTACAAAGCAATTTGCCCAAACGCAACCCCATAATAAACAAATGAGAATAAAATGTAAAAACAATAAACAACAATAACACCACAACATAAAATCCGGCAAAAAGAGGGCTGGGACAAAACAATACAACCCACACACAACACACAGTCGTACACTCAGCGATTCCGAAGCCGAAACAAACTAAGCATCATTCTTGGACAATGAGGTCTGCTTGTTTCGTTGGAGTCTAAGTATTCCTAGAACTGCACCATTAGAAAGGAGTAGAGGGTTAGCAATCTGCATTCTTTAAACTGCATTTTGTGGGGCTACCGTATTTATCCGTTCTTAAGGTGCCTGGGAAGATCCTCCTTTTCCCCCCAAGGAGTTGTGAGGAGGGTAGGATATCTGGTGTGGTGGGGTCAGTCTTGTGACCTCCATGAAATGGGTTTGGACAGAGATCTTTCTGCGAATGTTTCTGCCAGGGCCGTGGTTTGTACATTGGACTTCGCTAGGCAGGTTGGACATTGTGTGTACTTAATCACGTGGCCTCCGCTCCAGTTTTAGACAAACTTTCTGATTACCATTTGGAAGAGCGATGGTGCTGAGCAGGTACGAGACCACCTCACCAAAAATAGCCCGTGGGATATTGATTTGGGGTTTTTAAAGATGTTTTGTTTGCCAGGGTGGAAAAACAGTGTTCAAGTGCAATGCAGGCAGAATGCTGAATAAGATTTACAAGACTCCTAGTGGTTGTAGGTGCGGCTTCTTGCACCATCTTGCTGCCTTTCAAGGTAGGAGGCAGGCCCTCTTAAGAGAGCCTCCTAAGTGGTAGATGCTTAAGAGTTCAACATGGCTTGAAATTGCAATCCCTCTGCAGCCTTTTAATCTCATTGAACCAGCAAGAAGGCACTTTCCTGTTGATTTGGACTACATAGCCCATTACACACGGCTGGATATGAGAGGGCTCGCAGGAATTGTCATTCGAAAGACCCGAAGGGCCTCCCAAGATTTCAATAAGTCAAGTGGGGAGCCTTTTATCGCCAAGGTCAAATAAGGTAGCATTTGGACTCTTCAGCCACGACTAGAAAGACCTGGTTTCAAATAACCGTGCTGGTCACAAAGCTTGCTGAGTAATAGTTGTTGTGAGTGTTTCGGACTGTTTGGCCGTGTTCTGGAAGTTTTTCTTCCTGATGTTTCATCAGACTCTGTGGCTGGCATCTTCAGAGGGCAAGGAGCTCAGGGAACTAGGAGTTCTTTCTGTGCTCTGGGGTATGGAGTGAGTGAGACTGGGGTTCTTAAAGTTGTGGGAAAGAGGAAGCTTGTCCTATGCAGGACAATAGGTGTTAGTCATTGTATTGTGATGGAGGGATTAAGAAATTTCAACTAATCAGGGGTAGCAATGATCCTAATATGTGGTTGATGGGTGTCCTTAGTTGTTCTGTTGTGTGAACTGATCACCTTTGCTTATGGCTGGATGGGAATAATTGAGCTTTGACTGAGTAAGCTTTGTACATAAGTACATAAGAAGAGCCATGCTGGATCAGGCCAAAGGCCCATCTGGTCCAGCTTCCCTTTGGGTGGTTTCTCTCTCAGCCTCTGAAAGTGGTTGTGACGATAAGCTGAAACAGAGAAGTCCTGTCTACCTGGCCATATTTTTCTATCTATAACAGTGTTGGCAAACCTATGGCATGGGTGCCAAAGGTGGCACTCGGAGCCCCTTCTGCGGGCACCCAACATCGCCCCTTCACAGCCACCTGGATTCAGGTTAAATTGCTGTATTGGCACTGTACGAAAAAATATTGGGTTTTGAATCGCAGTTTGGACATTCGGTCTCTAAAAGGTTCGCCTCACTGATCTAAAAGATGCTCCCATGTATAAGACAACCCCCACTTTTCCAATCCAAAAATCAGTTTTGCCACTGCATGGTCCTTCACTTGGCTTACCTCCCTATGTACGACGAGCCTCAAATTTTATTCTAACAATTTTAGACAAAAGGGCAGCCTTATACATAGAAGAGTACTGTAATTGGAGGGGAGGCAGGGTCTAAATGCCACCGGAATGTCCTTGATGATGATTGGAACCTCAAAAACCTTCACAGATGATAGGCATACTCTCAAGTATCTGGTGTCTAATGGACTTCAGCAGCAGCACCAGGAGCTTTGCTGTTCCACGTCTTGGTTTATATATTTATTTGATGAGCAGGAAATGAATAAATTTGTGTGCAAATTCTTTTCCTTTCCTTTTTTCCGAAGCTTATCCTATATAGCCACGAGAGATTTCTGATGCTGCTGTTGGTTTGAAGAATAAAAATAACTAGCAGCCTGACATGCATATGTAAAAGCTGAATATAAATAAAAATGTATTGCAAGGGCTCACTGGTGGAACACTTGCTTTGCGTGCTGAAGGTCTCCGATTTGGAACACGGGCGTTTCCAGGATGGAGGCTGGAAAGAGCCGTCCTGTGAAGTAATTCATTCCTCAACGAAATATGTTTCCATGAGGTAGGCGTGTTTTCAGGTTACAGCTGTAGGCTTCTAAGCTGCACTCTTTTTCATCCTTGTACGCTTTAAAAATATGCTCCTAAGTAGTCCTAGACACATGTGCAAAGTGCATCTGCACCCTTCTCATTGGGCCAGTAGGATAGGACCAGGGTTGTAGGTGTCTAAATAAAGACCACAGACCTCCACGGCTGTTCAGATAAGACTATTAAATGCCTGAAATGCTGACCAGCAAAAAAGTGAGTGAGGTGTGGATTTACACTTGCTTAAAATACTAATGTGGAGTACCCTGAACCACCAGATATATGCTGGGCAAAAATTTGCACCTTTAACAGCCGCAGGACCTCTTTCCCCGATTTAATTAGTCGTAAAACTTCATCACTAACATAACTAGTTCAGATTTATCCCTTACACCCTTCTCTGTGGGTTTTTGTGGCCTTCAGAAAGAAACTTGCCCTGTCTTTCTCATTTGAAAAAGTTGAAATATTCCGGTCTGTTAAAAGCTTATCCAGGTAGGTGTTAATGGAGGGGTGTGTGTCTTCCTCCTTTTCTTTGTCTTCTTTTTTTTTTTTTGGCCACCGTATGCGCCACCTTGCGCCAGATTTGGAAAACTTAAGTGCTTTAAATAGAAGTAACACTTTGGTAAAGCACCCACACGTTTTCCACACTTCTGTGAGAACGAGCTGCACTTGGAAGCTGAGAATTGTGGAGGTGGCAGAGAAAAAAAAGAGAGAGAGGGAGAGAGAGGAAAGAGGGACACGCGTAGGAAATCTGTCCCTGCCCCAACGGAGGCTGGACGCGCAGGCCAAAAGGGAGGTTACTTGAGATATTGCCAAGATTGGACAGGGCATCTGGTAAGGTACTTAGCAGGGCTTATGGGGCCTGCACTTTCCCTGTAGATGTTTTCACCCTCCCCGCCCCTCCTTCCCTCTCCCAAGCTTGTCTGGATCTGCAAAAGCCTGTGTAAAGATTTCTGCACAGGCGTGTTAAGAAGGATGACACCTGTTTACTGGGTGCACCCCTGCACTCTTTTGCCAAAAATAAAGTGGCTTATGTTGGGAAGGAAGTACTGTTTCCCTGAAAATAAGACCTCCACAAAAAATAAGCCCTAGCAGGATTCCTATGCATTTGTTAAATATAAGCCCTACCCTGATAATAAGACCTAGTGATGGGCGTGGCTATGGTTGTGTGCAGGGCTGACATTCAAGCATATTATACTTAATAAAATAAGACATCCCCTGAAAATAAGCCCTAGTGTGTCTTCTTGAGAAAAATTAAATATAAGACAGTGTCTTATTTTCGGGGAAACACGGTAGGAACGGGCACTTCTGGCAACAGAAGCAGGTGGCTCCCCCTCCTGACTGGAAAAAGGACCTCCAGTTGCAATCATTGTGTTACTTATTTGTGTGTGTGTGTGTGTCTGTGTGTTGCGGCGTTGCAGTCATGACCGACTCTTCATGACCCCATGTCCATGGAGGTTTCTTGGCAGGAGTACTGGAGTGATTTGCCAGTTCCTACTCCAGGCTCCTACAGCACCTGGTATTCCCTGGTGGTCTCCCATCCAAGTACTAACCAGGGCCGACCCTGCTTAGCTTCCGAAATCAGGCGATATCGGATGTGCTTAGCATCTAGGCAGCTTAGTTACTATTTTAGAAACCCCTAATTAGGTTCTGCTGAATGTACTTTCTGTATGTGTGTCTTATCTCTGCCATTAAATGTTTTGATTTGAATTTGACTGGAAAAGCAAGATTTCTTTCTTTGATGGCTATATTGCTGGTGACACGAATGATGGTGTCGTTTATGCATCACTGCACAAGGGAGAGGGGAGAAAACACACACGCACGGGCGCACACATGTGCACACACATGCACCAGGCAATAGACAAATATACCGTATTTTTTCATCAGTAAGATGTCTGTGAAGAATCTCAGTCATCCAGGGGAGTTTATCTGGCAGTTGAGTCATGGCAACTGGACTCCTTTTTCTTGAGAGATAGAAATGTTTCACTGCTCATCCAAACAACTTAGTCTGAATAAAGCTAGTTGTGAGTTCTCCATTTTATAGTCCGCTTTGATCTCTTGTCACCCTGGTCTGAAATAGGCTCATAAAATGAACAAATGCCTAAATAGGCTTGTTAGGTAGACAACAGTCAATAGCCTTAAGACTAACAATGGCCTAAGGTGCTGAAACCCCATAAAGTATGGGTCATTAGCTATGGCCTTCGTGGTGAAGGCTTTTTTTATTTGTCTGGGTATTGTTGAAAGCACAGCTTGATAAGTAGCAGATAGACTGTGCCTGAGGCTCCCACCTCTGTTGAGAGAGGGGTTTTCAATGCTCACATGAATGGCTTCCCTGACCCCTCTCTCCAACCACCTATCCTCTCTGTCTAATATGTGTACATCCTCATCTTTGAATGAGTGGTTCCTGCATGGCAGGGGGTTTGGACTAGATGGCCCTTGAGGTCTCTTCCAACTCTAGGATTCTGTGATTCCTTCAAGTGGAGGTGTACTGCCGATTCTGGTCCTCCGCTGTTATCCCTCCTATACTTTATGGGTTTCAGCCCTTTAGGCCATTGTTCACCTTAAGCCTATTGACTATTGTCTACCTAACAAGCCTGTTCAGGCCATTGTTCATCTTATGAGCCTATTTCAGACCAGGGTGGCAAGAGGTCAAAGTGGACAATAAGATGGAGAACTCACAACTTTAGCTTTGTTCAGACCAATGAAGCGAAACATTTCTGTCTCTTCAAGAAAAAGAAGTCCAGTTGCCATGGCTCAACTTCCAGACCATCTATGCTCCCATGTAGAAGACCATCCCCGCTTTCAAACCCAGAATTACAGTTTTGCAGCCATATGGTTCTCTCCTTGCCTTCTGCTTATAAGATGACCCTCAATTTTTAGTCTAACAATTTTAGACGAAAATATAGTCTTGTACTGTAGTTAAAATAGCCAAGATTTTGTTTTGTGCTACCTCTAAGAGTGGGGTTCACTTTTGGGGCTCCTAGACGGCTTTGTTAGATGCAGCTCCCAGAATTACCAGATGCGTGCTCAGTGCCCGTTGTGGTGCTTAAGATCTGGTCAAGTTGGCGGTGTTGGACTTTGTCATGTTTTAACCTTGAGAAGCTGTTTTCTACTTACAGCAGCTCATTTCCTGCTCGCACCTGCCCTCCAGTATTGCTGCTTATTTCCTCCCTACTTGGCAAAAAAGAGAAGGCCTTTAAAAAAAGCAGAGAACTCAAAAATGCTAGGAAAGCAATGCACCTCGAGCATATTATGCAATGCAGTAACAAAATCGCACCTGCCAAGCTGGCTTAATCCCGTCCCCTCCCCAATCTAGAGTAAGCCCCTTTCACCTTTGCTTCTCCTCTAAGCTGCTTTGCCATTCCTCTTAGACAATCGCAGCCTGTGCTGTGTCTTGGGCGGAGGAGTATTTTTTGTCTGCGTGGGTCACACAGCTGCCGTTCACCTTCTGTTCCCTATAGGAAGGAAAGAAGATAAACGGCCATCTGCGTCCCCCCCACCCCCGCTGGAAGATGGTGGAGATTGAAAAGGACCCACTAATCAGGCATGTCCAAACGCCGTCCCTCCAGATGTTTTGGACCACCACTCCCACAGTCCTTTGCCACTGGAAATACAAGCTTGGAATTCTGGGAGTTGTGGTCCAAAGCATCAGGAGGGATGAACTTTGGACATGCCTGCACTAGCTCATTCTTTCTGCTCCATGGTCGTGTTCTTTTTCCTTCTCTAAATAATTTTTCTCTTCTTCACAATAATTTAACAACATATCAAAAAATGATAGCTGTTTCCTGAAACAGCAAAAAATTCCTGGGCAACAGGATATAGTGGCCCAGAAATACTCCTGGATTATAATGAATAAATTTATTCTGTCATTGGATATGTCGGTTGTAACTTACCACCGTACTTCCCCTAATTCCATAGGATGTGATGAACACCCGCTAAACTTACTCTCATTGATTCTGTCTCTTTTGATGCAGCATGGCGCCTTAATGGGGAATGTTTGGTGTTGGAGTCTTCTTCACTTTTGGTCTAAGAAGAAGGCAAGGAATTAGTTGTTGCCACATCCCCCCGTAGGGGTCTCTACCATTTGCCCAAATTGGGTCTGCACCAAACTGAGGTCCTTTCCGACTGAAAGCACTCTCAAATGGAAAGCGCACAAGGGGAGGTGATGGCTTAAAATGATGCAAACAACCCATCAGATGCTTCTGGTGGCTGGAGCAAAGCAGCAGGTGCTGAAACAATGTGCCAGCTGTCGCACAGCAAACAAGAACAGCAGAACTTTTGTCGTTTCTTTGTCTCATGTTAAAAAGAGAGAGAAGTGAGAATTTATATCCCTGCGGTCCACTTTCAGACCATGGCCAGCAACAACAAAGAGCTGCCAGTGAAAACACACACTGGCTTTCCTGCCACATGTGCTGGGGTCAGTTCCTTACTTAGAGAACATTCTTCTGTGAAACACGTGGCATTGGGTATTATTATTCCAGCGTTTATTGGCATACCTAGATAATCTGGGCTCATCCTAATTCCAGCTGTGTTGCTGTTTTCATTGGCATTATTCCTTGGCATTGGATGGGGTGCTTGCATGTGGAGTTACATCTGGCATTCTTTCTGTTGTCATTTAGTAACTTGTCAGAATGTATGTGCGACTTTACAGGCACGTGATTCCTGAGCAGTGAGTCCACAGACCTCAAAATGCATTTTAAATGAAATCCAGTGGCTTACATTCCCCATGCAATGCACACACAAACACACACATTTTTCCTGGTTGTTGACTGTTAGCTCTCTCTCTCTCTCTCTCTCTCTCTCTCTCTCTCTCTCTCTCTCTGTGGGGAATGATTTAGAACCCTTCGTATATGTTGTGGTTTAGGCTTGCTTAGTCATAAGGAACCTCAAGATGCTACCGGTGACTGACATAACAAAATGTAAATTATATGCTGTTTTACTAGGCACTAATTCATCCGACTTGAGGTTTATGTGTCAGGAAGGCAGAGGGCTACTCATTATGTGGCCTCTCTCCCTGATGTGTCACTTCGTCTGGAAGAAACATTTGTGTTAAATTGTACATTGTTGGGTTTTTTTTTCAGATTGAGGGAGTAAGTAAGGGGAGAAAACTTTAACTATTGAGATTTTTTTTTCCATTGCAGGTTTTTGCTCCTGTATGTGGGTATTTAAAAGCCATTTCACTGGAGCTCTGGGCTGTTTTCCTTGTCTAAAGTATTTAACTTGATATTGGTTAAGAACATAACAATTGCCTCTGACGATGTGGGATCCAGTCCGTGAAACCTTACGCCAAAAAACAAAAAACGAAAGAGCTTGTTTAATATTTAAGGTGGTTACAAGCCATCTTACTCATTTTGCCGCAGTCAACTAACATGGCTATTTCCCTGGAAATTTCTTTTATAAACCTAAGAATGCCTTTGGGGGGAATTGAACTGAACATCCGTTTATTACTTCATAAAAAATGGTATCTACCCATTTTATGTATTAATTGTCCTGGACTGTATATTGTCCCTCATTACTGTAAGCTTCCTTGGGTCCTTTTCCAAGGAGAAAGGCAGGGTAAAAATACTCTAAAATAAATAAATAAATAAATAAATAAATAAATAAATAAATAAATAAATAAATAAATAAATAAATAAATAAATAAAGTATACATTTATACAGTCCCTCTACCACTGAAGAAAAAAACATCATGCATTTTTACACTGTACAGTTTACACAATACAGAAACAGATACAGATAGCACAATTATCACAGAGAGAGAAACCCAAAGAGCTAAGCACATCCATTAATTAAGTTGCACAACAGATTCAAAAGCTTGTTTGGGGAGTGTGGAAGGGGGGCAACGGCTCTAATTACAGACAGAAGACAGGCAGAGAGAAGAAAAACAAACCAATTTGTTGTGGCAGCAGATTCTGTGTACTGAGCAAACCGGAGGAATGGGCATGTGAGCTGTCCTTAAGAAATACAGTTTGGGGTTTGAGTCAGGCATTGATTGAATCGCTCAAAAGTTCTAAACGAGGCAAACTTGATTGCAGACAAAGCCGTGTCATAGGAAAAGCTTGCTGGATTGGGTCAAAGACATGTGCAAACACACAACGCTGTATCCAACTATAAACACACCTCTGTCTCTCGGGTTTGCAAAGAAGTCCACTCCGTCTTTGCAAAACTGTCATTGAATTGTTGTGAACGATACATGCGTAGTATGTTGAATTCCCAGGGTGCTGTTAGCTCTGCCCCCTCCCCATTTTAAAGCTGCGTTTTATGGCAGTAATAAATTAGGCGAGCTAAGCATTCCTCTGCAGGGGCCCTTGAATTTATAGGTTGTTGGAAAAATCTGGATCAGCCAAACAACTTGTTATCATTGCTGCTTTCTCTGTTCTGTTTGATGACAGCCCCAAGCAAGAGCTGTGACACCGGAATTTCGCCTTTTGGCAGTACTTTTATTTATTTATTTATTTTAGAGTGTTTTTGCCCCACCTTTCTCCTTGGAAAAGGACCCAAGGCAGCTTACAGTAATGAGAGATAATATACAGTCCAATACAATTAAGACATGTTCAAGTATTTGAGAACAAGGAATTGAAGGACATCTCACAGCATTAATAGACAACATTGCATTAAAGGTACAAGGTTATAAGTAGTTATAAACACAAAGTCTATGTGAACCTATAGATTCAAATAAAAGACACATAATGGTAGTCCATCATTCTGGGAAAGCTCACCTGAAGAGAAAGGTCTTTGCCTGTTTCTGGAAAGACATCAGAGATGAGGCAGTCCTGGCCTCTAGTGGGAGGGAGTTCCAGAGTCTGGGCACCGCAGTCGAGAACGCCCTTTCATGGGTTTCCACGAGACGTACCTGTGAGGGTGGTGGGATGGAGAGAAGGGCCTCTCCTGATGACCTTAACCCCCCAGTAGTTCATACTGTCTTTGGCCCCAAAGAGAACAATCCCAGTTAAGGTGTGTGTGAGAAGCGGTTGGCATCCAGCAGTAGATTTCCGGACCCTAAAACTTCCTTAAAATTCCCTTAGCAAGCAAATTCTGCAAGTCCCCAGCTGCAGCAGTCCCCTCGATCCTACGTGTGTTTCTTCCGAAGCCTAGTTACTGTTTTTACAATGAAAAGTTTCAGGTTCATTTTGGTTTAGTACTTCATAGGCCAAACACTGTCAAGGTTTAGAGTTTAAAGATACATTAAAACAGAAACTTGCCACAGTTTTTTGTGGGGTTTTTTTTTTTTGCTCAAGAGTAATGCTAGTTTTGAGATACCCAAGAAGGTTGAAAATTTTAGTAGCCGGTTTTGGAGGAAGTGTTCTCTTACTATTGCATATTTTGGACATGGGGTGGTAAAATCATGTTTGAACAGGGGAGAGTCACAGTAGTATTGGTTCAGAGGGATGAAAAAGGAAGTCATCGAAGATGAATTTGTTGTTTGTGGTGCATTATTTCCAAAATCTGTAGAAATGGAAGAAGGGTGTTGGAGTGTTTTGTAGCCGTTTTTCAGCGCATCAGACCCATCCTAGGGTAGGTTCCATCATATGGTGGAAAAGATCTGTTTGGTTTCTTGAGGAGAGACAGGTTCCCCATTTAGTAGCATCATCACGAGCTTTGCAAATGTCTCTGGAACCATTTCCTCTTGGCAGTGGCCGCCGATGAGTGCCACAAGCCAGACACGGGAGTTGGCATTTGGAATCGGGGGAGAAATTTTTTCTTTCTTTCTGTGCCTTTAATGTTGGTAACCCATGCTGAAATCGCTTAGTTTGGAGCCTGGTGGCTTAGTTTCAGCTGCTGTTTCCTGTGCCGTTTTGAGCCCGTGGTAGTAGAAATGTATTCACTGCACCCTCGTATAACAAAAGATTTGTATCACATAAAATCTGTACAACATAAAAAATTCTGGAGATAGAGGAAATTTGCTTAACAGAATTGCCTATGGGGCGAATCCGTACAACATAAAAATGGTCGCGATGAGGGATTACTGTTTTCAATGCATTCCAGTGGGAAACTTGTATAAAGGAAAGTTTGCTTAACATAATTTCATTGGGAACGAATTAATTCCTTTATACAAGGTACCAACTGTATATTCTTTGCTGCTGCTGTTTCTTCTTGTTTTGCAAGTGTGGGTTGACGGGGCAAGGACTGAATAGGAGAGAAAGGGAACAAGTTTTGTTTTTGCTGGTCAAACATGTATTGTAATGTCCCAGTTTCCTCTACTAGTAGTCCCTTTCCTTCCACCATTTGCTGTCTGCTCTGCCGTGCCTTTGCACCCGAAACCTGATCACCCAGATCTTCTTCTCTTCGGAGAATAAGAAGAGCAAAGCAAGTACTGTACATCCAGCCCTCTCAAGCGCTTCTGGTGTCATCTGCTGACAATCATCCTGCTTCCTCCCCTTCCTCTCTGTCTGGGTCACATCTGCAGCGGGTTAGCACAGGTCTCCAATCTTGAGATCTTGTTGCTGATGGTTGTACAAACAGATAGGGGCCACCCACATTTGCAAGACTGGGGTGCGGGTGGAGGGTCTTTCTCACAGATTTATAGAACTGCAGAGTTCAATAGGGGGAGAAATATCATCTAGCTAGGTTACCTTCTAGCTGCCAAGATGCCCTAAGCACGTCTGATCTCGTCTGATTTCGGAAGCTAAGCAGGGTCAGCCCTGGTTAGTACTTGGATGGGAGACCACCAGGGAATACCAAGTGCTGTAGGCGCCTGGTGTAGGAACTGGCAAACCACTCCAGCATTCCTGCCAAGAAAACTCCATGGATGTGGGGTCACGAAGGGTCGGTCACGACTGCAACGACGCAACACACACACAGGTTACCTTCCAGTTGATGGGGAAATCCACAGTTATAACACCCCTGATTGACAGCACCCAACTGGATATAAAGGAGAGTTTAGCCATTCCAAAGTAATCCATACCATCTTCAAAACAGCTCTTAATGTCAGGAATCATAGAAGAGAGCGACTAAAATGATTACTGGGCTGGGGCACCTCCCTTATGAAGAAAGGCTAAAACATTTGGGCCTCTTTAGTCTGGAAAAAAGGCGCTTGAGGGGGATATGATTGAGACATACAAAATAATGCAGGGTATGAGTAAAGTGGATAGAGGGAAGCTCTTCTCCCTTTCCCAAAATACTAGAACTAGGGGACATACACTCAAATTCAGGGCTGGGAGAGTAAAAACTGACAAAAGAAAATATTTTTTCACCCAGCGCGTTGTAAGTCTATGGAATTCCCTGCCACACAATGTGGTGATGGCATCTGACCTGGATGCCTTCAAAAGGGGATTGGACAGATTCCTGGAGGAAAAGTCCATCACAGGTTACAAACCATGATGGAGATGTGTAATCTCCAGGCTTTAAACCAGGGTACTTCAAGGGCCAGATGCAGGGGAGTGGTATCAGGAGACAGATATCTAGTCTTATGTGCTCCCAAACACATCTGGTGGGGCCGCTGTGAGATACAGGAAGCTGGACTAGATGGGCCTTTGGCCTGATCCAGCATGGTTCTTCTTATGTTCTTAATCCTAAGATAATGGAATTGGAATATAAGACCGTTGAGTCAAACTCCTGCTTAGTGTGGGAATCCATATAAAAGCATATCTGATAGATTATCCTTGTTTTTCTCTTGCATGCCTCCAGCGTTGGAGCCCTTATCACCTCCCAAGGTAATCAGTTCCATTGTTGTACTGTTCTAACAGTTAAGGCATCCCCCCCCCCAGCCAAAATGTGGCTTCTTGCAATTTCAGTCCATTATTACCAAAGCTTAGACACAACAATCTTCCTGACTGCAATTTGGATTCATTTGGTTGCATCCTACTCTTTGGAGCAGTGAAAAACAAGCTTGCTCCATCTTCTATGGGGTCACACCCAGGATGTATGAAGAGGGCTATTTTGACTCCTTTTACGAGCTCCCTCCACAAATACAGTGGTAGCTTGTATAAAGGAATTAATTCATTCCAAATGAAATATGTTAAGCAAATTTTTCTTCATACATGCATTGAAAACAGAGTACTGTAATCCGTAATTGCAACCATTTTTATGTTGCACGGATTCGCCCCATAGACGCTTCTGTTAAGCAAATTTCCCCTATCTCCATAATTTTTTATGTTGTACAGATTTTATGGGATACAAAGCGTTTGTTATACGAGAGTCCACGGTAAAATTCTTGCCGGGCCATAAGTAAAATGGAATTTTCTTTGGAAATCCATATTGAGATTTTGAATCTTCTGAGCTGGCTTGCAGATGGTTAAGCTGTCTGAGGACGATGGGAGTTCTAGTTACAGAAGATTTTTTAAAAGGTGGACAAAGTAAATTCTTCCTTGGAAGCAATTACAGTTATCTTAGAATAGGGATCATCTTTTGCACTTCTTATCTTTTGGGGTTTCTCTTAATATCCAGATATTCTCAGCTTTGCTCAGCTGCTTATTAAGCGGAGCAGAATTTTCCCTTCCAGAAAAAAAAAAAATCTTCCTGAGATTGCTCCAAGCAAAAGCTACCGGGATTTTTGGGAGCCTTTTCGGAAATGGAGCTGTAGACTGAGGCAGTTGAGCCCCCCTCCTCCTTTCTCTTCTTGTTCTTCTGCTTCCGAAGGGTTCCATCTGTTGCAAAGCAGTGTCTTGGTTTTCTGTGTGCTCTGCCAAACTGCAGGAGGGGAGGAAGGGGGGAGGGAGATAATTAACATAGCTGATGTCATTTCAGAAATTTACTGCCCTGTTTCCCAGTTGTACTCCCACCCTCCCTCAACACATATTTGAAAAGCATGGGTCAATATAAGGTTGGCTTGGAAAATAACTTGTAAAAATTGGAGTTATTGCTGAGCAGACAAAGCTTTTGCATGCCACAACTGGGGATAGATGAAGTCTTCTTCTCCTCCTCCTCCTCCTCCTCCTCCTCCTCCTTCTTCCTCTTCCTCCTCCTCCTCCTCCTCCTCCTCCTCCTCCTCCTCCTCCTCCCTCTCCTTCCTCCTCTCCTCCCTCTCCTTCTCCTTCTCCTTCTTCTTCTTCTTCCTCCTCCTCCTCCCCCTCTCCTTCTTCTTCTTCTTCTTCTTCTTCTTCTTCTTCTTCTTCTTCTTCTTCTTCTTCTTCTTCTTCTTCTTCTTCTTCTTCTTCTTCTTCTTCTTCCTCCTCCTCCTCCTTTTCCTCTTCCTCTTCCTCTTCCTCTTCCTCTTCCTTCAAATGAGTACCCAGCTTACTAGGGTGGAGCAAAAAGTTCCTTGCTGGATCGTTTTGTGACCCACCCAGTGACTGCTGAAGTGAAATGATAAACAGCCATAAGCAACGTAATAGTTAAAAAACAATAATAAGTATTCTCAGTAAAATCTAGAACCGATGTTTGTTCCTGGAGAAGGTTTGTTAATTTTATTGATATCTTCTAAACCCTTGTGGCATTTGTCTGTATGCCATCCATCCAAATGCAGAAATTGTTGGGTGATACTAAATCACTTGAATAAGTAGCCGCAAAGAGGACGTAGAGAAATCTGTTTCCACTGATCGATAGTAAACTTCTAAGGAGCCGGATTGTGTTTTTTAAAGGCATATAAAGCAAAAGACAATGCCCGCAATCAAAAAGACTTATTTAGATCTTTATTCAGACACCTCTCTGTAATCCCTCAAGGGCACCCTGGGTCTGAATTCTTACACAGATCCATAAATGTACACACATCCTGCAGCTTTGTGCAACTTGCCTTTGTTGGTGGAACTTGAAGTTAAAGTAAAAACTAGCTCTTCTCAAACCTGACATAAGCTCACCCATGTTGTCCAAGAGGGGTAAGCAACTTGTGGGCTTTCAGGTGCCTTTGTGGGGTGGGATTTGGAGCGGGGGAGGACAGTAATTCTCATTGTTTTACATTGAATCATAAGATCTCACAAAATACCAGAACTAGGGACATCCACTCAAATTGAAGGCTGGGGGAGTGAGAACAGACAAAAGAAAATATTCTTTCACCCAGCGCGTTGTTAGTCTGTGGAACTCCCTGCCACAGGATGTGGTGATGGCATCTGGCCTGGATGCCTTCAAAAGGGGATTGGATAGATTCCTGGAGGAAAAGTCCATCCTAGGTTAGAAACGATGAGGGAGATGTGTCATCTCCAGGCTTAAAACTGGGGTACTTCAAGGACCAGATGCAGGGGGGTGGTATCAGGAGACAGATCTCTAGTCTCGTACGCTCCCAGATGCATCTGGTGGGGCCACTGTGAGATACAGGAAGCTGGACTAGATGGGCTTTTGACCTGATCCAGCATGGCTCTTCTTATGTTCTTATGGAATAGTGAAGTTGATGGCCAACCATCAAATGGTTGGCCATCAAATCCAACCCCCTGCTCCATGCAGGAATACAAAAGAGGAGATCTGCCAGATGGTTGTCCCAATTTCTCTTTAATGGCTCCAGTGTTGGAGCACTCGCCATCTCTTGGGACAATTTGTTCCATTGCCGTACTGCTCTAACAGTTAGGAAGTTTTTCCTGATATTCAGCCGAAAGCTGGGTTCTCTTAACTTGAGCCCATTGATGTGCTTCCCACACTCTGGAATGATCGAGAACGGTTCCTGCCCCTCCTCCGTATTACAGCCCTTCAAATATTTGTCAAGTGTGATCCTATCGCCCCTCATTCTTCTTTTCTCTAGGCTCAGCATGCCCAATGTTCAGGATTTTCTTCCTAGGGCTCGGTTCCCTGGCCCCTAACCATCCTTGTTGCCCTCCTCTGAACTTGTTCCAATTTGTCAGCAACTTTCTTAAACGGTGGTGTCCAGAACTGGACACAATACTCTGGTTGAGGCCTTACCAGTGCTGAATAGAGGGGGATGAGCACCTCATGGGATTTGTAAATTACACTTCTGTTAATGCATCCTAAAATAGCATTTGCCTTTTTTGTGTGGTTGTTGGCTCATAATTTTATTTATTGATTTTGAATATTTTTACCCTGCCTTTCTCCTTGTTAAAGGACTCAAGGTGGCTTACAATCATGAGGGACAATATACATCCCAGAACATTTAAGACATATTCAAGTCAAGAACAGGGGATTAGAAGAGGCTTCTTACAGTAACAATTAAAAGGCTTCATTAAAGATAAAAAGAGCATGCAAACAGTTTTTTAAAAATTCCCATTATGAGGGATGGAAACTAGCATGGAAAACACTGGTGTGCTTATGAAATCATTCAACACAATCATGCATGGTAATCCATCTAAAAGTCACATAATAGGTAGTCCATAATCAGCTTATGACCTTCTAGAATTCCAGTATCCTCCTCACATGTAGTATTGCTGACCCCATCTTGTAACTGCATTAAGTTTCTTCTTGGTTACTTGCCACTTACCACTGTTAAAGTTCATTCTCTTGGTTTCAGCACAGTGCTCCAGCCTATCAAGATCATTTTGAATTCTGTTCCTGTCTTCCAGGGTGTTAGCTATTCCACCCCATTTTGTGCCACCTGCAATTTTGGCAAGTATTCCCTGCTCCTCATTATCTGCACTTGCTAGGCCGGATGGGACTTGCTCCCGTCCAACATGAACCACAGGCCAGAGATGGCGACCACCGTTGTCCGAGAAGAGGCCAAGAGGAAGGGAAATGGTGACCAAAAACCCAGGTCAAGGAGCTTCTTAAAGGGGCAGTTCTTGGAGCCCATATGTACCACCCAGGATGCATGCCAGGCAGTCCACAAGGCTCGATTTTGGCAAAGCGGTGATCTAGGCGGACAGGGTGTCTCCGTCTTTATCTCAGCCTGAAAGCATGGAAGCGGAAAACCGCTCTCCTCCTTGCGTTCGGTTCTTCACCACTTGTTGCTGATTGATAAAAAGCTGCCTTGAGGAAAGGGCACCACCCACAATGCAGATGTTATTCAGATACTTTTGGGTGGCCATCAAGTGGCAGAAAAAACTCTGGTACACTTGGGAATCTAGCTTTGTGCTTTCCTAGCAAGTATGGGATTGTATGAGAAGAGAGAACCAAGTGAGATCAAGAAAGGTTTAAATGGATCTTTTCATTTATCCTGTTGTTTTTTCCTTTGACTGACCTTGGCCCTAGCCTAGAGTCTAGACCAGGATGGTTCTAGTCAACCAGGTTCAACCTCTTCCCACTTCCTTAAGTAATTTAGGTAATCTTCGGACAGTTACTCTCTAAAGTCTGATCTTCCTCACTGGGTTGTTGTTGTGAGGATCAAGTATGGCGGAGAGCTATGTACCACTGTCTTGAGCTTGGTGAAATAAAGATACGAACATAGGAAATCTTCAAAGGCCTTTGGAAGATTGGTCTGACAGAACTCTGAGACATGGATCACTGGAAGCCTGAAATTTTGGACAAGGATCATAGGTTATCCAACTCAAATAAGTTCGTTCGTTCATTCTCGTTCTCTCTCTCTCTCTCTCTCTCTCTCTCTCTCTCTCTCTCTCTCTCTCTCTCTCTCTCTCTTAATTATTTATTTTTGTATTTGTTAACCGCCTGATTTTCCCTAAGGAACTCTGGTGGGCAGTGTACAACAGATTACCAACAAACAATTACTGTTGAAACAATTGAACAATGGAAACAATTACTGTTTCAACTGAACTAATAATTAGATGGGCAGTACTACACCATATGTACTCACAGGCTTTTAAGCAAGGACTGGATTTCTTTACGCAATGAAGTGAATAGGCAGGTAGAGAGAGATGAAAAACCAGTTTGGTTGGGATGGAGAGAGAGCAGAGTCCTGGTCTGGGGAGCTGAGGAGCTTTGAACCTGGCCAGAGCTGGGTCTACCTGCTGTTAAATAATCCATCGGCAAAGGTGTAACTTGGTGGCCCCTTTATTGTGATACCTCTTCCTTAAGTCGTTTCGTCTTCTTGCTTGCAGATGGAGGAATTTCCCCCCCCCCAAGCCGAACCGTTCTCCTCTCTCTTTGTATCCTCTGTCATTTGTGGGGACGTCTGGTTCAATTTATTTCCTCATCTGTGCTTGGAATATTATTGTCGGCTTGCACGCCTGTAGTCGCAGCTCCCATTGCGCTCAGTGAGCATGGGAAATGGTTCCAGCCACTGACTTGGGCTTCTTGGAAGCTGCTTTCTTTTTTTATTATTATTATTTTCTTCCTGAAAGTGTGAATTTCCAAACCTGGCCTGCTTAAAATAGAACTGGGGAAAGTGTACCAGGCATCTTCCGTTCCAGCTTGCAGTCTTCATGCTTAACGTTTCCAGGACAGGACGCTCTCTTGGTGATGAGTTCAACCAGCCTCTTCTTGCAAATTTCCGCATTTGGCTGGCGTTACAAGTTGTTCCTTGCAAGGCAGTCACCCGAAGGGTTAGACTTGCAAGGAGCGAGACGGATTGGAGGTTAGTTAGTGAAATCTAAAGGGTGATTTGATAGGTCCTGAAAGCCTTTCATAGTGTCGTCAGGATCTGTCTTGCATAGCTCTGCGAAGTTGCACGCACAGTGTTTCCTACCCAGATCCTTGGCACAGAAGAAGCTGCTATAACGATGTCAGCGGTATGACCAGCTGTCCGGTGTTTCAAATGGCATTCATTTCCAGTGCTCCCTAGAGGCGCTGGGGATGGTACCTGCCTGAACCATTTGCATCCAACGACACCCTGCCGCTGAGTCCTACTCAACACTCTTTCCCCTTGAGACGCATTTCCCCATCTATAACACGACGCCATGTATAAGACGAGACTCATTTTTCCAACCCAAAATTGCAGTTTCTCAACCACGGGGTTCTCTTCCTGGCTTACATCCTTGTATAAGACGGCCCTCAATTTTTAGTCTAACCCTTTTAGTCTTATACACGGGAATATATTGTGTACATAGGTGGCCAGCTCTGTCCCACTGCCAGTAAGTGGCCCAGATGGCCCTGAAGGGGGCCTTTTTTTGGGGGGGGGAGATGCCTGTCAGGGAACCTTGAATATGTTTTACTGTGTGCCATTTGCTCCATTTGTAGTTTGAGAGGTTGCTTGATTGTTTCTCTGTCTTGCACAAGTCACCCTGCTGTGTCAGTGTTGGCGAACCTATGGCACGGGTGCCAAAGGTGGCACTCGGAGCCCTTTCTGTGGGCACCTGCTATCGTCCCTGTATTGGCACTTTACAAAAAATTAGTGGGTTTTGAATCACAGTTTGGGCAATCAGTCTCTAAAAGGCTCGCCATCACTGCCCTAGGTCCATGACTACCTCTACAACATTGGCTTTGATAGGCATCCTCATCTGGTGACTATGAGTTGAGTTTTGGTTTCTTGTCTTTTCCCTGTACAACAACTCCCATAATTCCAAGCATAGATTGCCAGTGACCAAGGACTGTGGGAATTGTGGTCCAAACATCTGGAGAGCCAAAAGTTCGCCACCACTGGTCTATAGGGTTCCTTCTACCTCTGCAATTTCAAGAGGAGGAGGATGATGATGATGATGATGATGATGATGATGATGATGATGATGATGATGATGATGATGATGATGATGATGATGATGATGATGATGATGATGATGATGTGAACACAGCTGCTGGGTGTTAGGCTGGAGTTGGCCTTCTGTAATGATAGAGCTCTTTCCAAGAGCCTAGGATGACTGGAGATATCTTTGTAGAATATATGCTGTTCCTAATAATGTCACCATCTGTAGTTGACTGATGTTGATCTTGCCAATGCTTAGGGTTTTCAGATGTTGATCCAGGTCATTTGGGATTAATAATAATCAATGCGCCTATTATTATTGGTATTGTTCTTTCTTCTTCTCCTCCTCCTCCTCCTTCTCCTTCTTCTCCTTCTCCTTCTCCTTCTTCTCCTCCTCCTCCTCCTCCTCCTCCTCCTCCTCCTCCTCCTCCTTCTTCTTCTTCTTCTTCTTCTTCTTCTTCTTCTCCTCTTTTATTTTTTAAAGAGCAAAACAGACTTCTAACTGTTTTCCAGACATTTTCACCTTTCCGTTCAGCCATCGGGGGAAGAAAATTTTATCCGGAGCCTGCTGAAGTAAATCCGTCTCAGATCAAAGGATGTACATTTGTAGGTGTGCAAACTATCAGTCACCCTTGGATCATAATTTGGGAAGATTTTCCACTCTAAAGCGAAGTGGCATGCTTTCTGTCATGGGAAAGTCATCTAAATTTGGCAGAGGACCACAAAATCATGGGTGACAGAAGGAAATTTATTTGCCTCCCCTTCATTCCATGCCTTGAAGTTCCATGATTTGCTAAATTCTGTGTTTTGCATATTTTAAAAGCATCATGCGAGATCTCTCTCTCTCTCTCTCTCTCTCTCTCTCTCTCTCTCTCTGTCAGCTAAAAGCAAGTTGTTATCTTCTACAAAGGATATACCGATCTTTGCAGTTTTTCATTTTTCTTCCTCCCCCCCCCCGCTCACTTTTTTTATTCCTCTTATCCTTCCCAGTCTGGTTTCTCAGCACTGGTCCCTCGGGAATTATTCCTGGATATGCATGCGTCCTGCAGAGTGTAACTATTTTTAGCTCTGCAGTGCAGGATTTTTTTTAAACTGATCCCATTGTATTCTAGACTTATGGCTGTGGTTTATTCCCACCCTTAAAAAACACTGCAATAAATGTCCACAGGTAAACCTGGTTCTTCACAAGATAATTTGGGTACCTAACTTCTAGATCAGCCTCCATGTGACAGTTAAAGTAATAAATAAAAATAAATAAAGTAACCTTTTGTACTTCCGACTTCCCCGACTCCGACTCCTCTGTATTAATATGCATTCCATATTTTATACATTCCTTGAAGGAAAGAAAGGCCCATGGTTTACAGCTTCAGTCTTGAACTATTGACCCTCCATTCCCTTCACTTATACAAGTGTCCCTTGTCCTGCAAAAAGCGTATTAACTTAATCCCTTATCAGTGAGAGCCTAGGTTACCCTTGGGTGCTGCGTAACAGCAGAACACAACGCTATGGAAAGTATAAGTATTGCCGCTCCTAATTGTGCGTTGCGTGCCATATAGTGAAGCACATGAAAAGCATGCTTCTTCACGGTCACTTAAATGTATTTGTTTTGCGGTTACGTGAGGCACTGCATGCATTGGTCTTTATTCTTACAGTACAGAAGTCATTAATTATAACTTTTTGTGAATTGGGACATTTAAACTTGCTTTTTAAAAAAACTCCAATCTAAATTTAGTAGGAGTCGGAGTCGGTGCATTGTTTTCCGACTCCGATTCCGACTCCAGGTACCCAAAATTTCCTCCGACTCCACAGCCCTGCTTCCCATGCGTGTGCACGCACCCACCCCACGCCCACAGGGTTCAGCCCCCCGTTGCTGGGTGGGTGCGATGTGGGGGGGGGGCAGCCGGAAGGGTGGAAAAATTAACTTCATCCCCCAGGCGCTCCAAATCCTG
Organism: Phrynocephalus versicolor; assembly: GCA_023846285.1. Taxonomy (NCBI): domain Eukaryota; kingdom Metazoa; phylum Chordata; class Lepidosauria; order Squamata; family Agamidae; genus Phrynocephalus; species Phrynocephalus versicolor. The sequence continues at coordinate 658,062 of JAHTLZ010000089.1, read as the reverse complement.
GCTACGCCTCTAGAACTCAAAGGATGGCAGGCAGGATTCTCAGATCTGGGTGACCCCCTCTTCAGAGACAAGCTTGAACAGGAGCAGAAAGGTGAGCGGAAAACCTTTGCAGGAACACCGTGCCTGATCAGCATTTCTTCACATGCAAAGTGTCTCAGCACATATTTCATCCCAGAAGGATGGAGTGGGGGGGGGGAAGGGGGAAGAAGCGCTTATAGATAGACTGGGTCTGCGGTCCCATGGATGTTAAACATACAGCAGTCATGTCCAAACTTTGGCCCTCCTGATGTTTTGGACCACATCTCCCAGAATTCCAAGCCTGTATTGCCAGTGACAAAGGACTGTGGGAGTTTTGGTCCAAAACATCTGAAGGGCTGAAGTTTGCACATGCCTGACATACAGTATTCTGTAGTCTCAGAGGATGTTATGGTGCCATTGTCCAAGTGACAAGGCGGGACTATCAGTCCCTCATCCCACTGTGCCCCAAATCAATAAATAAATGTCTCTAGCACAGTGGTGGCGAACCTTCGGCACTCCAGATGTTTTGGACCACAACTTCCAGAATTCTGTGTCTAGATTTGCCAATGACAACGGACTGGGAGTTGTGGTCCAAAACATATGGAGTACCGAAGGTTTGCCATTACTGCTCTAGCAGATTAACCTTTGCTTCAGGGTGGTTTAAATCAAGTCGATTTAAAATCAAGATTTTTAAATGCAAAGATTTGCAAGTACTGTAATTGGAACCTTTAATATTTGCCAGCCTGGTGAAGATTTCCAGATTAAGTAAAACAGCTAAAGCAGAACTGGTTTTAGTTTAATAGCTTAATCATATTTGGAGAACTACTTAAACTGTTTTATTTAACTAAAACAATAGCAATACTGTATATAGCAGGTATCTGTTTTTTAACTGAAGCGGTTAAACAATCACAACACCTAGCATTTAAGGTCATGGGTTCACTGTTTATACATTGATTTGCAGAACAACAATGGGATGAAAATCATTTCCTGAACTTTGTCTTTTAATGCCATTTTTACTCCGAAAAAGTGCCTTTTATCTCTGCTTGGATAACTTGAATTAATTGAATCAGTTTACTGAAAATGCAAGTGTTGCCTGAATATACATCCTCCTGCTACATAACTAAGCTCTGTGTCATGCTGAATAACCTTCAAACTATAATGTTAAACTGAAATCTATCTTTAAATAGTATCTTTCTCCAAAAACATTTCATTAAAATAAATTTGATTTTTTTTAAAAAAATCTGATAGTATCTTAGTTGTTTACTGAAAACATATGTTTAAGTCAGACATTAAAAGCCACAGTCGGCCTGTTTGATTGTCAAGCCCAAGTCATGACCATGATAGCTGTAAACCCATATTCCTAACGGTCTAATGCAAAAGCAGTTTGCTAAAATACATGGGGCCTTTTGTTTGAATATACTGTAAAAAGCAAAAAGGGCACACCAATAAAAAAAAAAAAGATTATGCATTTTTTTAAAAAAATAAACCTCATCTCTTATGTGGAGTTTTGAAGCGTCACTCTTAAAACTAATGCATAAGAACATAAGAATAGTCTTGTTGGAACAGGCCACAACCCATCCAGTCCAGCATTCTGTCTCACACAGTGGCTCACCATTTGCTTCAAGGTATTCCCAAGCAGATGTCTTCCCCTGCTTACTATTCCCTCAAATGGCATTGAGAGATCTCCTGCCTCTCTCTCCAACCCGGAGGTTGTCCTTAGGCATCCATCATGATAGCCATGGAGACCCTTGTTCTCCATGAACTCATCCAATCCTTTCTTAAAGCTGTCAAGGCTGACAGTGGTCACCACTTCTTCTGGCAGGGAGTTCCACAGGCCAATGATCCTCTGGTTGAAAAAAGTACTTTTTCTTATTTGTTTTAGATCTAGCACTCAAAAGTTTCATGGAGTGCCCCCTAGTTCTATTGTTGTGCGAGAGGGAAAACAGTTTTTCCTTCTCTACTTTGTCCACTGTGTATGATTTTATAAACTTCAATCAGGTCACCTCTTAGGCGCCGTCGTTCAAGTGTGAAGAGGCCCAGCCGTTGCAGCCTCAGATGGTAAGGAAGATGTTCCAGTCTCCTAATCATTCTGGTTGCCCTCCTCAGCACCTTTTCCATTTCCATAATATCCTTCTAGAGGTATGGTGACCAGAACTGTGCACAGTACTCCAGATGGGGCCTCAACCATAGATTTATAAAGAGGCAAAATGACACTTGCTGACTTATTTTTTATACCCTTCCTAGTGATCCCTAGCATTGAGTTTGCTTTTTTTTCACTGCTGCGGCACACTGGGTTGACACCTTCATTAAGCTCATTTTTGAACTCTAGGCTGCCAAACATCAGACGGTCCACCAGAAATAATAATATTAATCACCATCACCACCATCATCTTAGAACTAGGAGGGACCCTATGGATAATTAATTCCAGCCCTGCCTACTAATAATCTGTCTTTTATTATTGTATCTACACTACACTGTTGTATCCGCTTGGTATCATTTTTAACCTTCTTGGCACCATTCTACAGGATCCTGAAAATTTACAGTTTGAGGAACTGTTCAGAATTTGGAGAATTCTCTAGAACTCTCTAACACCGGGGTGGGTGGAAAATACAAAAATATCAAACTTTTTGGGGGGTGGCAGTAGTGTTTAAAAAGTGGTCTGCTTATATACCGCCCCATACCACTTCAAGTAGTCTCTGGCCGGTTTACATTTTTTAATTACAGTATGCAGGCTACATATTTGCCCCCCCCCAAGCAAGCTGGGTACTCATTTTACTGACTTCGGAAGGATGGAAGGCTGGGTGAACCTTGAGCCTGCTACCTGGGATTGAATCCCAGGTCGTGAGCACAGTCTTACCTGCAATGCAGGCATTTAACCACTGCGCCACAAGGTGTATCTGTACCATTAAACACGTTTCCGACTTCTTTATTTGTTTGTTTTTGGATTTATATGTCTCCAGGCTTAATTCAGAGAACAACTCTGAACGGTGTACGAGGAAAGTTGCAACAACAAAATCAAAAAGAACGTTTTTGTTTTGTTTTGTTTTTTGCGAAGGAAGCCTGTTTGAACTTACTGGCGGCTGTAGGATCCAAAAAAGCTTTACCGGAGACATCGCTTTCCCCTCCTTCCCAAACAGAATGCACCACAACCCATGAATATCTGCTATGAAATGTATATCTCAGCTCATATTATATCTTATTCTGCTGCTATATATGTCTGAAGAAGTGCACGTGTGCACGAAACGTCACATTAAAATATGAAAGTTAGTCTTTCTACCTCATTCTGCTGCTATATATGTCTGAAGAAGTGCACATGTGCACGAAACGTCACATTAAAATCCGAAAGTTAGTCTTTTAAGGTGCCACATGTTTGTGTCTTTTGTTTTGTTTTGTTTTGTTTTGTTTTGTTTTGTTTTGTTTTGTTTTTCTTTGAATTTTGCCTGAAATTCCCCCTTGGAATGACTTCTGCAGGCTGTTTCCCGCCGGCAGCGTTTTGAGTACATCGGTGCTCCTTTCGTTTCTGACTCCTCTTCTTTTCATACGGCAAGGGGGTCTGCCCTGGCTTCCTAGCCGCTGCCTTCTCCTCCTCATCTCCCTTAGCCGGTTTAAAGATTAATGAGGCCTTCACTTAAAGGTAGCTGGCTTGTCAGACTCCGCCTCAGTAATTTTATGCATTTTTAAAAAGGCGGGGGGTGCAAAACGCAAGGAACCCGGGGATCAGATTGGTTCAAGGATGGGATGTGGGAAAGAGGTTTCTACCTTTCAGCAGAGCCTAAAAACAATCGCAAGGCACAGCGCTTCATAGGGAGAGCCCGGTTGCTTACTCGAGATGTATTATTGCCTGGTGTTTTGTTAAATATTTTAGTATAGTTGGCTGGACGTAGACCTGTTTTTCCCTCCCTTGCTCATTGAAGTGCACTTAAGAGAGCTTACTCGACTTGATGTGTACAGTTGCAAACGGCTTCCTTGTTTCCCCCCTCCTCCTTTTGCGTATGGTAAACAAAGTTTTTGTATCATTTCAGAGCCCGTTGGCAACTTTGGGTTAAAATAATTGTATTTATGATACAGTGTTGCAAACCAGTTCCTGTCAAGGGATCATACAGTGCCTAGGTTTTCTGTTTGGGTTTATCCATTATATATTTATTAACCGTCTTTGTTCTATGCCTCCCCATAAAATAAAGATCACTGGATGGTTGGCGGTAAATCAGGATGCAACCTTTGTGTTGTTTGTGGCTGTCAGGAAGGCCTTTATTTTATTTTATTTTTCTTGTTACTATGTTGGGTGGTGATGCATTTAAATGTGGGGTCCTTCTCCTTTGGGTTTCACTGGCAGGCATGATGGCATAGGACAGGGCAGGCAGAATGTGACATTAGATATTATGCAAGTACTGTACAGTGGTACCTTGTATAAAGGAATTAATTCATTCCAAATGAAATGATGTTAAGCAAATTTTCCTTTATACAAGTTTCCCATAGGAATGCATTGAAAACAGAGTAATCCCTCATTGCAACCAATTTTATGTTGTATGGATTCGCCCCATAGATTATTCTGTTAAGCAAATTTTCCCTATCTCCGGAATTTTTATGTTGTACAAATTTTATGTTATATAAACCGTTTGTTATGCAAGGGTCCACTGTAGTTGGTGGCTTGTTCAAGGACGTTGGATGTAGTTCTTAATGTCTTACAATAATTTTGGATTTAAGAGCTGGGAAACATTTAAATGCTTGGGATTAAAGCTCCCAGAATTCTCTAGCCAGCATTCTGGGAGTTGTAGTCCAAAATGATCGTTTCAAAGCTCTGCTCACCAGATGCATGGTTCTGATGGTCCTTCCATCCACGAACTTTTTCGGTCATTTTTAGTTGGTAGCTCTGTCCCTAATGTCCTGTTCTATTCTCCCTTTGGTATGATGGCCGTTTGTCTCCTCTTGTCTCTGACATCCATTCTGTTTACATCCCCTGCTCCCTTTTCCCCACCCGCAAAGACCAGTTCAATTATCATGCCACCGTCCACCACCCCAAAAGGACGGGGCTTCTCCAAACAGTTCCGTCTCTCCCCCTCCCCCCCAATGACCCAGATACACAGTTTCCCACTGTGCTGGATGCCGCAGGCGAAAACCTTGGACAGAGGCCAGAAATTAAAATTATACTGCAGAAGAAACACGATGCACTTTCTAATTTTCGCCTGCTCTCTCGCTGTGGTGGGGGGAAACTACCTGAAAGAGATAAAAATAGGATTTGTGACACTGCAAAGCAAGGAGAGAAATTTAACATCGAGCATGCTTGCATACAAAAAAGATCTTCATTATACAGTGGTACCTTGTATAAAGGCATTAATTCGTTCCAAATGAAATTATGTTAAGCAGATTTTACTTTTTATAAATTCCCATAGGAATGCATTGAAAACGGAGTAATCCAATTTTTATGTTGTACAGATTCTCCCCATAGGCAATTATGTTAAGCAAATTTCCCCTATCTCCGATTTTTTTTGTTGTTGTACAGATTTTATGTTATACAAGCTGTTTGTTATACAAGGGTCCACTGTATCTCTCTCACACATGCACCCACTTGTCTTGAGACAAAAAAAGCAGTACCCATGAGTCAGTCCCTCTCTCTCTCTCTCTCTCTCACTTTCACTCTCTCTCATACACACACACCCCTTCTTTTTTAACCTGCCAAGCCTAACTCAGAGGAAAGGAACCTCATCCTTAGTCTGGGTTAAAGCCTCAGCCTCCGAAGGGCAGAGGGGCCTGCCTTATACCGGACCTGATGCTTGGGGTCCATCAAACTTGATATTGTCAACACTGATGGATTTTCAGCGGCAGCACCTCTCACAGGGTTTTAGGAAAGATCTTTCCTAGCTGGACTTGATGACACAACGGATTTCCTACCCTGTCGTGTGGGCTGGGGTGGGTGCGCCTTTCCACCAAGGGGTCAAAATGATAATAAACCTTCAAATGAACTTTTGGTCCTTTTGTGGGCTGCTTCAGCTGTTATCTTTCCTTGAACGGCCGCGGTTTTCTAGAGAACCAGTCGAGAGAGAAGTTTCCCTCCTCTGCTGCTGCCTGGATTCCTTTCACCATGGGTTGGTAGCTCATCTTCATTTGTTATTTGCTCATCTTCATGTGCAAGCCATGTGTGGCATGCGTGAGCTCCACCCTGGGCTGCTCCCCTATGGCCTTGAATCGCACTCTTCCTGCTTCTGTTCTCGATGTCTCCTCCTCCTATCTCTTCTTCAATCGGCAGCTTAAAGTATCTCGGAGAGTTTTTTTATTAAGCAGCGGCGCGTGGAATCTCCAACTGTGCGATAGTTGGCTTCCAGAGAGGCCTTTTAGAGGAAATTGAAAAGATTCATCAGCCGGGTCTTTATAACCCAAAGACATGTTTTGGGGAGAGTGTGCGTGTGCTTTGCTCCCTCTTCTAACATGCACCTCCTCCTGTTTGCTTCGTTAATGCTCGGAGGAAAAGCCGGTTCAACAAGCCTTTGACAATGATACCCGTCAGACTCGTCATCGTTCCTCACCAGGCACGGAGGCGCTTGCAAAGCCCGGTTTCTGCTGCTTGTCCAAAATTAGTCAGAGTTTGCCAGGGATGTTGTTCTCGGCCTCACAGATACCTGGCGCTACGAAGTCTGTTCCCTTCAGTTGCCAGAAGAAGCAGGTAGAATATAGTACACCCAGCTCCTTCAGGGAGGTATGTTTTGATCCAGAGGTGACCACACAGGTAGGGTACATCACCACTATGGATTCTTAGGGATCAGCAGCCTTTTTTATGCAATTTGATTGGATGTCTGTGAAGATTCTCAGTCATCCAGGTGAGTTCCAGTAGCCATGACTCATTTTCCAGATAAGTTTGATTGGATATTTAAGATCTTCAGGAGAGTCCTTTTTTGTGAATCCTGTCCCTCACATGGAAGAGGTCTTTCTCTTTTTATCAGATCACGGAGGGAGTTCCTCTCCCGGTTGCGACATTTTTAAAAGGAAAGGCATGGAGACTCTTTTCAAAACCGGTCTTGTAAACTCTTCTGATGTTTGTCGGTCGCGCGTTTAAATCTGTCGGTTGTAAATCTTGGAGACGCAGTAGCAGCATTGGGGTGGAAACGGTTGTTCTAGGCTCCCAAGAATTCTGTTTTTTATTAGTACCTGAAGAAATAGATGCTGGCTGAGAGGTCATCAGGAAGCGTAGGCCAAAACAAAACAAAACAAAAAAAACTGTACCTTTTCCACGCCTTTGTAGGGAAAGTGTGTTCTGGGGAAGGCAGCGATCCTACGTGCCTCTTTCCAGCTTCTTCTGCCCTGCGGAAGGACAGGCGCCTAGACGGCATTTTAAAACAAGGAGACACGTGGGGAGGTTGGTGATGCTAGATGTAAAAAATGCAGGTATTTGAAGAATTTAGAAAATGTGGGGAGTGTTGGGGGTTTGAGGCAGGGAAGGGCGCCATAGGAGCTCTTGCTGGGAGCTGCTTTGCAAGGAAGACGGGATCTGAGATGTCTTTCTTAAACCTTGATTCTGGCTTCTAAGCTGCAACGTATTTGGACTGGGTGCTCCCAACCTCAGCTCCACCCCAGTCAGGACTCGGAATATCCGGAATTCTCCCTCACAGCCCCTGTGTATGTGTTGTGTTTTATGTCTATGAATACCAATGTTCCCAAGAGGACAAACCATGTGCTAAAGTCCAGTGGCTCAGTTTTTCTGTCTGTAAAATGAGGGGTGATGGTAACCTACTTCATATGTTGGCTCTGCAATGGGGTAGGGGGAGCTCCTTCAGACACAGTAAAATCTCAGAGCCATGAGATAGTCAGTTGGGAAACCAAGAGTCATCTAGCCTAGCTTTTGTTGATGCAGGGAATCCGTGACGGAGGGCCATCCCACTTCTGCTTGAAAACTCCCTACAGAATTGAACCCGTGCCTTCCGAGGTCATCTCTTCCACTGCCAAGCAGTGTTTGCTGCCTCCTCCATGTCCCTCATTCATCCTCAGAATGGCGTCATTCAGATGTTTTCTGATCTCTTGCTTTGGTCTAGCGCAGTGGTTCTCAACCTTCCTAATGCCACTACCCTTTAATACAGTTCCTCATGTTGTGGTGACCCCTTGCCCTGCTTGGAAGAGGCCACAAGCTCCCTTTGGCAGGCCACTGCCGCAGGTGCCACAGAGAACTTCCCTCTGCAGGCACCCTCAAGCTAATCACAGCCTCCGGTGACATTGACTGACATCTCCAACCTACCAAGCCGTAACTCACTCTTTCTCCCGTTCCTCCCCCTCCTCCTCCAGACTCAGGCCGTTTGTGCCTTTTTCTTCCCTGGCTCATGGCGACCCCTGTGAAATGGTCGTTCGACCCCCAAAGGGGTCCCGACCCCCAGGTTGAGAACCATTGGTCTACCGTATGTGTTTTGTTTTTGCTTTGTCTTTTCTACTCTGTGCCTCACATTCTCTCTGCCTTACAGGTGCACTGCAGGATCCGTGTCCCGGAATATCATACCTGGGTGACCTGCTGAGATTGAGAGGCTTATGAGGAGGCCCTGGCAGACGGAACAGTGCCTAACAAAGACACCCAGAAGGAGGGAGAAGGAGAAAGCAGAAAGGCCTCGGAGCTGAAACTCAGTGTAGCCAGCCATGGTAGGTCCCTGTTGCTCATCAGAGGGAGGGAGGGAGGACATCGGAACCATGGGCTGAGCTGGCCTATCCAGACCAGCAATGTCAGCTCTGACTGGCAGCTGTGGCTCTCCAGGGTTGGAGGTTGGGTTCTTTCATCACCTGGAGCCCCTTGATGTTTCTTGGTGGTCTCCCCTCCGAGAACTTTTGAACATTAGGAAGAACTTCATGACAGTTAGAGCTGTTCGGCAGTGGAATATGCTGCCACGGAGGGTGGTTGAGTCTCCTTCTTTTGAGGTTTTTAAGTAGAGGCTGGATGGCCACCTGTCGGAAATATTGTGATGGGGGTTCCTACAGGGCAGGGGGTTGGACTAGATGGCCCTTGAGGTCTCTTCCAACTCTGTGATTCTATGATTCTAACTGACCAGTCCTGACTCTGCTGAACTTCCGAAATGTTATGAGATGGTGTGTTTTCAGGGTGATACTTCGATAGGATGCCACAGACTCATGGCAACGGGCTTGCAGTGTCTGTGTCTCTCTTTTCTCTTCTTCCCGTCCGCATACCCAACTTGCTAAAAGCAGCTAGCGCAGGAGGAGCGAAAGAGGCTGTGAACCAGTGTAGATTAGAAGGGCATCCTGGAGCAAAACTGGTTCTTGATTTATTGCTGGGGCATTGTGAAAACCTCCACATGAATTATTAAGTGCGGAGGCAGGGGGATGCTCTTAGATAACATTTTCTAACAAAAGGGGCATTGGTGAGGTGTTTGAAGTCACCTTGAACTGCAATAGGCCGTGTACTCAAAGGCCAAAACGCTTTCTCCGCGGTGCCACCCCAATTCAGTGCCCTTGGGTGAGGTTAAGTTATGGTTGGAGGTCAGGTTCTTTGCACTTCCCGGTCAGATCTTGTACAGAGGGGGTATATTTGCTTTTCCAGCGAGCCAGTCTACAGAGGCCGCGCTCCCATCCCAGTTCGACTGGAACGAGGGAGGGGGAGAGAGAGAGAGAGAGATGCCTTTGTCTTCTTGGACTCGAGGGTTTGCAACGTTTTGCTTTTCCCGCAAAATATATGTATACCTATTTGGACTCAAGTGGCCGAAGGATGGGGGGGGGACAGTGATGCACGGTGGCACAGACACTCACCAAGTGTCATTAATTTCTACCAACCAGCCAACAGGAGAGTTCAGCTTCCCAAGCTTATTGATTTCCTTTCGTCCTCTAAACGTTATTGCTGAGAGGCTGGCGGGTAGCGGGAAAGCAGTGCGTGCCAGCTCAGACACAAGAGAGGGACAGAGAGACAGAGAGAGAGAGGCAGAGAGAGAGAGGATTGGAGAGGGCTTTGCATCCTTGTGCTGATGCTAGAGTCCACTTCCACTTTGCTTGTGCTGTGTTCTCTCGGGTGGTTGGGAGAGAAACACAAGGAGATGGAGACCCAAATTCTGATTCTGTCAAAGGAATCAATCATAGCTCGAAACATTTTCTTTTTTTTGGGGGGGGGGCAGTGGCCTAGAGTCCTCCATCTGCCATTCCGGCTGAGGGAGTTTGTCACTTGTAGTCGAAAAAAAGAATTTTTTTTACTGACCTTTGGAAATAACAAGGGTGGCTCACTTCATCTTTTGCATCTTTTGGGAAAGCATGTAACTATAAACGGAACAATTTTTACACTCACCCCCCCTCCCAGAGGGATGCTCTCCGCATGGGTGGCATTGCCGCCCCTTCACCATGAATTCTGAGAAGCATAACATCTTAAAAGTACTCCTTTATTCAAGATTGGGAGCAATTCAGTTTGTTTATATTCGTTAGCAGCTTCTTAAAGGAGCATTCTGTAGCTTTTGTATAATTCAGGGTGCAAACATAGCCGTACAGTATTTCAAAGTCGGCCTAGATGCCCTAAGCACATCCAGTCTCTTGTGATTTTGGAAGCTAAGCAGGGTCAGCCCAGGTTAGTACTTGGATGGGAGACCACCAGGGAAGACCAGGTCCTGTAGGCGCCTGGAGTAGGAACTGGCAAGCCACTCCAGTATTCCTTCCAAGAAAACTCCATGGACATGGAGTCACGAAGAGTCGGTCATGACTGTAACGACACAACACACACATTTCAAAGTCATGCTTAAAAGCCAGCACGCCAAAAAACCAGCATAAAAGCCAGCACAGGATACAGATGCCAGCAACCTAACCCCAGTCGCTCGCCCAGTATGAAAGCACCAGGAGTAAAATGAATCTCAAATGTAAAACGTTACCCCCTAAATTCAGGTCCTAATCCCAATTCAAGGAAAATCATTGAATCATCATTTGTTTAAACACTGGCGATTCTTTGACTTGGCTCAGTTGAATTTGTATCTAAAGCACCCGGGGGATTAAAACCATTTTAGGCTGACATCAGAAAGACAGACATGTGGGCACCAGGGAAGTTTTCTGCAGGAAACGTTTCCAGAACCAGGGGCCACCACTGAAAAGGCCCCTTCTCTTGATCCTCAGAATAAGCAGTGCAGTAATACCTCAGATAATGAATGCCCCCTGATAACGAATTTTTCAGATAACGAATCACAACTTCCAGGTATAGGGCTGCCTCGGATAAAGAATTTTCCCTATGGGCTGCCTTGGATAACGAATTCCCAGCATGCATCCGTAAAAAAGAGTTATCCCGGGCTGTATCGCATCTGCACCTTTAAAGTGCACTTTATTAAGAATTTAGAGCAAAATATATATATACAGTGGTACCTCGGATAACAACTGCCCCGGATAACAAATAATTTGGATAACAACTGCAAATTTCGGGGTATAGGACTGCCTCTGATAACGAATTTTCCCTATGGGCTGCCTCAGATAATGAATCACAATTTCTAAGTATAGGTCTGCCTTGGATAACCAATTTCCAGCATGCATCAGTAAAAAAAGAGTTATCCCGGGTGGCATTGCATCTGTACCTTTAAAGTGCCCTTTATAAAGAGTTTTGAGCAAAAAAAAAAACAAAAAACAGGTGTCTGTGCCTTTTTCCTAGGCTCCAGAATGGATTAAACAGTTTCCCATTCATTCCTATGGGAAACCGCGTTTCGGATAACAACGTCTTTCGGATAACGACTAACCTCAGAGAACGAATTACCGTTGTTATCCGAGGTACCACTGTACAGTACTGGTATCTGTGTCTTTTTTTCTAGGCTCCGGAACGGATTAATTTCCCATTCATTCCTATGGGAAACCACATTTCGGATAATGTTTCTTTTTTCAGGTAACAAATTGCCTCAGAGAACAAATTAAATATGTTATCCGAGGTACCACTGTACTTGAAAAAGGACTTGTGTAATAACTTTATGCACGGGTAGGATCAATAAAACCCACATTGCTCTTTCAAAAATAATGCAGGGCATCAGTAAAGTGGATAGAGGGAAGCTCTTCTCCCTCTCACAAAATACCAGAACTTGGGGACATACACTCAAATTGAGGGCTGGGAGAGTAAGAACAGACAAAAGAAAATATTTTTTTCACTCAGCACATTGTTAGTCTATGGAACTCCCTGCCACAGGATGTGGTGATGGCATCTGGCCTGGATGCCTTCAAAAGGGGGATTGGACAGATTCTTGGAGGAGAAGTCCATCACAGGTGACAAACCATGATGGAGATGTATCATCTCCAGGCTTAAAACTGGGGCACTTCAAGGGCCAGATGCAGGGGAGTGGTATCAAGAGACAGAGATCTAGTCTTGTGCACTCCCAGATGCATCTGGTGGGGCCACTGTGGGATACAGGAAGCTGGACTAGATGGGCCTTTGGCCTGATCCAGCAGGGCTCTTCTTATGTTCTTATGTTCCTAAACCAACTCTGCTTTTTCCCCTTCTTCCCTTCTCTCCTCCGCTGCCTTCTCTTCCTCCTCCTCTTCCTCTTCTTCGTCTCCTCTGCCGACAGAGGTCGATCCGCTCATTCGCCAACGATGACAGGCACGTGATGATGAAACACTCGACCATCTATCCGTCCCCCGAGGAACTCGAAGCCGTCCAGAACATGGTCTCCACCGTCGAGTGCGCCCTTAAGCAGGTCTCGGACTGGATGGATGAAACGAGCCGATTGGCCAGGACGGAGGGCGCCGCCGACAGCAAAGACGAACCGGCAGACGGCAACGGTAGCAAGTGAGTGGATTCAGCTTGGTCGTGTTGCGGCGACGGCGGTGGGACCTTCAGCACTTCGGATGTGTTAGAGTCCACCACTCCCAGAATTCTGAGCTTAGATTGCCAATGACAATCTCGTGGCGCAGTGGTTAAATGCCTGTCCTGCAGGTGAAACTGTGCTCACGACCTGGGGTTCAATCCCAGGTAGCAGGCTCAAGGTTCACTCAGCCTTCCATCCTTCCGAGGTCGGTCAAATGAGTACCCAGCTTGCTGGCGGGGGGGGGGGGCAATGTGTAGCCTGCACACTGTAATTAAATTTGTAAACCGCCCAGAGACTACTTTAAGTGGTATGGGGCAGTATATAAGCAGAACACTTTGCTTTTGACTGTGGGAGTGGTGCTCCAGAACATCTGGAGGGCCAAAGGTTCGTCACCACTGTGTTACGGAATCCAAAGAGGTGCCCTGATAAAAGCTTGAAAAAAAATCATGATTTGAAATAGCCCAAATCTGCAGCCAGTGTATCCAGTACCCATTCTACTTCTGGGGGTCGTAGCTGAAAATACAGTGGCACCTTGTATAAAGGAATTAATTCGTTCCAAATGAAATTATGTTAAGCAAATTTTCCTTTATACAAATTTCCCATAGGAATGCATTAAAAACGGATTAATCCCTCATCGTGGCCATTTTTCTGTTGTACAGATTCACCCCATAGGCGATTCTGCTAAGCAAATTTCCCCATCTCCTGAATTTTTTTTATGCTGTACAGATGTTATGTTATACAAACTGTTTGTTATACAAGGGTCCACTGTAACTTAAAGAAAAAAGGAAACCAAATTATGGCCCCATTACCGTAAACGGCTTTAAGGTGCTATGTCTTTCCAGCCTTAACATACAAGATGAGAGGATGGCTCTTTAATGGTCATTTGACGAGCCCCATGGCGCAGTGGTTAAATGCTTGTCCTGCAGGTGAAACTGTGCTCACGACCTGGGGTTCAATCCCAGGTAGCAGACTCAAGGTTCACTCAGCCTTCCATCCTTCCGAGGTCGGTAAAATGAGTACCCAGCTTGCTGGGGGGGGGGGCAATGTGCAGCCTGCACACTGTAATTAAAAATTGTAAACCGGCCAGAGACTACTTAAAGTGGCATGGGGCGGTATATAAGCAGAACACTTTGCTTTTTTGCTTTTTACCCTATAGCAGATTTGAGGCTTGTGGTGTTTCCTTCTCTTTTTTTAACTCAAACCTTGAAATCAGCCAACAGGAGCCCTGGCACAGAAGAGGTGCACTTCGAATTGAAAGGGCTCTGTGCCAAGGACTAGGTCTCAGGTCTCAGCAGGGAATGAATGGACCTGGCCACCTTGATTCGACAGCAGTACGATCTTGGTTACCCCAAGGTTTCTTCGTTTCACCTGTAAAATGTAGAGAGAAAGGTTTCTTTAGTAAAGTGGCTAGAGGGACGCTCTTCTCCCTCTCACAAAGTACCAGAACTAGGGGACAGCCACTCAAATTGAAGGCTGGGAGAGTGAGAAGAGACCAGAGAAAATATTTTTTTATCCAGCATGTGTTTAGTCTGTGGAACTCCCTGCCACAGGAGGTGGTGATGGCATCTGGCCTGGATGCCTTTGAAAGGGGATCGGACAGATTCCTGGAGGAAAAAAGTCCATCACAGGTTACAAGTCATCATGGAGATGTGTCATCTCCAGGCTTAAAACCAGGGTACTTCAAGGGCCAGATGCAGGGGAGTGGGAGCAGGAGACAGATATAGAATCATAGAATCATAGAGTTGGAAGAGAACTCGAGGGCCATCCAGTCCAACCCTCTTCTATGCAGGAACCCCCATCAAAGTACTCCCGACAGGTGGCCATCTAGCCTCTGCTTAAAAACCTCCAAAGAAGGAGACTCCACCACCCTTTGTGGCAATGTATTCCACTGCCAAACAGCTCTCACCGGCATGCAGTTCTTCCTAATGTTCAAATGGAATCTCTTTTCCTGGAGTTTGAAACCACTGCCCCGAGTCCTACTCTCTGAAGCCATGGATATCTAGTCTCGTGTGCTCCCATGGGCGTTTGGTGGGGACAGGACAGCAGCCACAAATGTCCCTCTCCCCTTTCTTGGGGAAGGGCAATCCAACGATCTCTCTGTCTCGCCTCTTGCGTCAGGGTTTCTCGCAGCTGCCAAGGGGGGAGCGTGCCAGGGTTAAATGAGGCAAGGCTCACATTCCGCCAAGGAGCTGGGTGAGCAGGGGTCACCCTGTGGCATTTGGAAGCTACCGGCTGCCGGAGCTCTGCCTACCAGCAGGAGAAGGGAACCCACCCAATTATGCGCTCTTAATAGGATGAAGGGGTGGGCCATCCCTCGTTTCCCATCGGAGCTGTGCGAATGGCCATTGGCTGCCTTTAACGTCCCCGGCTGGCTGAGCCAAGAGGGGTGGGTGCATCAATAGAGGATTCCGGACCAGAATCTGGTGTGATGAATGATTGAGTGAAACATTGGTTGCGGTGTGTGTTTCCTGTGGCTCGCACCCATTTTGGAGCCTTCCCCCCCCTGGTGGTTTAGAAAACACCTGGAACAGCTGCTGGCTTTTAAAAATTCTACAGTACTTCTTTCCAGTTTGTCTCTAGTCCTTAGCAAACAGAAGAATCTCAGACGGGCTTTGCATACATGGTTATGGAAAAGGTAAATGTGTTAAAGCCAATTATATCTGGCTGCAACACAAGATTGATTGCACCCGCGCTACCTAAGTGGTCTCAGAGCACTGTTCCTTCACCTTCTCTGTTTCTCTCCTCATTTCCTCTCCTTCTCTCCAGCCGGCTTGGCTGATAATTAATGACACTTGTGTTAAACTGTCCAAAGCAGCGTGTTCAGATATTAATATTTTAGAATGCATTTCCTCCTTGCCAGCCCAAAGAGTTTTGCCATTTGATTAGTGTAAGTGGGTGCCCTGCAGTGTTTGCCGTCGACTCTATGCCTCGTGTGGTGCTGGCGGCGCTGCAGCGCTCTGTTGCTTAACGGTAGCCCTTCATAAGAACATAAGAAGAGCCCTGCTGGATCAGGTGGTGGTCCTGTACCCTGGTTTTAAGCCTGGAGATTACACATATCCATTTTGATTTGTCACCTGGGATGGACTTTTCCTCCAGGAATCTGCTCTTCTACCTCTCACAAAATACCAGAACTAGGGGATATCCACTCAAATTGAGGGCTGGGAGAGTGAGAACAGACAAAAGAAAATCTTTTTTCACCCAGTGTGTTGTTAATCTGTGGAATTCCCTGCCACAAGATACGGTGATGGCATCTGGCCTGGATGCCTTCCAAAGGGGATTGGACAGAGTCCTGCAGGAAAAGTCCATCCCAGGTGACAATCCATGATGGAGATGTGTCATCTCCAGCCTTAAAACCAGGGTCCTTCAAGGACCAGATGCATAGGAGTGGGATCAGGAGACAGATCTCTAGTCTTGTGCACTCCCAGACGCATCTGGTGGGGCCACTTGTGAGATACAGGAAGCTGGACTAGATGGGCCTTTGGCCGGATCCAGCAGGGCTCTTCTTATGTTCTTAGGTTCAGATGTTTTGGACCACAACTCCCACAATCCTTGGTCATTAGCAGTCTAGGCTCAGAATTCTGGGAGGTGTGGTCCGAAACATCTGGAATGCCGAAGGTTCGCGCCTCTGCCTTCTTTGCCAGTTAAAAAACAAAGAGACTCCGGTGACGCGATCCACTTCCATTGTGAGCTGAGCACAACACTCAAGGTGCCCTGTGGGGCCGATCCGGCTTGTCTCCCCCCGGGTTGCGTCGGCATCTCTCTTATTGAGTTCCATTTCCAGGAATGGCCGGCAAAGTTCTCCGCCTCCCTCCCTTGCGCTCTGTTTCACAGGGAATAAATGAAGCCCTGATTGCCTTTTTTAACGAGCGCTTCTGGTGCAAAACCCTTGGCTCTTATGAAGTGCTACTTGAAATGCTTCAGCCGCGTGGCGCCTCTTTTTTCCTTTTCTTTCTTTCTGGTTTTCTGTACCAGGTTTTTCATGAGCTCGTTCTAAATTTAGGGCATTTCTATATGTGTGTGTGTATATGAGAGAGAGCGAGAGCGAAAGAGAATGAGCGTGCATGTATGCCTGTGGTGTCCAGATGTTCCAACAAAGAATTGGCCAGATGCAGAATGACTTCTGTGGAGGCTAGCCGGGTCATGCGGGGTGGTGTTCTTGGACAAGCCTTTCCCATTCTGTGCCTTTTTTTCACCACTCCTTTTCTTTCCACACTTCCCACCTGCCCTATTTTGGTTGGCAAGACTGAACATCTTTCCTTCCACCGTCACTCTAGGAAGATACCCTAAAATGCCTTACAAGAGCAGACTCTGTAAATTCTGCAGGTGGGAACCTGATTCTGTTGCACATATTCTGACTCGATGTCCCGGCCATCATATTAATCGACAACAATTAATTGGCTCCATTATTTCCAAATTATCAACAACCCCGGAGACTATTACTGCTACTTTCTTGGCAGACAAAGATAAAAGCGTGACAGAGCTAGTAGCCAAATATTTATTACTAGTTTCTCAAAAGAGTAGCCCTGCTTCCCTTTAAGTTTGGTTTATGGTAACCACAGATTAATATGGTCGCTATTTAGACGCTGAGAGGTTTGCCTATTGTAACTATTTTAATGACTATTTTATGCCAATAAAGGTGACTTTGACTTTGACTTTGGTTGCATCCCACTCACTCCCCTCACAGGCCACTTTGGTCTACCTTAGCGCATCTGATCTCGCCTGATTTCAGAAGCTAAGCAGGGTCGGCCCTGGTTAGTCCTTGGATGGGAGACCACCAGGGAATACCAGGCGCTGTAAGCACCTGGAGTAGGAACTGGCATGGCACGCCAGTCTTCCTGCCAAGAAAAACTCCATGGATATGGAGTCACGAAGAGTCGGTCACAACTGTAACGACACAACACACACACACACACACAAACACACACACTCCCCTCGCAGACAGAAAAAGCTCACCCTTTTCAACAGAGCATCTCACTGAAAAGCTTGCCAGGTGGAAAGAGAGCTTTTCTCTTCTCTCTTCCATTTTATTCTTCAAGCGTTGGCCGTGGCGCAGTCGTTAAATGCCTGTCCTGCAGCTAAAACTGTGCTCACGACCTGGGGTTCGATCCCTGGTAGCAGGCTCATGGCTGACTCAGCCTTCCATCCTTCCGAGGTCGGTAAAATGAGTACCCAGCTCACCCGGGGGGGGGGGGAGATGTGTAGCCTGCATACTGTAACTAAAAATTGTAAGCCACGCAGAGACTACTTGAAGTGGTACGGGGTGGTATATAAGCAGAACACTTTTTTGCTTTTCCCCCCGTGAAAAGGCGCGGAAGTTTTTGTGTCCCGTCAGCAGCTGAGAAGAAGATGCTGCACCATCCAGAAGAAGCCTCAAACCAACCCAAGCCCAGACCCTTATCTTGTTGCAGAGGACAAACGCCTGTATGGCTTTGCGCTCCTCCTTTCTCCACTCGGCCTAAATTTCCAAAGATCATTTTGGGAAATTGTCCCACATGGAGGACTTCTTATAGCCATAAGCTCTTCTCTCGCTCCCATCTTCCTTGTTTTTTTTTCAAATTTTTCCCTCCTGGAGTTAACCAGGTATGAAAATGTCAGTTTGGAGTCTCTGGTTATGCCTCCCGGTCTGCATGCTAAGTCAGAAATCTCAGGCTGAGCTGTTTGAATGGAAAAGCGAGTTTCACTTTTGTGTGTCAGATGCCTTTAAAGCTTTGCTGTCTTTACAAGGAATGAAATTGGAGCTCTTTTTTTTTAGGATCCCAAGATTAGATAATTACTAGGAATAGAAACATATAAGAACATAAGAAGAGCCATGCTGGATCAGGCCAAAGGCCCATCTAGTCCAGTTTCCTGTATTTCACAGTGGCCACACCAGATGCCTCTGGGAGCGCTTGAGACTAGATCTCTGTCTCCTGATACCACTCCCCTGCATCTGGCCCTTGAAGTCCTCAGGTTTTAAGCCTGGAGATGATACATCTCCATCATGGTTTGTCACCTGTGATGGGCTTCTCCTCCAGGAATCTGTCCAATCCCCCTTTTGAATGCATCCAGGCCAGATGCCATCACCAGATCCTGTGGCAGAGAGTTCCACATACTATCAATTTCCTTTTGTCTGTTCTTACTCTCCCAGCCCTCAATTTGAGTGGATGTCCTCTAGTTCTGGTATTTTGTGAGAGGGAGAAGAGCGTCCCTCTATCCACTTGACTCATGCCCTGCATTATTTTGTATGTCTCAATCATATCCCTCCCTCCGGCGCCTTTTTTTCCAGACTAAAGAGCCCCAAATGTTTTAGCCTTTCCTCATAAGGGAGGTCCCCAAGCCCAGTAATCATTTTAGTCGCTCTCTTCTGCACCTTTCCCAGTTCTACTATGTCTTTTTTTGTTCATTCAGAATAATATATTTTTTAAAAAATTAATTGCCTAAATGTGTGACTTGGTGAATTGAGCTGGAAGGTAGTTTTTGCTTTTTGTTGTTAAGTAGAGCAATGCTTATAAAAATTCCAAATGGTTAGGAGGAGGATTGTTAATAGCATTAGGGCACATGATTTGCATATAGATCGTTCCAGTTTCAGGTTTCTCACATGTAAAGTGTGGGCAGGGATCAAATAACAGGCAGTCAGAGACCTTTCTCTTCCTGGAAAGCCAATGAAGGTTGCAGTACGTAATTCTAAACTGAATGGGCAAATAATCTGACTCTAGGAATATATTCGGAAAAGTCTCTTTTCCGTATTCTGAATCCTAGAAACCTGCAACAAACGTTGCAGAAATTTCAATCCAAAAAAAATATCGATGTCTCTAAACTTGTAACTTTGTGTTTATATCTCCCTTGGATGGATTTCTTTGACACTGTGTTTTCAATGTGAATCTCCATCTCCCATAACTTTTGGATGGTCTTTTGTGCGTGCATGTTTACATGGGATTTTTACTCTCTCTTTAACTGGTTGCATTCTTTTGTACAGCGGACCCTTGTATAACAAACAGCTTGTATAACATAAAAGCTGTACAACATAAAAAATTCCGGAGATAGGGGAAATTTGCTTATATTGATCACCTATGGGGAAAATCCGAACAACATAAAAATGGGATTACTCCATTTTCGAACAACATAAAAATGGGATTACTCCATTTTCGATAAAATCTGTACAACATAAAAAATTCCGGAGATAGGGGAAATTTGCTTATAATAATCGCCTATGGGGAAAATCCGAACAACGTAAAAATGGGATTACTCCATTTTCGATGCATTCCTATGGGAAATTTGTATAAAGGAAAATTTGCTTAACATAATTTCATTGGGAATGAAGTAATTCCTTTATACAAGGTGCCACTGTAGTTTTAATGTTGTCTTTTAATGCTGTAAGATGTCCCTCCATTGCCTGTTCTTGAACTTGACTACATCTTAATTGTACTGGACTGTATATTGTCTCTCGTTATTCTCAGCCGCCTTGGGTCCTTTTCCAAGGAGAAAGGCAGGGTAAAAATACTCTAAATAAAATAAATAAAAATAAATAAATAAAATTCCTTCTTCTCTCTTAAATGGAAAGGAGGGACTTTTAAAAGACAGTGCCCAGAGGCAATGAATTCCTCCAAAATGTACGAATATGCTTTTCCACGTCTTTCGGAACTGTTGCTTTTTATTTTGGTAGACAAATCAATCAGCAGGGCATGAGTAAAGTGGATAGAGGGAATCTCTTCTCCTTCTCATAAAATACCAGAACTAGGGGACATACACTCAAACTGAGGGCTGGGAGAGTGAGAAGAGACAAAAGAAAATATTTTTTCACCCAGCGCGTTGTCAGTCTGTGGAACTCCCTGCCACAAGATGTGGTGATGGCATCTGGCCTGGATGCCTTCCAAAGGGGATTGGACAGATTCTTGCAGGAAAAGTCCATCCCAGGTGACAAACCATGACAGGGATGTGTAATCTCCAGGCTTAAAACCAGGGTACTTCAAGGGCCAGATGCAGGGGAGTGGTAGCAGGAGAGAGAGATCTAGTCTCATGCGCTCCCAGACGCATCAGGCGGGGCCACTGTGAGATACAGGAAGCTGGACTAGATGGGCCTTTGGCCTGATCCAGCAGGGCTGTTCTTATGTTCATCTAATTAATACAAGACTTCAATCAAATAACAGCCTCACTATTTATCAGCTGCTTGGCTAGTGGTTTCTGGTCAGCTGCTTACTTGGTCTTTCTGTCTTTCCTTCCTTCCTTCCTTCCTTCCTTCCTTCCTTCCTTCCTTCCTTCCTTCCTTCCTTCCTTCCTTCCTTCCTTCCTTCCTTCCTTCCTTGTTTTGCCAGTTTTTCTGTGTTTGTTCTAAGCTCCAATCCCTCTGCCTTTTTCTTGCACGATTCTGCAACGAGGGGGGGGGTAAGAATCTGGGGTTTCGGACCCACAGAGAGAGCGTGATGTTGCATATCTTGATTATTTCAAGCTTTTTATTAATACAAATAGGCAAAACCTCAACCCAGTTTTTCTCCCTCCCTGAAGTAGCCTGAATTCAGAAGCCTCTTTCTGCTTACAGAGACCAAAGCGGACGGGTTTTGTGTGGAGTGATGAGGATTGGCTTGGTGGCCAAAGGGTTGCTGATCAAGGATGACATGGACTTAGAACTGGTCCTTATGTGCAAAGAGAAGCCCACAGAGACCTTATTATCACTTGTCAAAGACAATCTTCCCATCCAAATCCAGGTGAGCAAAAACCAAGAGAAGAAAATTGCCAGATTTCGGTCACGTAATGCATAAGAACAAATGCCAGCTGCTGTGGGTTATCCTTCAAGGAGAAATAAATGGGAAGCCTGGCCCAGGGCATAGAAGAATGATCTGGCTTACGAATTTAAGCCAGTGGTTCGCAGTGGGCATAGCTTTTTCTATTTAGAATAGCTTTTAGAACAGAAGAGCCTATTTAGACTAGAAGAGCCTTGTGGCTCAGTGGTTAAATGCTTGAACTGCAAGTAAAACTGAAGTAGGACCCCCATATCCGCTGGGGATTGGTTCAGAGTCGTCCCCCCCCATCCACGTAGGTACTCAAAATAATGGATAAGAAATGTTATAGATATAGATAAGATACAGATTTGTAGCATGGTAAAAGGACAAAAACTGTTTTCACGTGCATTACTAAAACTGGCCACTGGGAGGGGACAGAGACCTTGAGCGTTCTTCCATAACAAGTATTCATCACATGGTCTCTGCCTCCCTCTAATGGACAGTTCTGGTAATGCATGTGGAAAAAGTTTTTTTTCTGGACTTTTTTTTTCTTTCAATGTTTTTAATATTTCCAGACCAATAACAAGTGAATCAGTGTATGCTGATCCTGTGGATAAGGGGATCCTACAGTATTCTGGTGATGAAGTGATGTCTTTTTTCCCCCAACTGAGCTGTTCTGGAATGTTTCAGAAACTCACCGAAGAGAAGTACCACGTCGAGCACCACATTGACGCCGCAGCCATCGTTATCCGTAGCACAAACGAGCTTCCACTTACGCTCAAGGTGACCCTAACTTCCCCCTTAATCCGGGACGAAGCCGAGAAGAAAGATGGAGGTACCGCATTGAGTTATTCTTCTGGGTCATTACTGTTTTCCTCCGTGGGCCATGCAGGCAAAACAGGCTCTTTCTTTGTTGGCTTATCAGCAAACTGCTGTTAGCCAGAGCTTAGAGACATGGATCAGCCATCATGGTCACTGTTGCACATCTGATGGTTTCTGCCCTACTGAATGTGAGCTTTATAGGAAGAGGGCTTCTAACCTCTAGACCAGTAGTTCCCAACCTTGGGTAACCTAGCTGTTCTTGGACTGCAACTCCCATTAACCCCTGCCAGCAGACCTGGAATTGATGGTCTCTGGGAATGGAAGTCCAAGGACACCTAACTTGACCAAAGTTGAGAACCACGGCTCTAGACTCTCTCTCTCTCTCTCTCTCTCTCTCTCTCTCTCTCTCGTGTGAGTGCTGGTCATCCTCTCCCTCGGTAAGAGAAGATTTTATTTCCCAAGTGTGTTATTTTTCTGGAATGATCTCCTTCGACCTAGTCCAAAGAGTGAAGAGAAAGGTGTGTCACGTGGAATCTGAATCACATGCGTTTATAAGAAAAGTTCTGTCGGACAGTTTTAGATGCCATTGGAAGGTTTTAAAAAAAACCCACTTAACTGTTCTTATAAGGTTGAAAAAGACTGTATGTCAGGCATGTCCAGACTTTGGCCCCCTTGATGGTTTGGACCACAACTCCCAGAATTCTAAGCTTAGATTGCCAATGACAATCTATATAAGCCCTCAAACAATGACAAAGGACTCTGGGAGTTGTAGTCCAAAACATCTGGAGAGCCAAAGTTTGGACATGAATACTGTATGTGGCCCTAAACCTTAATTTCACTGGCTTTTTTTTTCCTGGAGCTGGACAGTTTTTTGCATTTCCATCGACAGCATTGTCGGTTTGCCTTTTTTTTTTTTTAAATCCCAGCACACCAAGGTTAAGTTTGATTTTGGCTCACGATCACCCTTCTCTGAGGGTGAAAGTTCCGCAGCAGAGAATCAGGGCGTTGAAGGAGTTGAGGAGCTCTCCCGCAGGGGTGCCGTGGCTCCTTTCCACCTCTTAGACCCTCCATTCGCCCGTGATTTTAGGGCAGGCACATCCAAACTTTGGCCCTCCAGATGTTTTAGATTTAGAACACAACTCCCACAGTCCTTTGCCTCTGGAAATACAGCCTTGGAATTCTAGGGGTTGTGGTGCAAAATATCAGGTGGGCCGAAGTTTGGGCCTGCCTGTTCTAGGGACAACTGGGAGCTGGTGTCCTTTCCGTCTTTTTCTAGGACAGGCTGAGGGACAGAGGAGAAGTGTTCCTACTGCAGGTCCCGATCCTCGATCATCTGACACACACACACACACACACACACACAACACACACACACACAGAGAGAGAGAGGCGGGCTGTTCCTGTTCGTAGAGCCGGGGATCAGCTTGAACTTTGGCCCGCCAAGAACCGTCAGCTTTGCTATCCATTAACAAAGGAGAAAACCAAGCCCATTTGCTTTGGGATTAAAGCCGAACCATGAATGTCTCAACTGGGATTTTTCAGCAGGGGCCGGGGAGAGGGGAGGCATGCTGGAAACAAGAGTTGCTGACACGGGACCCTCCTTGCGTCTCTGAGACATCATCCAGCCTTTCCCTCTTCCTCTTCAGTTCACCGACGCGATCCTCGTTGAGAGCCTGATAACTCCATATGCAGAAGAGAGCTGCATTTATTTATTCATTTATTTATCTATTATACTTATTAACCGCCCGATTTTCCCCTAGGGAACTCTGGGCGGTGTACAGCTGTCACCCAACAGTGACTACCCAAATACAAACGAACCCCAAGAATAATAAACAGTCAAAACCTAACAGAATTCAACCACCATACAAATACCATATAAAATCACACACACACAAAAATAACAAGCAAAATAAACATTACACCACTAACCAAGACAGGATTAAAGTCAAGCTTAAATCCGGCAAGAAAACTGATGTCTGCAGTTTAAAAAAAAACACAAAAAACATTACAGTGTGCTCAGAGGGCTCCAAAGCATTGCCTGAAGAGCCAGGTCTTTAAGGCCCTTCTGAAGGCTGGCAGCATCTCCGCCTGCCTGATCTCAACTGGCGGCTTGTTCCAAGAGTTTACTAACCATGAGGGAGATGTGTCATCTCCAGGCTTAAAACCAGGGTCCTTCAAGGGCCAGATGCAGGGGAGTGGGATCAGGAGACAGATCTCTAGTCTCGTGCGCTCCCGGATGCATCTGGTGGGGCCACTTGTGAGATACAGGAAGCTGGACTAGATGGGCCTTTGGCCTGATCCAGCAGGGCTCTTCTTATGTCCTTATGTTCTTATGGAGTGGTATCAGGAGAGATATCTAATCTCGTGC
>JAHTLZ010000089.1:603886-628119 GCA_023846285.1 Phrynocephalus versicolor | reverse complement strand
TTATTTATTTATTTATTTATTAGTGCTGAGTTTCTTGGCCTGCAAGGTGGGATCGTTTCTGGCCTCAGAACCCCAATGCAATTTTTCTGATTTTCCCATTCTGATTTAAAAAACAACAACAACAACATGAAATGTTCCATGTTTTTGGAAGGGGAAGCCCATGGTTCAAGAAAGCTTCATGAAGTCCTGGATCCCCAGAACACAACCTCCCCTTGTTTCAGAATATTTGCCTCCAAGGAGTGCCACGAAAAGCCGGTGCCTCCAATACTGTCTATTAAGCAAGCCGTCCTCATTGAGGGCTGGGAGAGTCAGAACAGACAAAAGAAAATATTTTTTTTACCCAGCGCGTTGTTAGTCTGTGGAACTCCATGCTACAGGATCTGGTGATGGCATCTGGCCGGGATGCCTTCCAAAGGGGATTGAACAGATTCCTGGAGGAGAAGTCCATCCCAGGTGACAAACCATGATGGGGAGATGTATCATCTCCAGGCTTAAAACTGGGGTCCTTCAAGGGCCAGATGCCCTAGGTGGTATCAGGAGACAGAGATCTAGTCTTGTGCGCTCCCAGAGGCATCTTGTGGGGCCACTGTGAGATACAGGAAGCTGGACTAGATGGGCCTTTGGCCTGATCCAGCAGGGCTCTTCTTATGTTCTTATGATGGAACATTTTGAGTTTAAGCTTCCTCTTCCGGCAGCCCCACCCGTTGCCCTGCTAGTCAACAAAAAAAGAGTACAAATGTTAGAAATCGCTCTTCACGGCCTGTCTTTCTCCGTTTTCCCTGTTTCCAAATTTTCGGTTGAAGGCGGCCAAGCGCAATGCTTTGTGTGGTCTGATCCCCAAAACATGTTACATTTAAAGGGGTGAGTGGTGGGTGGGGGAAACCCACCATTAATAAGACCCCCAGATGGGTTGCGCCTGCTTGACCAAAAGGGACCAACTTTGGGTTACGTTTATGACAACTTTATTAAAGCATTTTTTTCTCAACATGGCTGGTTGGCCTTTTTTAAAAACAATAATAATAACAATTACCGTGGTACCTCGACTTACGAATTTAATCCATTCCGGAGGCATGCTCTTAAGTCGAACTACTCTTAAGTTGGGGTACCTATCTAAAAAAATTGAAAAAATAAGTTAAAAATTTTAAAAAAAAAAAAACAGAAAAAAATATTGGTAAGCTGAGCAGGCCGTATCTAAAATTTGTAAGGCGGCAATTACAATGCCAACAGTTTTCCGCTCTTAAGTCGAATTGCTCTTAAGTCGAGCTGCTCTTAAGTCGGGGTACCACTGTATTTGCTTTTGTGGGACAGAGAGAAGGCAAACCAAAATAAATTCTGGGAGTCTTATTAACCACCCCACCCCGTCATTGCTGCCAATTGTTCTGTGTAACATATGTATGTACACGCATGACAGAAACCACTTGGTCAAACGATCTCTCTCTCTCTCTGTTTGTTTTATTTCTTTCTGTCTTTATATTCCCGTCTTCCTAGTAAACAGTGTTCCGATGAAAGACCCCCCAGATTTGCTTGACAGGCAGAAATGCCTCGATGCATTGGCGTCTCTGCGGCACGCCAAATGGTTCCAGGTTTGGGCTTTTACGTTCTTACCTTCTCTTACCTTTTGCAAAGTGCTTTTTTTGTTTAAAATCCCAATATTGAGATCGATCTGAAATATTTCCTCCTTCAGACTTTTTTTAAAGCGCTTCCCCGCCCACCAACCCACCCACCTTTCATTAGTCTCTCTGTTGAATCACTTAAGGTACGACGAGTCTGTGAACACTGGTTTTCCACCTTGATGGTAAACCGTAAGCTCGCTTGTAGAGTTTGGTTGTAAAGAGACATTGCCGTGTTTTCTTCCTGCCTTCCTTTCCAATTCCAACAGACAAAAGAAAATATTTCTTCACCCAGCGTGTTGCTAGTCTGTGGAACTCCCTGCCACAAGATGTGGTGATGGCATCTGGCCTGGATGCCTTCCAAAGGGGATTGGGCAGATTCCTGGAGGGAAAAGTCCATCACAGGTTACAAACCATGATGGGGATGTATCATCTCCTGGCTTAAAACCAGGGTACTTCAAGGGTCAGATGCAGGGGAGTGGTATCAGGAGACAGAGATCTAGTCTCGTGCGCTCCCAGACGCACTTGGTGGGGCCACTGTGAGATCCAGGAAGCTGGACTAGATGGGCCTGTGGCCTGATCCAACAGGGCTCTTCTTAGGTCCTTATGTTCCCGCCTTGATGGCTTTCCCCTCCACCCGGGTTACACTACCTTTTAGTGCTTGCTTGTTTCTTTTGCATGCATTTTTTAAAATAAATAAGTACAGTTCCAAAAACAAAGGCGACTGTGGCCCCCAAAGCTTTGAACATTTTTGAATTAAATGTAAAAGTTTGTGGCTGGCTTGTTGGGGAGGGAGGGAGGGAGAGTGGGAAATCCATGAACCTGTCAAGATTTAGCCTCATTCTGCAAGTCGACGGAATGGTTCTGTTTGTTTTAGGCCAGGGCAAATGGACTCAAGTCCTGTGTCATTGTGCTGCGTGTTCTCCGGGATTTGTGCAACCGAGTTCCCACTTGGGCACCCCTAAAAGGCTGGGTAAGTACTTCAAGGGAGCATACAATCCATCCCCTTGGTGAACGCTTATGAAATCACTGGACTATGGCCTAGAGTTTGTAAAATCCCAAACTGCTGCTCAAATCAACAGGGCCTCCTTGGAATTGACTGACCCCATTGGAATTAAGTCTTCCCCTTTGAAATTGACTTAACACCCTTGGCATGGAGACTTGGTCTTGGAAATTGACTTACACCCTTAGAATGGAGGCTTGATCTTGGAAATTGACTAACACCTTTGGAATGGAGGCTTGTTGAAATTGACTAACACGGTTGGAATTGGATCTTTGCCTTTGACATTGACTAATGTCACTGGAATGGAGTCTTCACCTTTGAAATTGACTGTTGCTATTTCCATAGAAGTTTATTCTGTTTAGGAGATGGCTTCTGTTTGGGCCACCTCGTTAGTTTTGGTGCACTCCAGAGGAAAGCATCCTTCGGTTTAGTCACTTTCCTTTAGAGGGAGACCCTTGGCTGAGCACTAAGTTCTCGGCATGACTGAGGATCAACTTTCCAAAAAATTGGTTGCATTTCACCCGCCCTCCCCCATCAGACACAATCCAAGGTAGGACTTGTCCCCCTGTGCTGGCGTGAAACCCATGGCCTTCCGTAGGTTGACCTTCCCCAGCCATCACAAGCAGCAAACACGCACACCCCAACCTTTGTGGCAGATGGAAAACAAGAAAGCCAGCCCAGATGTGTGTGTCAAGGGCTTCCACGGTGTGATCCTGACTGTGGCTCCTGTGTCTTCTAGCCCTTAGAACTTATCTGTGAGAAAGCCATTGGTACATGCAATAGACCGTTGGGTGCCGGCGAAGCACTGCGGCGAGTATTGGAGTGCTTAGCATCAGGAATCCTGCTACCTGGTAAGTCTTGGGGGGACCATCCCTGGGGCGCTTATTTCCAGGGATGCAAATGCTTTCAATAATCACCTTAATCCCAAACAGGTTAAGGATAATACTACGGCGGCGGCTGCAAATAATAGCAAAGGAACACGGTGGGTGCCAAGTTTGGGAAAATGGCCCTCGACCTTCCTTACATGTGCATCCAGATCATTTATATAGAGATTAAAGAGGTGCGGCACCAGCACAGAGCCTTGCCTTACTCCCTTATGGCACAAGATCTCCTCTGTCAATTCGCCATGGGGACCATAGCGAAAACACAACAGCTATTGCGCGAATGCAGTTTTTGAATGAGAAAAAGTACTCTCCTGTCTATTGAGGTCTTGTCTAGAAAGAAATTAGGAGAGACTTGATTGACCCCCTAATTTATAAATTACAAGGGCATCCAGACAAATTGTTGGTTGCATACTGTCTGTCAGATCAGAATTCTTATGTAACAACCCAGGTGGCCAAATTTTTCAGGGCTGCTATCCACAGAAGGGCTGTTCTATAGTGGCAGAGGATTGATCTAGGAATTTATTGTTTGCATTTCTATGTCATAGATTCAAACTGTTGTATTGCTATGTTTTAAATTGTGTTCGGGTCAGTTGACCGCAATAAAGGATTGATTGATTATTTCCAGGCATCCCGAGGGCAGCCCAGTTCAGGTTCTGTCCCTGCTCGAAGCTTAGAACAGGGGTGTAATTTTTGGTACCTAAACACGCTCTGGCTGGCTCTTGCTTTTGGGCCGGGTGGACGGACACTAGGGATGTGCCTACAGTCCTATCAAGGGCGGATGAAAGGCTGGGCAAGTGTTGTTGTTTTTAAAGCTCAAGTGTACCAGCCTGGTCCTGTGAATGCCTTCTCCTTCTGCCCCTGCTGGAAGAAAATATTTTTTCACCCAGCGCGTTGTTAGTCTGTGGAACTCCCTGCCACAGGAGGTGGTGATGGCATCTGGCCGGGATGCCTTCAAAAGGGGATTGGACAGATTCCTGGAGGAAAAGTCCATCACAGGTGACAAACCATGAGGGAGGTGTGTAATCTCCATGCTCAAAACCGGGGTCCTTCAAGGGCCAGAGGCAGGGGAGTGCAATCAGGAGACAGATATCTAGTCTCGTGCGCTCCCAAATGCATCTGGTGGGGCCACTGTGAGATACAGGAAGCTGGACTAGATGGGCCCATTGGCCTGATCCAGCAGGGCTCTTCTTATGTTTTTATGACCTGAGTTTCTCGACTCCCTTGCCCTGACAGGTGGACCCGGCGTGCACGACCCCTGCGAGCGGGAGCCGACGGATGCCTTGTCCAACTTGACTGTTCAACAAAGAGAAGCCATTACCCACAGTGCCCAGGTAACCAGCGGCATCGGCCAAGAGGCCTTTTGAACCCGCCTCTGCCCCCGTCGCCGGCGGCAGCGGGGCACCATGTCATGGCGTGTTACGTTAAGAGACCGAGCTCTGTCGTTGCACCAGGCAACGTGTCGTGCAGTGGTGACGAAGCGCAGGTTGGCCTCCACCCTGCCTACATTTCACAGGTTCCTTGCTAGCAAATACCCCCTTTCCTCTCCTGCTGTGCTCTTGAGCTCCGTGGCGCAGGGGTTAAAGGCCTGTCTTGCAGGTAAAATTGTGCTCATGACCTGGGGGTTCAATCCCAGGTAGCTGGCTCAGGGTTGACTCGGCCTTCCATCCTTCCGAGGTCGGTAGAATGAGTACCCAGATTGCTGGGGGGGGCAATGTGTAGCCTGCATACTGCAATTAAACTGTAAACCACCCAGGGACTACTTGAAGTAGTATGGGGCAGTATATAAGTAAAACACTTTGCTTTGCTTTGCTTTGACGGCTCCTATTTCCTGGCCGATGTGGCTCACTCGTGGGCAGAGGGAAGCAGCCTGCCAGCTGCCCACAGCTTTTATTAGGCTTTTTCACCCAGCCTTCCAATATTCTGAAATACTTTTCCACCCAGCGTGTTGTTAGTCTGTGGAACTCCCTGCCACAGGAGGTGGTGATGGCCTCTGGCCTGGATGCCTTCCAAAGGGGATTGGACCGATTCCTGGAGGAAAACGTCCATCCCAGGTGACAAACCATGATGGAGAGGTGTCATCTCCAGGCTTAAAAACCAGGGTCCTTCAAGGGCCAGATGCAGGGGAGTGGGATCAGGAGACAGATTTCTAGTCTCATGCGCTCCCATAAGCATTTGGTGGGGCCACTGCGAGATACAGGAAGCTGGACTAGATGGGCCTTTGGCCTCATCCAGCAGGGCTCTTTTTAGGTTCTTATGTTATGTTCTTATGCTCTCCAGCTAGCACAGCTGGCCCTTGGAGTCTGAGGGCTCTTTGAGTCCACCAGCATCTTGAGGGCTTCAGATTTGATCCTGGTGTGGCTTGATCTTGGCGTTGGGGGGGGGGGGAGGCCGGTCTGTTCTGAGCCTTAAAAGTAACTTTTCTTTCCCTCTTCGGCAGCACGCGTTGAGACTGTCCGCTTTTGGGCAGATCTACAAAGTCCTGGAAATGGATCCTCTCCCGTCTAACAAGTCGTTCCAGAAGTACTCCTGGTCAGGGGCCGACAAAGAAGGTGCGTAAGGCAGGACATACAGTAGGACCCCCCATATCCACTGTTTCATTAATTAAATGCCTTGGTATAAAAACAAATTAAATGCCTTGGTTCAAAAACATACCAAGGCATTAAAAAGGTATTGGCATCCTCGTCAAGGTCATGAAACCATCAGAGTGGTGGCTTTGAGCGAGTCAAATCTCTTAGCCTCGTCTACTTCCTTAGAGGTGTTGCGAAGGTAAAGAGATGAGCTCCCTGGAGGGAAGAGAAGGGTTTGTGTGTGAGTGTCTGTGTGTGTGTGATAAAGTTGCAGATAATAAATGGCATTTATCTTGGGTTAGGTGGTGGTTCTTATCCTAAGAAATGGTGATTCTGTTCCGTTCTCTCTCTCTCTCTCTCTCTCTCTCTCTCTCTCTCTCTCTCTCTCTCTCTCTCTCTCTCTCTCTCTCTCTCTCTCTCTCTGTGTGTGTGTGTGTGTGTGTGTGTGTGTGTGTGTGTCTGGGGTGGGGGGTGGTTTCCCAGCAATTAAGATGTCACCTTTACCCGTAGCCCCAATATTGTCGAAAATATAATGGCTCCCTGACATTTTAGTAATAGCGAAGGCAGCCGTGGTCATTTATTTTTAAAGTGAGAACATTGATCGCGTGGCACTCTTGATTACGGAGGAGTTTATTGCTCTTAAAGCAAATGATGGATGCCGATAGAAGGCAGCCTTCTTCTCTCTCTCTCTCGTGCACACTCTCTCTCTCTCCAACGCCTGATGGTTGCCGAATTTGGGACGCTTAGGAAAGAGTAATGAGTCTTCCACGCGCTAATAGACTTCCAGCGAGGAATTATCAGTAACCGTACCCACCAACCCTGGAGGGAGGGATTGATGGCAGGAGGCTCTCCAAGATTACTCTGAGCTGTGGGAACCCAGAAGTTATATCCACAGAGGGTGGGAATAAGCCTCGTTAAACACAGAGAAAACAGGCATTGTTTTTCTATTCCTCCATCTCTGCGTGCCAGATTTGCACTGCTGCAGTTCATGGGTCTCATCATGGTGCTCTGTACCTCGTTGATGGCTCCCTTAATTAGTGTGGAACTTGAATCAAGGGTATGGCAACGAAGCAGGCAAACCATTTAGCGCAGGCATGTCCAAACTTCGGCCCTCCGGATGTTTTGGACCACAACTCCCACAGTCCTTTGTCATTGGCAATCTAAGCTTAGAATTCTGGGAGTTGTGGTCCAAAACATCAGGGGGGGGCGAAGATTGGACATGCCTGGTTTAGCATCATCTTGATAACCTTTGTTCTTTGCTCAGCGCCTCTTTCCCCTTCTTGAAAGAAGCCCACTGCACCTGGCTGCCGAGTCTTTGTGGTGCAAAACGAGTGTTGGTTTGTTGTCATTCTGTTTTAAGATCATCTCAGCATTGTGTGGTTCAGTGGTTCTCAACCTGTGGGTCTGCAGATGTTCCTGGACTGCAACTCCCAGAAGCCTCCAACCCCTCGCTGTGCTGGAAGGGATTTCTGGGAGTTGCAGTCCAGGAACATCTGGGAATCCACAGGTTGAGAAGCACCGGTGTGGTTGTTAGGGTAGTCAGTTGGGTTCAGGAGATTCCAGTGGAGGTCCCTGATGGAGCTGAAACCCACACGTGCCTGCTAGCTGACCTCCCTTCCAGGGTTGTTGTGAGAATAAGAGGGAGAAGGGGGAAGAGAAACCCTGATGGAGCTGCCCCGCTCTATGGGGCAGGGTTTTGCTTCTTTCCCCCTTGCGGGAGACAGACAAAGCTTTTTCCACTTGGCCGTAAGTCCGGGGCTCAGATGCCAAATCACTATTATCTCCTAGCCGCCTTTCCTTCCCTCCTCTTCTTGTTATGTCTTTCCTTCCTGACTTCATCCCCTTCTTTTAGAACATTAAGCCATTTCTTAAAAATAGAAGTTGCTGAGTTCGGCGTAATGGCTTCTTTGCAACGCCAGGAGCCCTGGCTCTCAACACATGCCTTCCGTCAGGATGGGGGTGGGGTGGGGGGAACAGGACCTGAGTTTGCACCGGCAGATGAAATTCAGGCTGGCGAGTTCTTAATCCTACCTTCTGCCCGTTGGTTTTCATCCCCCTTCTGCCCAGTCAGCAAGAGCGGAAGGGTGGCTTGGATCGATCCCCTTTCTATATTTGTTCTTACCCTACTCTGTAAAATTGGAACTCGAGGATGGGTGATACCTTCATAGGCTGCTAGTAGAAAAATTAAAAAAAAAAGTTGCTGAGCTTTCGCCAGAGCAAGCTGTCTTTTTCAAAGCAGGTATAGAAGTCCAAACATGGGAAGGGATGTCATTGGCCAGGAGAGAGTTCTTAAAAGCTCACTTGGCAAGATGGACACCAGGCTTCTTCTTGGAAG
This sequence comes from Phrynocephalus versicolor, assembly GCA_023846285.1. NCBI lineage: Eukaryota > Metazoa > Chordata > Lepidosauria > Squamata > Agamidae > Phrynocephalus > Phrynocephalus versicolor. Next base: position 619,720 of record JAHTLZ010000089.1, on the reverse strand, counting down.
GCACAGGGCAGCATGATCTGATGGGGCTGGACTTTACAGGCCACTTCAAACAAAGAGCGGCATGGCGTGGGCACCTCCTTCTTACTTCCAACCATCACTTTCTCTATTGGCTCTTCGAAGCACAGGGCTTCTGGTTGGCCAGAGATGGGTTAGAAGTAGGAGTTTAATGCAAAAACACATGCTCTGCACTAGGGCGTGGGGAAGAAAGATTTTTTGGGGGAGGATTCAAAAAATGTCCCACTAGGTAGATCCAGTTAAGACCCAATTGAAGAGAAAGTGATATCACAGTACCTAGTCTTAGTGTCCTGTTGCTATAGATCAGGCACGTCCAAACTTCGGCCCTCCTGATCTTTTGGACAGTCCTTTGCCAACGGAAATACAGGCTTGGAATTCTGGGAGTTGTGGTCCAAAACATCAGGAGGGCTGAAGCTTGGATGTGCCTGCTATAGATGTTTCTTTCGCCTTCCTTATGGTGGAGGCGGCTGTTTCATGGTATCCTGTTCCATTGCAGTAAAAAGAGGTTTGGAGCCACGCAGCCATGAAAACAAAATCAAAACTAGATTATGGTTGATACCTTCATAGGGTGCTAGTAGAAAAATAAAAAAAAGTTGCTGAACTTGCGAGAAATTGCTTTCCTTGGATATTATTGGTTGTCAGCTTCTGCAAGGATGTCCCTCTCTGCCTTGATGCGAGCCACTTGGGGCGCTTTTACACGACCTCTAAAATCCGCTGGCAACTTAAATTCGGACCAGAGATTGTGGGGTTTTGTTCTGCTTCTGTGTTCCCACCCTTTCACACTCCATTGCTCCTCTCTGCAGTGAGGGGAGGGAGGAAAAAAGGGAGAAAAAAATGCAGGCTCACCTTCACTCACCTCCGTCTGCCTGTCAGAGCAGCCCCGTAGGGATTCCTGTCTCTTAAAGGGGGGGCAGGGACAAAAAAACAAACAGAAGGCGAGGAGAGCCCGGCATCCACAGCTTTACAATCCGCTTCAGAATTTTTTTTTACCTCTGCAGACCAGGTACTTGTAAAATGCGCTAGGGCGTGCTTAGGTGGGCGTGGGCGTACTTAATTTTTTTTTAAAGTCTGCAGCTGGTGGGAAAACAATTTTAAGGTCCGCATCTGGGAGCCCTTTGCATCGGATTTTAGGGGTCGTGTAAAAGCAGCCTTGGTTACGATTCAGCACTTCTTTTTTCCTCAGGGTTATTGTATCATACAGAGCATGAGTGTCCACCTTGCAGGCAAGGCAGATTTTCCCCAAAGCACCCATGCCCAGATTTTTTTTATTTTTATGGACATCGGTTTATCCATTTTGCACTCTGCCTTGATAATTCTTGAATATTCATTTTGTCCTATTCCCACAGTCTGCACCTTAAAAAAAATCATTTTCTCCTTTTTTTTCCCCTTCTTTTTTTTAAGGCGCTGGCTCCTCAGCCTTGAAGAGGCCTTTTGAAGACGGCTTGGGGGACGAGAAAGATCCCAGTAAGAAGATGAAGCGGAATTTGAGGAAAAGTAAACAGATTTCTCTCTTTTTTTTAAAAAAAAAAAGCTGTTACATTGGTACCTTGTATAAAGGAATTAATTAGTTCCAAATGATATTCTGTTAAGCAATTTTCCTTTGTGCAAATTTTCCATCCGAATGCATTGAAAACGGATTAATCCCTCATCCTGACCGTTTTTCTGTTGCATGGCTTCATCCCATAGACAATTCTGTTAAGCAATTTTTCCCTATCTCTGGAAATTTTTCCTTTAAGCAGATTTTCTGTTAAACAAACCACTTGTTATACGAGGGCCCACTGTACTTGTTTGGTTAGCTGTGTTTAAATATTTGAAAGGGATGTCCTATTGAAGAGGGAACAGGTTTGTTTTCCATGTCTTCAGAGACTAGGACTCGGGGCAATGTTCTCAAACTACAGGAAAAGAGATTCCATTTGAACATTAGGAAGAACTTCATGACAGTTAGAGCTGTTCGGCAGTGGAAGATGCTGCCACAAAGGGTGGTGGAGTCTCCTTCCTTGGAGGTTTTTAAGCAGAGGCTGGATGGCCATCTGTCGGGAGTCCTGTGATGGGGGTTCCTGCATGGCAGGGGGTTGGACTGGATGTCCCTTGAGGTCTCTTCCAACTCTAGGATTCCATGGTTGGTTGGTTGGTTGGTTGGTTTTGTGAAGAAACAACAGGACATTATTCAAAACCGAGTGTTACAGCAGAGGCAGCTCTTTCTGCTTCATCTGAGGGCGCTTAAAAACACCATGACTTGTCTCCTGGGTTTTGTACATCCTCCCATCCTTTGGGACATGGCTGCTCTTTGTTTGACTGCAGCCCCTGAATAATGAGAACTGACACAGAATGTTCCTGCATGGAAAGAAGAACAGAGAAATCCTTCCCCAGGAGGTGCCTCCCATATTCCTCCCTTCCAGGGTTGTGTTGGCGGTTGCCTCCACGACAAGCGACGGGCAAACACTCTTTGTTCCCTGACTAGGCACTGTCTTCCCTGGGAAATCCTTTTGGGATTTCCCCTCTGGAGACTGCAGAGTCTTATGTAAACTGCACAGTTTTCTTTTCTTGGAAAGAGTTTCTCTCCTGCTCGGTCTCCCTTTCTTCACACCCTTCTCTCTCTCTCTCTCTCTCTTTGTTCCTTCTCTTCAGTCCTGGACAGCAAAGCAATAGACCTCATGAATGCCTTGATGCGCTTGAATCAGATCAGGCCCGGCTTGCAGTATAAGCTTCTTTCCCAGTCCGGTCCGGTCCACGCGCCCGTCTTCACCATGTCCGTCGACGTGGACGGCACGACGTACGAAGCTTCGGGGCCTTCCAAGAAAACCGCCAAGCTTCACGTCGCAGTGAAGGTAAGGGAACGGACCGCAGGCAACATTCATCGAGGCCGGCCACTGGCGTTCTTAGAAAGGACGGAGGCACCACCCAAACGTTCAGGCTTTTAATTCTTCCCAAATGCTTCCTCAGCTCGGGCAGAACAAAGCATGTCCAGGGGGGAAAATGGGCCAGGTCTCATGTTTGCTGTTAAGATCACCTTTGTTTTAATAATTGCAAAAAAAGAAAGGGCTTCTCTCCAGTTCTTCGCAGTAAACCAGTGGTTCTCAACCTTCCTAATGCCGCGACCCTTCAATACAGTTCCTCCTGTTGTGGTGACCCCTTGCCCTGCTTGGAAGAGGCCACCAGCCCCCTTTGGCAGGCCGCTGCCACTGGGGCCATAGAGAATGTCCCTCTACAGGCCCCCTCAGCCAATCACAGCCTCCGGTGCCATTGACTGACATCCCCTCCAACCTATCAAGCTGTAACTCACTCTTTTCCCCCTTTCTCCCCCTCCTCCTCCAGAGCCAAGCCATTTGTGCCTTTTTCTTCACTGGCTCATGGCGACCCCCTGTGAAAAGGTCGTTCGACCCCCCACAAAGGGGTCCCGACCCCCAGGTTGAGAACCACTGCTATAGACAGTGGAACTCACTGCTACCAGGGGTAGTGATAGCTGCCAACGTGTGATCCAGATTCAGTTTGGCTGATTTCTGTGTTCAAATGCTCTTAAGGACACAAGTCTTTACGGAAGGCAGTGGTAGCAGAAACAAGAGAGTAAGGGTCTCATATAATTTTGTCCTGCCCACGTTCTCTCCTTCTCGCGTAGACTAGTATGCATGACTTCATTCACCCTGCCATCCCGCCTTTGGGAACATGTAATTCACTGCAGCTTGCTTTATGGGAACAGTTCTGAACAACAAACCGGTGAACAGAAATAGCTTTAAAAGTGCTGTCTGCACATTGGGTGAATTAACAGATTCCCTTCTCTTGAAGTATTGATTTCTTCTTCAAATGGATGCTTCCCCCACCCCCACCTTCGTTGCTTGAGAAATGAGGGTTTATGTTTGGTCTAAATTACCAGACCTAGACTTCCCCACCCCTTATACTTAGAGCAGGGCTGTTCAACTTTGAACAGGCCAAGGTCTACTTTTTCCGGCCCAAAGTGCCTGAGGGCTACCATACTAAAACCTCTACTTACAAATTTTATCCGAGCACAGGCTCATAAGTAAAAACTTTTGTAAGTAGAGCAGCAGTTTCCCATATGAATGCATTGAAAACCAATTAATCTGTTCTGGAGGGAACAGATTTCAATTTGCCATGGCCCTTGAACTGCCCCACTCGGCTGAGACAGGGAGGGGGGGAGAACTTATCCCCTCACATTTTTTACTGATGGCCGGCGGGCTACTTTTGAACCCTTTGCGGGCTACCAGTAGCCTGCGATCTACCTGTTGGGCAGGCCTGACTTGGAGGATATCTGTTTCCATATCTAGGAGCGGCTTTTTCTTTTCTTTTGTTTTTGGTCTTATCAGTCAGCTATGGGGCAACATTTTGCCTACCGGGCCTGCGATTTTTAAAACGTCTTTGGATTCCATACCACCCCATTTAGTCACACCATGACAGAAGCTAGGTCCGACATTGAGCCTTTTCACACGACCCCTAAGATCCGCTGTTCACTTAAATTCGGACTAGAGATCTTAGGGGTTTGTCGCTGTTCCTGCATTCCCACCCCCTCGGATCTCCTGGCTGCTGGCTGCATGAGGGGAGGGAGAAAAAAAGGAAGAAAAGAATGCCGCTCACCTCTGTTCTGCCGTCCCGGCACTGCATTCAGATCTCTTAAAGGGGCAGGGGGCAAAAAAAGAACAAACAGAAGCAAGGAGAGCCCGGCAGTCACTACGTTATATCCGCATCAGGAATTTTCACCTCCGGAGAGCAGGTACCTGAAAAGTGCGCTGGGACGCGCTTAGGAGGGCGTGGTCGCACTTAATATCTGTAAACTCCGGAGCTGGTGGGGAAACCATTTTAAGCTCCGGAGCTGGGAGCCATTTGCGGTGGAGTTTAGGGGTCGTGTACAAATACCCATTAATGGCTTTGCGAGGTATTATACTGTATCCAAAGTGACTGCTCTTGTTTCGGGGGTGGTTCTTGGGAGATGGCGGAAGAGGCAACAGAGAATTGATGGAGAACTCCCGTGGAAATGTGTGCCACTTGTGCAATCTCTGTGAATGTGTGAGTTGTTGGTGTTGTTTTTGTTGTTGTTTCTTTTAAAAAACACACACACACCCCTCTGTGCAGGTTTTGCAAGCTATGGGTTACCCCACTGGTTTTGACACAGACATGGAATGTACCAGCTCTGACGAGAAGTCGGATACGGAAGGCAAAAACGAGACCGTCTCTTCCAACTCAAGCAATAATACTGGAAACTCTACAATCGACACCTCTGCTACTTTGGAGGTGAGTGTCCTCTTTGGGTGTCCCCTCTGAACCCAAGTAACAACCCCTTGTTCAAGGAACAAACATCACTCCTGCACCCTCTTGGCCTCCCAAAGTCTTACGCAGCTTTCTGTCTTCCCAGTTTGAAATCTGCCCTGCTTTCTCTAAAATTGATTGATTGATTTAGTTAAAAGCAAAGTGTGGTGATTCTATTCCGCCCTATTATAGTGCTTAAAGCACTCTCTGGAGGTTTATAACTAACTATTCAGGATCCACGTGGTTCCTCTCCCCTCCCAACACAAGCTGGGTAGTTATTTTGCCAACCTCAGAAGGACGGAAGGCTGAGTGAACCTTGAGTCGCCTCCCTGGGATTGAACCCCCAGGTCATGAGCACAGTTAAAGCTGCAGTGCAGCAATTTAACGATTGCACACTGTATTTTCTGTCTATAAGACAACCCCCCCCCCACTTCCAACCCAAAATGACAGTTTCGCAACCATGCGGTTCTCTCCTCGGCTCACTTCTGGGTATAAGATGACCCAGAAGTAGACAAAAATTTAGTCTTATATATACATGGAGAAATACTGTGCTTTTCACGGTTCTTTCTCCTCTCACCGAATACAAAGCAAAGAGAAGCAAGGGTTTAATGACTCATATTTAGGACCAGAGCTCCTCCCAAGTTGGGTGTTGAGATCAACCTGCAGCAAGACACCTTTAGACCGCTCTGCTCCCTGGAAAGGCCAACGCCAGAGAAGCAACTGGGAGTTAGGTTTCTAGTTACTGAGGGGCATCGGCTCAGAGGCTCAGCGAAAGAGGATCACCTTACGCATCCGATGCCCCATCCCAAAAACCCTCTGACCCACAAATGCCTGCCTTGTTGTGCAACTCTTTCGCCACGCAGGAGGCCAGGGAAGGGGCGATCCAACCCACATCCCTGTTTTCACAACTGCTTTTTTTGTTCTGTGGAAGAATAAGGGCTCAGAAAAGACTTCTGCACATACAGATCTCTGCTCCTAGTTGAGCCTGTGTGATGGTCTACAGCAGGCTTGCCCAAAGTCCGGCCTCGGGGCCAAATCTGGCCCGTCAGGCCATTCTGAGTGGCCCGCGGCTGGCTGGCCCGCCCCACCCTCCCCCTCCTTCGCCCCATGTTTTTGTTTTTTTGTTTTTAAAAAAACAATCTTCCGCCAACACTGACACCGCCGGGAAGCTTGAGGGGCTGGGCGGGCCGGCCAGCCGGTGAGCAGAAGCTTGGGCTGGGTGGGCGGGCGAGGGGGCAGGCCACCACCACCAGCACCGCCAGGAAGCTTGTGGGGCTGGGTGTGCGTGGGGGCGGCACACAGGCGGGCTGCCGCCACCAGCATAGCCGAGAACATTGTGAGGTTGGGCACACGCGCAGGCCAGTGATCAGGCGGGCCACGCCACCGGCACCGCTGGGAAGCTTGGGCAGACGGGCGGTCTGCCACCACTGGCACCGCAGGGGAATGTGTGGGGATGGGCAGACCAGCGGGTCTCTGCCACCGCCAAGGAGCTTTGGGGTGGGCTGGCGGGCGAGCCGTCGCCACCGCTGGGGAGCTTGGGGGGGGGGGTCCAAGGTCGCACAGATCACCTCTTCCAAGGGGCGACCTGTGGCCATGGCTCCCTGTGTTTCCTTTGGTCCCCACCTTCCTTCCTTCGTTCCTCCCTCCCTTGGTCCCCACCTTCCTTCCTGTGGGTGGGGTTGCAAGGGGTCAGTGGGTGGGGCTTATGGGTCAGTGGGTGGGGCTTGCAGTGGAGTGGCAGGGTCTGGGAGCAACCGGCCCCTGACACATTCTCAGCCGCCAAATCTGGCCCTCCTTACAAAAAGTTTGGGCACACCTGGTCTAGAGGTCTCTTCTTCGCCCATGTGTGAATATACCCATGCCCTTTTCTAGGTCAGAACTCAGGGTCCCATCCTCACAGCCAGTGGCAAGAATCCGGTGATGGAGCTCAACGAGAAACGGCGAGGCCTGAAGTATGAGCTCATCTCGGAAACGGGCGGAAGCCATGACAAGCGTTTTGTGATGGAGGTGAGGAAGGCTGCCTCGCTTGGGATGGCACCATGATGGTCCCGACTCTACAAGCACACCCCTTCCTGCAGCACCACAGTCCTATTTATTTCATTTATGTATTTATTTTTACAACTGATATACGCCACCCACTACCCAAAGGTCTCTGGGTGGCTTACAATCAAAAGAATTAAAACAGTTAAAAATAGAATATCAATAAATGTTCAAAGCAGTAACAAAAACCTTACACTAAAATCATGACACTAAAACTGCCACCAGAGGGCCCACAGTCTGTATTGTATCAATTAAAAAACTTCTGGAACAGGAAGGTTTTTACTTGGCACCGAAATGTCATCAATGTTGGCGCCCGGCGGATCTCACTCGGGAGGGCATTCCATAGCTTGGGGGCAGCTGCCGAGAAGGCCCTGTTCCTACAAGCCCTCCCTCTCACCTCCTCGAGGGATGGCTCTTTCAAAAGGGCCATAGGTTCGCCAACACTGGTTTAGGGCTCCCAGGTTGCCTGCCAGCCTCTTCAGGTGGGACTCGATGAACCAGCTGCTGTTCCCACCCGTCCCCGCCCTCTGTCAACGCTCTGTCTCGTTTCCAGGTGGAAGTCGACGGGCAGAAGTTCCGAGGGGCCGGCCCCAACAAGAAGGTGGCCAAAGCCAGCGCCGCCTTAGCTGCCCTGGAGAAGCTCTTTTCGGGGCCCAACGCCGCTGCCAACAAGAAGAAGAAGATCCTCCCGCAGGTTAGGCGGATCGGGTGCCCACGGTCCATTTGGGGAGAGCCTCCCATTTGGCCAGCCCCGCAGGAAGGAAGGAAGGAAGGAAGGAAGGAAAGGCCGCGTAGGTGGTAGGCTGGCGTTCGCAGGTGGAAAACAGCCAGGAAAACGAGCCGGGGAAAAGGCCAGGCAAGCGGAGGGAGTTTAAAGTTGAAACACTCTAGTTTCTGCGAGCGATATTTATTTATTTATTTATTTATTTATTTATTTATTTATATTTGTTATATTTATATACTGCCCATCTCCCGGACGGAACTCTGGGCGGTTTACAGTTAAAATAAAACAATAGAAAGGAAAACAAGCAGCAGGAATACCAATAAAATAAGGAGGGACAAATACCCTCCACAAAGATGACACGGGCGGCAAAAGAGGGAAAGAAAAGAAAAATTAAGTAAAAAGGTCGCCATATGCAACTTTAAAAAGGTGTGTATTAAGAGCCCTTTTAAAGGTGGGCTGGGACTGTGCTAGGTGCAGCTCACTAGGGAGATGATTCCACAGTGTGGGGCCCACCACAGAGAAGGCGCGGTTACGCGTGAGCGATTTCCGCGCCTCCCTGGGTGTGGCCACCCTAAGTGAGCGTGCCTGCGCCATTCTCGTGGATATCTGAAGCGGAACAACAGGGGCTGGAGAAAGTCCATTGCAAAAGGGTGCCTGATTTCAGACTTCTGCTTTCTGGTTATTTAGGCTCTCGCTGCTCGCCTAACAGGGCCAGGGTGAGCGATATGCGTTGCTCTGGATGTCATTAAATTGCAGGTCCCCTTCGCTGGGGAAACATCCCACAGAATGCCCATTGGTCACCAAATGGGCAAGGGTGTGTGTGGAGAGATGCAGAGTTTCCAAAACATGATTTATTTATTTTTTGCCAATTGTTGTTGTCATTCAGTCATCTTCGACTCTTCCTGACCCCATGGACCCGAACTCGCCAGGCCTTCCTGTCTTCCACTGCCTCCCGGAGTTTGGTCAAATCCATATTGGTTGCATCGATGACACCGTCCCACCATCTCATTCTCTGCCGTCCTCTTTTCCTTTTGCCTTCAATCTTTCCCAATTAGCCTGGCAAAAAGCCGAAGCAAGTCTTTTTTGCTGATGTGCAGCCGATCTTAATAAAAGCCCATTGCCTGCTGACAGATTTCCTCCTGCATCGGCTCAGCTGTTCTTTGCTGTTTGTTTCGCTTCTCCTTCCCCCATCTCGTATTTTTTTTCTCTCTCTACAGACGAAAGGGATTGTGAATCCTGCCATGTCGGCCGCGGTTCAGGCTGCCCGAGGCCGAGGGAGAGGCGCCCTTGCGCGAGGCGCTTTTGTTGGGACGCCCGCCGCCACGGGTTACCTGGCACCAGGTAGGGCTCACCAAGATGGGGGGGCAACGCACAGCGGCAGGTTAATAGGTGCGGGTGTTTGGATTCTGCTCCTCCTTTGAGGAGCTCAGGCGGCAAGGAGAAGGGAGAGCCGTTTGTGAATCAATCAATCAATCAATGCCTTTATTGGCATACATAAAATAAATAATAAACAATGAACAATAAATAGACAGTTGTAGAATGTGTATCAAGACTAGTGTCACACACACTAAACAGAAGAAGAGAAAAGCAGTGTATTTGTCCGTCCATCAATGACAGCAGACCGTCTGGAATGAGCAACTAAGTCTGAAAGTGTAGAGCATAAGGCCCTTTAAGGGACTGTAACCGGCGTCACTGAGTTAATGAGTTGATAAACATCGTAATCTGCCTGGTGTGGGCTTTCTCTAGGCCCAGCAGAAGAGCTGCCTAGATGCCCTAAGCACATCCAATCTCGCCTGATTTTGGAAGCTAAGCAGGGTCAGCCCTGGTTAGTCCCTTGGATGGGAGACCACCAGGGAATACCAGGTGCTGTCGGCGCCTGGAGTAGGAACTGGCAAGCCACTCCAGTACTCCTGCCAAGAAAACTCCATGGACATGGGGTCACGAAGAGTCGGTCACGACTGTAACGACCACAACACACAGCAGAAGTTTATGCAAAACCACCTCCTCCGGCCGGCCAGGAAACCTAACAAGAAACGGCTCTAAATGGGAAGCACGGATGTCCCTGTGTAAAGGGCCATATAAAATCATATGAGCCATAGACTCAGTGATCCCTGAGTTGCAGGGACATTGCCGTGTTTCCAATGGTTGTGAGCCAATCTACCATATAGAACGTTGGATGAAAGCACATTACATCTTGCTAGAGTGAAAGCAGGCCGTTCTTGTGGATTCTCTAGTCCAGTGGTTCTCAACCTGTGGGTTTCCAGATGTTCCTGGACTACAACTGCCAGAAGCCTCCACCACTCGCTGTGCTGGAACGGCTTTCTGGGAGTTGCAGTTCAGGAACATCTGGGGACCCACAGGTTGAGAACCACTGCTCTAGTAGATATAAGTATCTGGCTGGCTTACCAATTTGTAACGGAAGTTGGAGGCTTAGAGGAGAGCACACTTTACTGGTAGAGCCATTTGTGCAGCCGTGCCGTGCGACCTTTTCTGCCCGCTGGCAATAACATTGCCCTGGCTGGTACATGTTTCTGAAATGCATTTCCTGCCTGCGTGCCTTTTCTAGCAGGGGAGGGCCCCGCATGTTGTCTTTGAAAGCAGCAAGGCCACCTCTTGGTGCATTGGAAAAAACAGTGAGCATCCTGAGCCAGGAGAGGCACTCTTTTAAGTATTTGAGACAAACTAACTGCCTTTTATGGGCTCCCGTTGTTTGAACCTGGCCTGGCCTTTCAGAAGAGAAACAAGGAATTTTTTAAAAAAGTTTTCCTTCCGACTTCCCCAGTGGGACGTACTTTTGAATGCAGGCAGGGAAGCGTCTACTCTCGGCAGTCAACTGCAGGGTGTTAAATATTACAAGCGCCACTCTTCCACCCTCCAGGGAGGGAATCATCCCCTTCTGAAACTCATGTTGACGCTTGAAACAAGGGTGGACAACCTGAACATTTCCTTTCCTGGAAGCTGAGTCATGGCTACTGGGCTTCTTTTTCTTGAGAGAGAGAAACGTTTTGCTGCTCATCCCAACAGCTTCATCAGTCTGATGTTTGGATGAGCAGCGAAACGTTTCTGACTCTCAAGAAAAAGAAGTCCAGTAGCCATGACTCAACTTCCAGATCACCTCACCTGAATAACTGAGAATCTTCACAGACATATTTCCTTTCCTGTGTATTTTATTTTATTTTATTTTATTTTATTTATACAGCTTACATGCCACCCACTACCCAAAGTTTTCTGGGAGGCTTACAATTCAACAATTAAAATGAACAATTAAAAACAGTAAAAAAAAGGCACTAAAATTACCATACAGGACTCAATCTATTTTGCATCAGTTGAAAAAAAAAATAAACGAACAGGAAGGTTTTTACCCAGTACCAAAATGTCATCAACGGCGGCGCCAGGTGGATCTCACTCAAGAGGGCGTTCCATAATCTGTGGGAAGCTTCTGAAAAGACCCCTATATCTACATGCCGTCCCTCTCACCTCCTTGAGGGATAAGAATATAAGAAGAACCCTGCTGGATCAGGCCAGAGGCCCATCTAGTCCAGCTTCCTGTATCTCACAGGGGCCCCACCAGATGCGTTTGGGAGCGCAGAAAACTAGATCTCTGTCTCCTGATCCCACTCCCCTGCATCTGGCCATTGAAGTACCCTGGTTTTAAGCCTGGAGATGATACATCTCTATCATGGTTTGTAACCTGTGATGGACTTTTCCTCCAGGAATCTGTCCAATCCCCCTTTGAAGGCATCCAAGCCAGATGCCATCACCACCACCTCTGGCAGGGAGTTCCACAGACTAACAACCCACTGGGTAAAAAAAAAATTCTTTTGTATGCTCTCTCTCTCCCAACCCTCAGTATGAGTGGCTGTCCCCTAGTTCTGGTATTTTGTGAGAGGGAGAAGAGCGTCCCTCTATCCACTTGACTCATGTCCTGCATTATTTTGTACGTCTCAGTCATATGCCTGTTTCAGGTGGGCCCCCTGGCTAGATCTTCATTGCCAGGTTGTTTCTTTCCATCCTTGAGTACAAACCATCTGTGCTTTGGATAAAATGTGGGAATGCAGCAGCAGGCAATGCAGTTTCCCCTTGGAAACAAGGTGCACAGCAGCTGTGCATCTGGTTTTTTTTTTTTGAGGTGAAGGAAGCAGGCAAAATAGCTTAAAGCAGGCCTGTCCAAACTTTGGCCCTCCTGATGTTTTGGACCACAACTCCCAGACTTCCAAGTCTGTATTTCCAATGGCAAAGGACGGTGGGAGTTGTGGTCCAAAGCATCAGGAGGGCCGAAGTTTGGACTTGCCTGGCTTAAAGAAACACCCACAGAAGCCGTTTTCCGACCCCTTCCAGCTTGGATGGGAGGAAACAGTCCAACCCACAACGGCTATGGGGTAGAAACAGATCCTTGTGAACATGCTGGCCGGGCCTGGGCGCATGTGTGCAGGCTTCCTCCTATCCATGCATCCTCTATTTGCCTTGTCCTCTGCCACCTGACAAGCTCCATGCGCCGCAACCAAACAGGACTCAGCCCTTCCCTGTGTTTCTTTCGCAGGTTACGCAGCGCCGTATGGATACAGCGCCGCCGCTGCCGCCGCCGCCGCACCAGCTTACGGTACGTAACATCCTTTTCTCGTGTGCCACAAAATTTAGGACGCCTGTATGTCGTTCAGGAGGGGCAGCCCTCCCCCAGCTTGTGTGGGAGTGATTGGGGAGGACTGGGAGGCGGAAGAGGGAACCAGCTGCTCCCCCTTTTTGATGTGGCACCTGCCGTACCTCTTCCCCCCCCCCCGAGAAGGCCATGGGCCTCCTGCTGACCCTCCGTTGGGGGGGGGGGGGGCTGGAGTCACTCCTCTCTTCTCTGTCGCTTTTGCCTGGCTCGTGGAAGAGCTGCTTGTTTTAAACTGCCTGCTCTTTTTTCATAACTGAACCTGAGTGTTCCCACCCACCCACCCAACCGCTTCCGACACCACCGCCACCACTACCACCCCCTCCGACAACCCTGCCTGAGTGAACTTTCTTGCCGTGATCTCCATTCAAAGCACACCGAAGGGCCAGAATTTTGTATCCACGATCCTGATTGGACCCTCCTCTTACCCTGAGACCTCGCCCACGTTTGCGGGCTTTGTCACTGGGATTGGGTTGTTACATCCCTGCCCCTGTGGGTCCTCCCCCCCACACCCCTTCCTCATTGCCATCTTGTGGGAATCAGCTTGTGGGGAGGGGTATTTGCACAGGGCCCACAGCAGAGGGTTGAGAACGGCCCCTCTTGGGACGAGAACGTCCAGAACCAGAGCAAGTCTGGCTTGCTGTTTTGGAATGACCGGTGCCAGACGCTCTTCCTGCAGGATCCTGGGCGCAGCATCCAAAGGCCCCAGAACCCTCTTTGGCCCATACTTTTGGGAGCTCTCACTCCTGCGGAGTGAAAGGGCTAAGCTCTGGGTGCTTCAGACCTCTGGTGGGGGGCTAGCACTGTGGCCAAGTGGACCCTGTTTCATGTGAAACTCTTCCCCTAATAAGTGAATCTGGCCTGGATGCCTTCCAAAGGGGATTGGACAGATTCCTGGAGGGAAAAGTCCATCACAGGTTGCAAACCTTGATGGAGATGTGTCATCTCCAGGCTTAATAAAACCGGGGTCCTTCAAGGGCCAGATGCAGGGGAGTGGGATCAGGAGACAGAGATCTAGTCTCGTGCGCTCCCAGATGCATCTGGTGGGGCCACTGTGAGATCCAGGAAGCTGGACTCGATGGGCCTTTGGCCTGATCCAGCAGGGCTCTTCTTAGGTTCTTATGTTCCTGGAGGAGAAGTCCATCCCAGGTGACAAACCATGATGGAGATGTGTCATCTCCAGGCTTAATAAAACCGGGGTCCTTCAAGGGCCAGAGGCAGGGGGGTAGTATCAGGAGACAGAGATCTCGTCTCGTGCGCTCCTGGATGCATCTGGTGGGGCCACTGGGAGATCCAGGAAGCTGGACTCGATGGGCCTTTGGCCTGATCCAGCAGGGCTCTTCTTAGGTTCTTATGGCTAGAGCCAACCAAGAACTTCCATTTGCTTCCTTTCCTCCCTCCCACGGGGGTGGGGTGAGGGCAGTACATAGTCTTTAAAGCCCCTTCCCGAAGGGATCACCCCTGGCCCATCAGCGATGGCAAACCTTTTAGAGACCGAGTGCCCAAACTGCGATTCAAAACCCTCTAATTTTCTATTATTATTATTTTTTTTTTTTTTGCAAAGTGCCAATACAGCCATTTAACCTGAATCCAGGTGGCTGTGAAGGGGCAATGTCGGGTGCCCACAGAAAGGGCTCCGAGTGCCAGGTTTGGCACCCGCGCCACAGGTTCGCCAACACTGGTTCATTCCCCCTGCCTTTTCTCAGCTCCCGCTACCTTCCCCCTGAAAGAAGCAACTCCCCACCCCACCCCACCCCAAAAATTAATTTTGTTTATCTGGGGAGAAAATGGCTCTTTGGGTTACTTTGAATGTAGTTTTATGCAGCCACGGGGGCAAAGCCGTTTGGAGTCAGTGACGACGGCCCAGCTAGGAGCAGCACATGAACGCCCTCTGCTGTGACGAAGCAGTGCCGTTAATTAGTTGGAGGAGGGTTCTGGATGAGCCCTGAGTATGGCTTCCTTAGTTGCACAGGGAGTCTTCTATGGCCTCTCTGCATTAGTTGGCTATCTCTCTCTGGTCCGGCTTTCTTCTGATCGGCCTCGACTAGGAGGAGATCAGATCATGCCACCTTGCGCCTAGGCACCAGGTGCGATTTCCCCACATCTCTCAGGACGAGGAAAGCCTGAAAGACCAGGGCGTGTAAAAATTTGAGGAAAAGAAGACTTGGGGAGAGAGATGATAGCACTTTTCAAATATTTGAAAGGCAGAAGGAGGGGCAAGATCTGTTTCTCGGGCTGCCCCAGAGTGCAGGACATGCAATAATTATTTATTTATTGTGCTTACTGACCGCCCGATTTTCCCATAGGGAACTCTGGGCGGCGTACGACACGTCACCAAACAGCAACTGCCCAACGACATACCCAAATACACAAACATAATATAAGAAAAACATAATAAAGTACAAGTCAATATGGAAATACAATATACAAATACTAAAAAATAAACAAGAAAAATAGACCTAGCGCCACTCACCAAACAGGTCAGATCTGGCAAAAGGAACTGGTGCCAGCAGTTTTTTTTTTGTTTTTTTTTTTTTAAAAAAGATCACAAGCTATAACATTGTGCTCAGAGGTCCCCAAAGCATTGCCCGAAGAGCCAGGTCTTTAAGGCCCTTCTAAAAGCCGACGGCGCATCGGCTTGCCAAATCTCCAGTGGCAATTCGTTCCATAATTTTGATGGCACAACTTTGTGGTGCGTAATAAACTCTACCAGGAATGCTTTAAAAAATTTCCTTCATTGTTGTGTCTAGGCTTTTACTATCGGAGAGGGCAAGTAGCCATCTCTCAAAGGGTGGCGCCTGAAAAGAGAAATAAAATGCATTCAATAAACAGATATTTGGAGCAGAGAGGGCGCTCCTTAGAACCCACTTCCTCTCCATGTTCCAAAGGAATGCGGGCCATTGCTGACTCCCAACGGCTTGGGTAGAGAAAGGCTGCCCTCGTTCTCTGCATAAAGAGTTTCTTACTGTTTTGTTCTTGGATTTTAATTTGGAAATGTCTGGTTGGTTGGTTGGTTGCTTGGTTGTGGTGCTGAATCTTGGGAACAAAGTGCTACCCCCTGGCTGTAAGATTTTCCCCTTTTCTCTCTCTCTTGTTGTATCTATCTATCTATCTATCTATCTATCTATCTATCTATCTATCTATC
>JAHTLZ010000089.1:591136-601859 GCA_023846285.1 Phrynocephalus versicolor | reverse complement strand
GGGGGAAAACGGGTGTTAGACCAACCAAACATGGTTCCAAAATCCAGGTACGATGAGTGAGCACCGAGGGGCAGAGTATATAAACACACCTCTTCTTTTGCAATTAATTCCAGCCAAGAGGGAAGCAGAGCAGGGGACAGCCGTGCATTTGTGGTTCCTTACCTATCCGGCTGGTTCGCTGTCTCCTGCTTCTAGCCCAGTGGCGGTGGTGCCTTAATCCAGCCCACGAGGCGAGATTGGTGGATGGCCATCCGGCACATTCGCTATCCCTCCTCCCGCTTCCAACCCTGCCAAAGCGATCTCCGTCTAGATTTTACGGCCTGTTGTTTTTAAAAAGGAACGGGGGTGAACGGGCGGGGTGCCCTCCGATCGAGAACAGCACTGATAAAATCCTTGATCGTCCGCCCGGCTGGCCTATGGATGAAAACAAGCCATCAGGGAGCTTGGAAAAGCATAGCCGACCAATGACGACCACCAAAGAGGACATGTTGGAAAATTGGATTTTTTTTTCCAATGCAATTTGGCCGCTTTATAAATCGAGGGTGGTTGGTCTTCCTTTCGACAATTTGCCTAAATACCACTCGCACGATGAGTTTTCCAGACGACTCCTCGTTTTCTGGCTGGCTGGGATGGCCCTCCCAGGGTGCTATGCCTTTTCCAACACGATGGCAGTCATTTCCAATAATTGATATGACATCATTCCCCCCCCCTTTCCCTTTCTCCATTTATTTTTTGTCATGTCGGGAGTTACTAACCACGTCGTAACCTTTTGCCCTGTTGCTGCGTATTTTACATTTCTCTGCTTTACTGAAAACCTTAATCAGCTATTAGTTCCTCATTTGGGGTGTTTTTTTTTTTGTTTCTTTGTTTTTTTTTTTAACAAGATACACCTGTAAATCTATAAAAGGGGGAACGTAGTTCCTGGAAGTTACTCCATACAAGTATTTCCATATTTTCTTTCTACAATTTTCTTGGCGGAAAGGTATCCGAAACCCATGCCCGTTTTGGGAATGAAAACCCCACTTGCAGCTTTGAAAGAGCAGAGAAATTTAAGCGGCCCTCGGACGTCACTTTAAAAAAAAAGTAATTAACCTCCAATTTTCTTCTTCTTCTTGCTTCTCTGCTCTTCTCTCTGCTGTAGGTGGCTTTTTCATTGACAACCCTTATTGCCAACCACTCAACATCGCTCCCCTTGTCATTCACTTGAGCCCTCAAGAATACTTCTCTGACTTCTAGTGCAAAAAAAAACCCAGGTTACGTGGTGCAAACGGTGCTTTTTTATTTATTTTTCCTTGATGGGGGAAAAAACGACTTTTAAAAAACGACAGCAACACCCAACACATGAAAGTAAATAGGACTCGGTGGGATTGGGGAGGGGCTATTGGGGAGGGGGGGTCTTGGATGTGTCAGATTTTATCTTTCAAGTGTGGAGGGTGGGCACAGCTTGTCTCTATTTTTTTAATTGTTATTTTACCAGACCAGAAGAAGGGGAAAAAGTGAAAGGGGAAAAAAATGCAATATGCTTCTCCATCTTTAGCTTGCTCAAACATAGCAATAGATGTACATAGGATGTCGTTTTGTGCTTTGCATTGGGGGAAGGGCCAGAGGCGGGGTGGGGTGAGGGGATGGAGAGCAGAAAAGAGGTTTTTAAATTTCTATTTTTTAATGCCAGGCCCTGGCCCTGCTGTACAGTCAGAGTAGCTCACCCAACGTCCTCTCCTTGGGCTTTTGAAGATGACTCTGAATGTGTTGTTGTTGTTTTTAAAGCAAAATTTCTTCCAAACTCGTCTCGCTTTGCACTTAACAACACCCTTCTGGACCAATCTAACAGGAGGGTTTGTTGTTGTTTTCCTAACGGCTCTTGGCTACTCCCCCCCCTCCCCAGCGCTGGGCTTGCAAGAGATGTTTTTGTCCATCTTCGACCTCTGGGCGAGGTTTTTAAACGCAGGTCAGGTGGGTCCACCAGACAGGGATGCTGAAGCCGCCAAGTCCTGCCTAATTATTAAGGAGTCGGAGGAGGGGGACCCATGAGTTGTGATGCTGACAGTTCTCTTTCTACTCTGGGTCCATCCCACCCCACCCTCCACATTAAGGAGCTGTTGTTGGGCTCTGGGCCCCGGGTGTACCCCCAGAGGGAGCTATCATTGCTCATGGGACAAAATCCTAACAAGAGTACGTCCAGAAGAGACTAGGGCTTCGTTCCAAGTTACAGCTCACCTGTGCAACAGTCTGGCAGCTAGAGATGGGCACGAAACGAGCAATTTTTCATTTTCGTTTTCGTTTTTTCGTTTCATTACGCGAAAATGAAAACGAAAAATTTTGCCGTGTTTTTCGTTTTCGTTGCGGCAAATACATTGAACTGAAAAGAATGCTAATGAAACAGAAATTTTTCGTTTTCGTTTTTTTCGTTTCGGTACGTAACGAAAATGAAAAATTTGCAAAACCTCACCGAAAAACAAAAACGAACCGAAACGGAGCCCCCCCCCAAATGACAAACGACACACGAAAAACCTTTTTTTTTTAGTCGTGCCCATCTCTACCGGCAGCCATGGATAAGAGAGACCCTTCAGCTCAGGAATGGGAGACATACCGCCTTTTAGAGGTTTACAGGGTGGAACAGCTGGAAGGTGGTGCCTTTCGCTCTCCTAACCGAAACCCTCCAAAATATTGTCCCATCAACCACAACCAGCCTAGTCGGCCTTGGAGGAGGGCAGCCGTTGGCCGTTCAACATCCCAAAGGGCAGCCTTTTTGCCTACAAAATGGGAGCGAAAAGCCTACTTCCCAGGTGGAGGGGATGCATTTTGCTGGGGGGTTTCGGTGGACCAAAGACGCCACATCATTTTACAAGAAATGAGTGCCTCCTTTTTACAAACCGGGTTCTTGACAGATCGAAGAGCCACCCTGCTCTGTTTTTCCTCTCGATCTCTGGGTTGGGGGCTGGAAGAGGTAAGCACTTTCTATTTTCAGTCTGGATAATATTTCTGTGGCTGCCTTTTAAATTTTTATTTTTAACCCCCGCTGAGGTCTTGGCCGCACTTTAATACACCTTAGCCCACGCAGCGCTTTTACCCTGCCACGTTTTTGGCCTAAAATATGAGAGATATAAATAGGCAGAGAGAGAAAAGAATCAATAGATTCCAAAAGAGGCTCATTCTTCCTTCAAATGCCAAGAGGTTTGTGTTTGTTTGTTTGTTTGTTTACATATTTATATATTTTGGTTCAAGACCAAAGAAAGCCATCCCCTTCTCCCTTCACCAAATCGCCCTCACGTGGGGGAGAAAAGCATTGTTATCTGTTATGTTGAATTCCATGGCCAACAACCCAAGGACAGGGTTGCCCAAGCAATAGACCACTTTTCGGAGAAGCAGGGTTGTAGGTCTGATTACCATTTGTTGTGATGGCAAAAAACCCTGCGGAAGTCCTTTCCCGAGCCATGGCAGTGAGCTCGTTGGTCTGGATTGTTATTAATAAAGGCGTTACCTTCAAAATTCTCTGCTGTTTTCTTTTTCTCTAGTATTTTGCCCACAGGATGGGAGAGAGAGAGAGAGAGAGAGAGAGTGGAATTGTGGTCTCGGTCAGTTGGAGGGTGCCAAAATGTGAGCCCCTGCTCTTGTCCTCTAAGCAGGCATGTCCAAACTTCGGCCCTCCAGATGTTTTGGACTACAGCTCCCACAGTCCTTTGCCACTGGAAATACGGGCTTGGAATTCTGGGAGTTGTGGTTCAGAACATCAGGAGGGCCAAAGTTTGGACATGCCTGCAAGGGTTTGAATGAGTCCTACCTTCTCCTGTGGGTAACCCCTGTGCGGGTGTCATGGGTCATGGACTAGGACGCTGGAGGCGTGAGTTCAATTACCCGCTCAGCCATGGTAACTCTGAGAGCGGTAAAACCACCCAAAAAAACGTATCTCCCTTCTCTTAAGAAGGCCTGTTCCAAGGGCCACTGGAAGTCAGTTCCAACTTGTCCGCAGGTAACAAAAGCAACATTTTCCTGTATTTGGGGGGATCGTAAGGAAAACTCCTCTGGATTTCACCGCGGAAGGTACATTGATGTACACAAGCTCACACCCAGCTTGTCGCACGAAAAGCCATCAAAAGGCTGTCCAAAAGAAGAGACAAGAAAGCTAAGAAAGGAATGCTTTCCTATCAAATAATGCAAGCGGCTTTCTCTACTGACGCAGCCGTTTTCTGCTTATATATACTGCCCCATACCACTTCAAGTAGTCTCTGGGCAGTTTAGAGTTTTAATTACAGTGTGCAGGCTACACATTGCCCCCCTCCCCCAGCAAGCTGGGTACTCATTTTACCGACCTCGGAAGGATGGAAGGCTGAGTGAACCTCGAGCCTGCTACCTGGGATTGAACCCCAGGTCGTGAGCAGTTTTTACCTGCCGTACAGGCATTTAACCACTGCACCACGGGGCTCTTTTGTTTTTCGTTTTGTCTGTTTAAATAAAAATAATAATAATTGAAAAGAAAATATTAAAGTGTAATCCTTCCATGGGGAGTGTGTTACAAATACAGTATGTCAAATTCATTCCAAGGGAGGCCGTGTGTTGGAAGGAGCGCTTAAAATTTTATGCGAATAGGTCGCTCTCAGAACAAAACCTTTAATAATCTGCTTTTAATATCGTGGGAAGCTGAGGGACAATCCCTGCGCCGGCTTTCCAATTTAAAACTGTGTTATCTGGAGAACAGCCAGAGAGGTAATCGGAAGTCTCTCACCCAGAAAGATTTGACAAACAGTAGGCAGAATTAAACATGAGGTTAAGTAGGTGCTTTCCATCCCTGTATGGTGATTGCTACTCTTGGGCTCAGGAACACTGGACCCTTCTGATGAAGGACTACATATTCCATTATCCCTGCCTGGACTGCAAGGAGTCGGGAACCTCGACATCTAGAAGACCAGCATTCCTCGTAGCTTCAGTTGATTGCGCCATGCTTGGCTCTTGTACAAATTGAATATTTGGAAGGCATCCTGGATGAAGTTCAAGAGGCAAATTCCTCTCTGGACCAGAAAGGAAGCGGAGGGCTCACACGGCGCATCTCACAAACCCGGGGGCGCAGAAGACATGCTGAGATATACCAAGCCTTGAAGCAGAGTGTTGCTCTCTCCGCAACCGCCAACGCACAGGCTACAAGAGTGTGAGAGAGAAGTCTCAAGAGATGCTCACAGGCCTGCGAACCTGTCGCTTTCTGACAGCCCTCGCCACCCCCGTGAAAGGCTTGGGGTCGCGTCTTCCCGCATGCGGTGAGCCGCAGCTCCTTGGGCCATGTTGACCTCTTGTACTATTCTTGGGTTTGCCGGCTCGAGAAATGGAAACGGAGGCATAGAAGATGCAGGCTGAGTAGAGCAAGAGACCACCGGGGTCCAGAAGTTCTGGCATAATAACAAGGAGGGCATCCCCCCCCCCAAGAGAACAGGATAGGCTGCTCATCCCAGAACCTGTAGCTTCAAACATGGCCCTAGCTGCATCAAGCAAGGGTTGCTGTTGAAACTTATGGAAGGCCCTGCCTGCCTTTGCCTTAGGTTTCATCCGGGGTAGGGAAAGACCCTCACCTGAAAGTGGTGGATCCACCAATTGGACGTGTTGACTCTTTGGGTTCTTTCCATTCTACGATTCATGGATGGACAAGCTGTAGACCAAGGGTGGATGACCGTGGCCCTCCAGATATTGTTGGGTTGTAACTCCCGTAAGCATGTCTTACTGGGAATGCTGGCGAGGCCTGTTGGGAGTGGCAGTTCCACCAGCGTGTGAGGGAGGAGAGGTGCAGCCTGGTGTAGCCAAACCAATCAACTCCACTTGATGTGACAATGTGTGGGGGGAAATTATGCCATGGATTTGTCTAGCGGTCTGTAAATCCTCATGCTAGCCGCGGCAAATGCGTCCTGCAGCATTTCAATCCCAGAAAGCCTCTCCCTTGCCCAGGACCCCTTACTCGAGAGGTGAACATGCTAAATCTCTTCCTGAAAGGCAGCGCCTCTCAACCCTTATTTATAATTTGCTAAACCCAGAATTCAGGTTTTTAGTCCAGGAAAAGTCCCCTAAAACGGTTGAACAGGCAGCTGAGATAGCTGATCGTATCAAGTCTTTTGAAACACCCCCAGATCCTCAGAAATTAAATTTAAAATTTGTGAAAATAACAATAAAATGGAGCCGTTGGAATGCAAACCATTTAAGCAAGCACTAGAGAAGGGAGAAAGTGCGAGGCTCAGTTCAACAACAGAACCCAGCTCCGATGGACCTTGAGTCCACACAACTCACCCGCTGGCCCCCAGAAAGTCAAGTCAAGTTTATTACAGCTATAAGCCCATTAATTGTTAAAAGAGACACATAAAATACATAAGCCGTAATATAACGGTAAACAGTGTCCATACATCAAAGCTCATTGCGCATACATCGGGATACCAGGAGTACTCTGCATCATCTGTGATCATCTACTCCCTATTATAGCTGTCCTGCCCATTTAAAAAAAAAAAACAGATTGAGAAATCTCACCACTTGCAAGGTTGTGTGTGAACAATGTCCTGTAATAGTAAGGCCATGTGGTGCTCGACGGCCTTATCAGCTAACGTCTGTATAATGAGACTTTTAAAAAATTCCCTAGCTCTACTATGCAAAGGACAATAAAATATTATATGCGAAAGGGATTCTATCGATTTCTTATCACACTCACATAAGGGGGACAATCAACCCTTAGAAAATCTGTGTCTCCGCACATTTGAGGGGAAAACGTTAAACCTCGCACTAGTAAACGCAAGATGATGGGATATTGAACAACAAATATGATGGAATATGGTGTGATGAGACTATGCCAAAATTTCGGGGGAACAAACACCCCCACCTAAAGAATGGTTACTTTGGAATTCAATGTCGTCCATTCTTTGTCCAATAAGTCGTTTAGCAATTGCGAGGTCCATTTTTAAGGATGCCGATGGGGAAATTCCAATACTCAAAAGTTTGACATGGATTTTACTAGACCAGGGATTTGTGTATTCATCGCGCCAAAGGCATTGGAACAAATAATGATCAGGGAGCCTGTGCCATGCAGCCAACCAGTAATTGAAAACTCGTTTCCAGATAGTAGTCACTAAGTGACGGGATTTCCGGCCCCCAGAAATATCACCAGCTCTTCAGCTAAACCTCCACTGCAGGGGCGTGTTTGTGAAGCGCGAGGAGAACCAACAGAGTAAACGCTGGACAGTGCCAGAGAGGGTAAGCCAAGCCGTGCATGGCACATTTGTTTCTCAAGGCCTGGGAAAAGCGTAAACTGTAAATCACAGAGAGTAAGGCAGGAAGAGCCAGCTTGCCGAGATACACACCGGGCCTGATCCACCAAGGTTTCTCGTGCAAAAAATAAGTGAAATAAAGACAACCAAAACCAGTAATACAATTTACTAGTTTATGGATCAGTCCAAAGATCTACACACTGCAACAACTATTCTACTACAATGTCCACACGCCTATTGATGGAGTTACAGTAAATTTTCTTTTTGTTTTGTAGTATTATTAAACAATAAAGATAGTCATGTACACAGTTAAAGGGGGGGGAGAGAAATCTGGAACGCTCAGGCCTCACCTTTTACCATGTCAGGTCGCATCAGTCTGGTCGCCGAGAAAAAACAAAACGTAGAAATACAAATTATCTTTATATACAGACCAGTGCCTCTTATTGGTAAACCAGCTTATACTCACAGGCTGCACCCAACAGAAGTGTATCCGCCGATACCACAGCTATTCAGCTCCGCACACACCAGTATAAATTAAAAAAAGGAGAAAAGAAATAGAACACAAAGGTTGCAAAACCTCCATTCTACAGCGTTTCTGGCGAGAAGTCCGGGATAGTCTAAGCGCTCAGAAATCCAAGCAGCCATTAGTACCTACTGGTGTATGTAGTTACAAGAAGAACGGAAGGAAGGCAGGGAAAAAAAGGGATTTGGGTGGTGGGGGGGGTAGGGCAACCCATCCAGTTGGCTGTGGTGCCAGTGTACCCCAGAAGAGAGCAGATAAAGTAGCATCCGTCCTTTCCAATCTCAGACTAGCCCCGTCTCTGTGCAAAACTAGAAAAGCGCCCCGGTGGCAGAGACAACATACGACAGGTACAAATGGAATAATCAAAAACAAACAAGACACCAGTTTAAAATGCAGGTCCTCCCGCTTTGTTCCTGTAAATCAAAGAACAAAGACACTGTTTCTGGAGCAGAGATTCGGGGGGGACTCCCCCAGAAAATTGAACAGATGTTGGGCCAATTTCAACACTGACCCCCCCGAGTCCCTCGGATTTCTTTGGACTACAACGCCCAGAACCCGGGAGGGGTAGGTAGTGGTTGCGTGCTGGGGAGGGTTGTTGCCATTCAAGGAATACGAAGGCCTTCCCCAGTTGTTTTTTTTCCGTTTCGACTCAGCCCTTGCAAATGGAGATCGGTGTGCTTCTGCCCAGGAAAAGCCACTTTATTCTGAGAGTGGTTCTGGAGTGACAAGCAGGTGTGTTTTTTTTTTAAATTAAAAAACGCAGGGAGGGAGACGCTTCCCCCCGCTTCGGGATTTGCATAGAACTGATTAAACGAGGGAAACAGATGCTGGATGGTGGGAGGAACAGGAGGCGCACCCATTTGGGTCTGGCAGGGTGTGTGCGGAGGGGACCTGTTGCATAATAAAGTACCCATAGAAAGGATTCCCCGCTCGTTCCGGTGGACAGGGAGAAAGGGGCTGGTTCCTGGCACTGACGGCCACTCCTGGCTAAGAGGTTTCGTCAATTTATTTCGCTCCTTTCAAATGAAACCTCTGAAAAGTTATAACGGAAAGAAAGGAAACGAAAAGGGTTGGGGGGAGATCTCGTATATAAACTTAATAAGTTAGACAGGTTTGGGTCAGCACTTCTCTCGTACCTAAGGCTTACCAAACAGCCAGACTGTAGAATGGAGTGTTTTGTCTGTTGTTCCTCTCCAAAATCAAGAGCTTTTGGCCTACAGCTAACGCCCCCGTGGTTAAATAATCAGTAGTATGAAGAGAGACGGTGTCTCGCTACAAGTCTTGCCATCGAGATTGGGTCACTGACCTGTGGAAAAGATCCCCTCCCCACCCCACCCCCTTCCGACCTGTGCTGCGTTTAATGCTAGAGTTTTATGTACATGCTGGTCCACTCCCTTGCGCGGGGGGGGGGCATCTGGTCAAGGCAAGCGCCGGAAGGCAGGAGGTTCTCCCCCAAACGGCCAGAGGCACCACCTCGGTTCAGCATGTCTCTTTCCCTTGCACGCCCGTCACCGTCTTGATGGAGCTCAGCGTTCGGTTGAACCAGGTCTTTCGGGAAGCCTGGACCTCGTTCAGCGCTTGTCCCAAGTCGTGTTCAAGGTCCTGAAATGGGAACGGAAGGGGATCATAGAATCCTAGAGTTGGAAGAGACCTCCAGGGCCATCTAGTCCAACCCCCTGCCATGCAGGGACCCCCATCACAATATTTCCGACAGATGGCCATCCAACCTCTGCTTAAAAACCTCCAAAGAAGGAGACTCCACCACCCTCCTTTGTGGCAGCATATTCCACTGCCGAACAGCTCTAACTGTTATGAAGTTCTTCCTAATGTTCAAAACTTTATTACAGTCAATGACCAGCAACAGGATACGGTATAATAAATAGTAATAAAATATATAATATATATAAAATATATACAGTGGACCCTTGTATAACAAACAGTTTGTCTAACAAAAAAATCTGTACAACATAAAAAATCCAGAGATAGGGGAAATTTGCTTAACAGAATCGCCTATGGGGCAAATCCGTACAACATAAAAACGGGATCACTCAGTTTTCAATGCATTCCTATGGGAAATTTGTATAAAGGAAAATTTGCTTAACATAATGTCCTTTGGAGCGAATTAATTCCTTTATACAAGGTACCACTGTATACAAAAGACATCAGAGGACATATAGACATACAGTTCCATGCACATAAGACATTCCACATTTGTTGATTAATCAAGAGTTGTTGATACTTCAGGAGTGAGGAGGCCCAGCCATTGCAGCCTCAGATGGTAAAGAAGGCATTCCAATCCCCTAATAATTCTCGTTGCCCTCCTCTGCACCTTTTCCATTTCCATCATATCCTTCTGGAGGTATGGGGACCAGAACTGTACACGGTACTCCAGATGGGGCCTCACCATAGATTTATCAAGAGGATCCTTCAGTAACCTGAAGATATCACCCACCCTCCTTGGTCTCTTGGACGTTCCTTATGCCCACCCCCTCCCAATTCCGGCCACTTTATGCTCAAGGGAAGGTTCAGAATCTAATCCCTGCCCCTTGTTAAATTCATGGGACAAACCTGGGGCCTTCCTTACCTGGATTTTGCATTCGGCCTCCACCAGTTGCAGCTTGGTCTGGGCCAGTTCCAGCTCCATTTCCCGCAGTTGGTTCTTCAGCGCCTCTTTTTCCTCGTCCGCCTCCTCGTCGGAGCCTTCCCGGGCGACGCTGGCCGCCTTCACCCGCCCTTCTTTGTTAAAAAACTCCCGGCAGCGTTCGCAGTCGTCCACTTTTTGCTACAGCAAAGAAAGGGTTGTGTGTGAGAGAGAACATGGCATGTTTAATCACGCACACGCACACAGAGTCCCCTGATCTTCTGCAGTCTCCAAATGGCAACTTGTCACACAAACACACACAGAATCTCCTGATCTTCTGCAGCCTCCAAATGGCAACTTGTCACACACACACACACACACACACACACA
>JAHTLZ010000089.1:566316-581558 GCA_023846285.1 Phrynocephalus versicolor | reverse complement strand
CTGGAAGGAAGGGAAGGAGGGAGGATGGAAGGAAGGAAGGAAGGAAGAGAGGAAAGGAAGGAAGGAAGGAAAGGAAAGGAAAGGAAAGGAGAGAGAAAGGGAAGAAGGGAGGGAGAGAGGAAGGAAGGAAGGAAAGGAGAGAGAGAGGGAGAAAGGAAGGAAGGAAGGGAGAGAGGAAGGAAGGAAGGAAGGAAAGGAGAGGGGGGAAGATGGGTGGGAGGGAGGGAGGAAGGAAGGGAGGGAGGGAGAGAGAGGGGAGAGGGGAGGGAGGGAGGAAGGAAGGGAGAGAGCAAGGAAGGAAGGAAGGAAGGAAGGAAGGAAGGAAGGAAGGAAGGAAGGAAGGAAGGAAGGAAGGAAGGGAGAGAGGGAAGATGGGAGGGAGAGAGGAAGGAAGGAAGGCAGGAAAGGAGAGAGGGGGAAGATGGGAGGGAGGGAGAAAGGAAGGAAGGGAAACAGGAAGGAAGGAGGTAAAGAAGGAAGGAAGGAATTCAAATGGTTATCTTCAAGAATAACAATTTAATACAACCCTTCAAAATACTTCTCTACAAAAGACCAACGAAGAAGGAAATGCAAATCAAGCAGGGGGAATCTTATTTTCCAAGGACTTGGTGGAATCTCACAGAAGTCCTGGGGTTTATGTTTCATCTCAAGACCAAAAGAGCACGGACTAAACCAGCAGCAGTATTTTTAACATTTTACTGCAGCTAATTAAGCCTCCACAGGGAGGCAGCCAGCCAGCGATGGGACCATGGAGGAGATGGTGCATCCGTCTGAATCGGGCGCTAGAAGGAGGGGGTTGCATGACGAAAAGCTCTCCTTTCCCCCCTCTCCGTCAGAGATTTCCCCCCCCGCCAGCCCGGCGGAGTGAGCCACTCTGATCTATGGCCCCCCATCCAGCCTCCTGAGGGAGTCCTAGAGGCGGCTTCTTCCGGGAGATGAGCGGAGGAGACCACCCCTTACCTGCATGAGGCGTTCCAACTGGTAAAACTTGCAGTGCAAATCCTCAAAGTTTTGTTTGAAAAGCTCCCTGAGTCCGTAGTCAAACATGATTTTGACCAGAACACTAAACGCCTGCTCTTCAGGCATCTGTCAAAAAGAGGGGCGAGAAAGAGAAACGCCTGTCATGATTTAAAATCTAAACATTGACCGAGAAAAACCTCCTCTTCCTTCGTGACTTCCTCAGCATCAGGACCAGACAAGATGCTCTGTTCTCAGGACGTCCCGCCAATGTCCCAGAGGAGAGAAGGAACGATAGGAGGATGCCCCTCGCTCTTCTGAACCCTCTCGGCCAGCAGAAATGAGGGCTGCATCTACCTTATGGAGCGGTCACACTCTGAGATCCGTTTAATGGCATAAGAACATAAGAAGAGCCCTGCTGGATCAGGCCAATGGCCCATCCAGTCCAGCTTCCTGTCTGGCTCCAAACCTGAGTTATCCTGGTAACGGCTGCTCCCCATCAAGCACTCTCAATTCTCCTCTGCCGTTCAAGCCGCCCTTCCCTGGACTACACTTCCCAAGATTCCAAAGGGCAAACCCCCTGGCCCTGGAAGACACAGCTGTGTCTTGGGAAGACCTTCCCCAAGGTCTTGCGGTACCACGTTGAGGATGAGGGGAAACGGGATGGGAATCTTGGCCCTCTCCCAATCCACCTGCACACAAATCCCCTTCCTTTTAAGACAGGCAGGCAGGCAGGCAGGCAGACAGACAGACAGACAGACAGACACACACACACACACACACAGAGAGAGAGAGGGGGAGAGAGAGAGAGAGAGAGAGAGAGACATGCACACACACCCCTCAGGACTTTGGTTGCTTTGCTGCAGAAAGAGAACCCTGTAAGCTCTGGATGCGGGATTTTCATGATGTAACAAAAGACATGCAACGTACAAGATGCACTTCCACCAAGGGCCGGGGGGGGGGGCAAGGGAAGGGAGCAAAATAAGAAAAATCAACTCCTTGGGAGTTAAACCAGCACCTGAAACAACGGTGCTCCTGGATCTGTCCTCTGGACCTCCAGGAGGTACAAGAGAGATTGTGAAGGAAGGAAGGAAGGAAGGAGTTGATGATGGATGGATGGATGGATGGATGGAAGGAAGGAAGGAAGGAAGGATGGAAGGAATGGAGAGAGAAAGGAAGGAGCTATCGGATCCAGCCATTTAGGAGCTGCTGGTATCTGACCAGGGCAACAAAACAACCCGTTTTGAACCTCAGGTGGACATAATTTATAGCTGATTTATTACAGGGTGCACAGATTTGCCTGTTAGGGGTGAAGCAGAACGCACCCACCTCCATGATTTCTCCAATTCTTCTGATTTCCCAATCCTCACTGAATGTTTGTCTTATTTTTTAATGGGGGGGGGGAGGCAAGTATGTTTGGGATCGGTTTGTACATCACTGTCATGCCAAAAGGTGAATTATTTTTGGCACACCTGGCAGGAAATCTGCTTTCGCCCCCCTCCTATTTTTTTGCAGAGCAGCAGAGGCTCTCTGTATATTTAGCTCCAGGTAATGGTACAGCCATCAGTCAAGACAAGATGAAGGGTTGGGAAATATATAATCTTATTTTATTTTTAAAGACAACGGTGACGAACGAGCCGGAAACTCTGTGCAATGTTATTCAGCGCCTTGACAGGAGAGAGATCTTGTCCGGGGGCAGGAGACACAATGCGGAACCGGATTTAAAAAGAATGTCACACCACCAAAAGATAAATTATCCCTGCCTATCTGCAAAAACTGGACCGGACTGCTTGTTTGGTGGAAGCGCCCTGATACCTCTGGGGGCCTAGCTGGCCAGACACCTCCTCCCCACAACATCCTCCTGGGCCCCACGGAGACCACCAAAGACTTACGTGGAGGAGCAAAACGGCAGCCAGGAAGGACTGGCCCTGGCAGTACCCAATCTCTTCATCGTAGACAGAATAGGCCTTGAAAGAGAGATCAGAGGAGGTCAAGAACAAACACATCAAGGCTGCCCCGTGGCGCAGTGGTTAAAAGGCCTGTACTGCTGGTAAAACTGTGTGCACAACTTGGGGTTCGATCCCAGGTAGCAGGCTCAAGGTTCACTCAGCCTTCCATCCTTCCAAGGTCGGTAAAATGAGTACCCAGCTTGCTGCGGGCAATGTGTAGCCTTGTAATTAAAACTGTAAACCGCCCCGAGACTACTTGAAGTGGTATGGGGTGGTATATAAGCAGAACACTTTTTGCTTTGCTTTGCCACCCTACCCACAAGCCAGAATTCTTTTTTAAAAAGGACAGCTCCCAGCATCAATGCGAGGGGAGGACGTCGGCTGAGCGCACCGCGCGTTCCGGGTTAGACCGGCAGCTAGGAGGGGGTTGACATCTGGGATCTGTAGAGCACAAAATAATCTCCCACCGGCTCATCGGGGTGCATCCGTCTTCATAAAAGGGTTGCCAGGGAAAGATGAGGCCTGCGCCTTACCTGCCCCCACCCCATACCCCCACCACCCCCGCTTTCTTCTGGTCTCATGCTGGGATTTTCACATCCCACAAAGCTTTCAAGGGAGGCTCTGAAGTCTTTGATGGAACTAATCATGACCGGAAGACCAGTGTCGTTTCCTCCAGACCCAGGGAACACCAGGCCGGCCCTGAGTGGGTTCTTTTGAGCCCCGGGTTTCGGCATGGCTCTTCGGAGGAGGCCAGGAGACCATGCTGCTCCTTCCCACCCCATCCTGTGCGCTGCGCCGTCTCAAGGAGAGGGTCAGTTGTTGTTTTTAATGCCGAATTCACAGCAGCAGATATTGTGGCCGAATGAGGTGAGAGGATCAAAAGAGAACACAGTCTTCTCTCTCTCTCTCTTGCTCTCTGATCTTTTTTAAAAATCAGCTAATTGCCTCCCACAATTTAATGAGAGGATCGCCGGCGTCTGTGTTTGCCTTAAAATGCAAACGAGGCGCTGGTTAATTAGCGGGAGCGCTCCAGAGACACAAAGGGAGTTCAGGGTCGTTTCCTCCCCTTGCGCTGCAGGAGAAGAGAATTGGGCTCCCCTCCCAGATACGAGATGCCCCAAAGGATCAAGGGGGGGGGGGCTACCCATGGGTGGACCTGTTGGGGCACCAAGCTTGCAAGTGCTGAATTTCACAGGCCATGAAGACTCCCCACCCCACCCCAAATACCCAGCTGGTTATGGACTCCGTCAGCCCCGAAAAGCAAGATTTCAGGGCCTCAAATTCTTTCCTTAGGTGCCTGTGTGTCCACCCAAGTGGATGGTTTAGATTCCTAGAGGGGGCTGGACCACAGCGCCCATGATCCCCCTTGCCCTACGGAACCTTCTTAAGAGCATAAGAAGAGCCCTGCTGGATCAGGCCAACGGCCCATCTAGTCCTGCTTCCTGTATCTCACAGTGGCCCCACCAGATGCGTCCGGGAGCGCACGAGAGTAGATCTCTGTCTCCAGATACCACTCCCCTGCATCTGGCCCTTGAAGTACCCTGGTTTTAAGCCTGGAGATGACACATCTCCATCATGGTTTGTCACCTGGGATGGACTTTTCCTCCAGGAATTTGTCCAATCCCCTTTTGAAGGCATCCAGGCCAGATGCCATCACCACCTCCTGTGGCAGGGAGTTCCACAGACTAACAACGCGCTGGGTGAAAAGAATATTTTCTTTTGTCTGTTCTTACTCTCCCAGCCCTCAACTTGAGTGGATGTCCCCTCGTTCTGGTATTTTGTGAGAGGGAGAAGAGCGTCCCTCTATCCACTTGACTCACGCCCTGCATTATTTTGTACGTCTCAATCCTATCCCCCTCAGGCACCTTTTTTCCAGACTAAAGAGCCTGAGGGGGGATATGATCCCTGGAGGGGGCTGGATCACAGTGCCGATGATCCCCCTTGTCCTTTGGAACCTTCTCTCTGGGGTTCATGGAGATGAAGCCCAGAGCTTATCTGGGAAGGGTCTCCTGCCCCTTACATTAGTCGGGAGAGGGAACCGCATGCTCCCTTTGGCTTCCATGGCGTTTCACAGAAAGGTTAAAAGTCCATTGGGGACGGGAGCTTTAGGATTCAACAAACACAAGACTGACCTCCGGCTTGCAGACGGAAAAAAAACCCCAGCCCCCAACGTAATCTAGATCAAGGGCCATTTTCAGGAAAAGGCAAGGACTACCCCCCCGCCACCCACCACCTCTGGAACGGATCGCTCCAGACGATTCAACAGGTTCAGCCCAAACGAGGTGGGAAGGACTTACTTCATAGCCCCAAAGAGAGGGGTGGGGTGGGGGTGATGCTCCTGGACAGAGCCCCCAGCCCCAAGGGAAAGTCAGGTAGGCACCCTGCCACCCCCCCCCCAAAAAAAAACAACTTTGCAGAACTTCCTTTTAGGGGAAGGCTAGCTGGCGCGGGGGATCGTGGGTCTTGTAGTCCCTTCTGCACGTGCTCGGAAACCATTCCTGACCCAGACAAACCCATTTCTGAGACAAGAGGACACACAGACCCACGGCAAACGTGGCAACACCCCCCCCCCGCCAAAGCGAAGAGGGAAGGGCTCCCGGTACCTTGCATATCTTGTACAAGGAGTCCTGACCGTCTCCCCCGGTATCCTTGAAGTAATCGTGCGCAGGGAAGGTCCGGTTGATGTCACGGGTGATGGCGCTGTCCTGGGGCGATTCCTGCCGAGACGGAAAAGCGGGAGAAGGGGGTTGAGCTCAAGCAAGCAAGCAAGGGCGTCAAAATGACAACAATACAGTGGCACCTCGGAGAACGACTTTAATTCGTTCTCCGGGGTTAGTCGTTCTTCGGAACACGTTGTGATCCGAAACGCGGTTTCCCATAGGAAGGAATGGGAAACCGATTAATCCGTTCCGGAGCCTAGGAAAAAGGCACAGACACCTGGTTTTTTTTTTGCTCAAAACTCTTTACAAAATGCACTTTAAAAGGTACAGATGCAATGCCACGCGGGATAACTCTTTTTTACCGATGCATGCTGGAAATTCGTTATCCGAGGCAGCCCATAGGGAAAATTCATTATCCGAGGCAGACCTATACCTAGAAATTAAGATTCATTATCCGAGGCAGCCCCATAGGGAACAGTCGTTATCAGAGGCAGTCCTATAACTGGAAATTTGCAGTCGTTATCCAAAAAAATTCGTTATCCGGGGCAGTCGTTATCCGAGGTACCACTGTATTTGCAAATAAGGGCCTTCTCAGTGGCTCCTCGTGGACTGTGGAAAAACCCGCGCACACAGGAGGCTGTCCCAGCACTTTCTTACTGTTGTCATTCCCGAGCTGGGTGTGTTTATTTTATTTATTTATTTAGGATATTTTAACTCACCTTTCTTGGAAAAGGACCCAAGGTGGCTTACAATAATGAGGGACAATATACAGTCCAGAACATTTAAGACATATTGAAATTAAGAACAGGGAGTTTTAAGAGGCATCTTAGAACATTAAAAGGTAACACTAGAGCAACAAAGAGCACGCAAGAAGAAAAGAAAAATCCATTACAAGGGGTGAAAAGCCACACGGAAAACACTGGAGTGTACTCCACATGGTGAAGGAAAGGCCCCAGAGCGGTGGGATTCACAACCCAGTCCAGAGCTCAGAGCGAACATTTGAATTCAAATCAAGCTCCTAGCCCTTATGACTGCAAAAGGACCACCCAGCCTGCCCAACGAAATCTAAGGACCCCAGGACGGGACAAGGCACGATTTCTAAGCATGGTGTCGGACCCTGGTGTTTGCTGCACCATCCCCTCTAAATGTTGCAGCCGTCAGCTGGGGCTGATGGGCATTGTAGTCCAAAATAGCAACTAAACCAAGTTCAGGTCTAGCCTAAGATTACTTTCTCAGAGTGGCAACGGCTCTCGGGTCCACGGGTGCCCAGAGCAGGAGACACAAGAGACAGAACCTGGGCCTCCTTCCTCTCAAACAGGCACTGAGTAATGGTTTCTGTAGTCCCACGGCAGGCTGGGAGTCGGTGGCCCTGTGATCTCTCGAGGCCCTGACTGCATCTCCTCCTACCCAGCCTTGTCTGGTGGACCCTGGCGCCCCGGAGTGGCCTTCCCCATCTGAGCAGCAGCCAGCTGTTCCCGTGACACCGCTGGGCTTCTAAAATGAGACGGGATCGGGGGCGTTTGCGTCGGCATTCCACCAAAACGACTCGGAAGCCAACGAGATTCGGCAGAAAACTCTCTGCGGGTTTGCTGGTCCGGCCCCGGAAAAAAAAAATTAAAATTATTAAAAATAATATTAAAAATAATATTAAAAATAATAATAACCCCAAACCCCTTGATGGGGGAAGAGAAAGCTCGGCATTTTTAAAAATCTCAGGCCCATCTGACTGACGTTTCCAAAAAGGCGACCTGTGTGTGTGTGTGTGTGTGTGTGTGTGTGTAAGGCAAGATTGTGGGCGTGAGACGTACTCCACACACAGGAGTTAAGCGTGGTTACAAAAAATCAGTGGGCAGTCTTTCCCCAGACCCTTGCCACGCTGCAACTGCAGGCGAAGCCCCCGGCAGCACCCAATGCGATGTGGAACAACTGTTGTCGGCTGCGACTTAAGTCCGCTAACGAAGAGGAGGCCGCCTCGTTAGCTCCGAAGCAGAATCCAGCGGGACCATCGAGCCGTTTAGGAAGCTGGCAAGGAAGACCCACCCCGTCGTCGGCAAAACGATCCTCTCCACCTAACGGGGGTTATTTTTAGCACCCTAAACTCCTGGGGAGAGCAAGCAAGACACACACACACACACACACACACACACACACACACACACACACAGACCCTGCAAGCTGACCATCCCAGGAGGCGGGGGGGGGACACTTGGATTTCGGAGTCCCCCAAAGGGAACCCTTCTCCGCTCTGGACCCATGCAGCTGTAGGGAAGAACGGCAATACACAAACTTAGCAGGGGAGGGAGAAACCTTCATCCCACCCAACCCCGCCGGTGGTAAAAAAAGAAAAGAAAAAGAAAGCGAGCAACCCGGCTATTGTACAGCAAATCCTATTTTTGTCTTACTGTGAGAATGGACCACGGCCGTTTCTCAGACTTCTGGTCTGGATGCAGGAGGCAGCCATGGGGAAGGGCATGGGGGGGGCGTGGAGGGCGAGGGGTCAGAGCTGGGAAGTTAGGAAACCAGGCAAACCCACCCACCCACCCTCACCCTGGGCCATCGGGGTGGAAATGCGTGAACCTAAGAACCTAGGAAGAGCCCTGCTGGATCAGGCCAACGGCCCATGTAGTCCAGCTTCCTGTATCTCAGAGCAGCCCCACCAGATGCGTTTGGGAGCGCATGAGACTAGATATCTGTCTCCTGATACCACTCCCTTGCATCTGGTCCTTGAAGGACCCTGGTTTCTCCATCATGGTTTGTAACCTGTGATGGACTTCACTTCCAGGAATCTGTCCAATCCCCTTTTGAAGGCATCCAGGCCAGATGCCATCACCACATCCTGTGGCAGGGAGTTCCATAGACTCACAACACGCTGGGTGAAAAAATATTTTTGTCTGTTCTTACTCTCCCAACCCTCAGTTTGAGTGTATGTCCACTAGTTCTGGTATTTTGTGAGAGGGAGAAGAGTGTCCCTCTATCCACTTGACTCATGCCCTGCATTATCAATCCTATCCCCCCTCAGGCGCCTTTTTTCCAGACTAAAGAGCCCCAAATGTTTTAGCCTTTCCTCATAAGGGAGGTGCCCCAGCCTAGTAATCATTTTAGTCGCTCTCTTTTGGAAGGCGAAACCAGACAAAGAGCAGGATTGAAAGCACCAAGCCAGGGGGAAGACAACTAGGAGAACAGCGGGGGCTAGCTTGATAACCCCCCCTGGAAAGGAAAGAACTGGCCTGGATCAGGCCCGAACTGATCTCAATTCAAAGTGAAGTGGGGAAAGAACCTGGAGGCTTCCAGAAACCAGTGTAGGGGAGCCCGAACCTCCACAGTTGGAGCCTTCATTTTGGAAACTGTAGAATTTTTTAAAAAATATATGTATACAAAGCACCAGACTGAGGGGAGATCGCTTGAAAGCAATGCATGAAAGTGTGCATGTGATGGAGAAAAACAATGACAGAAACCGTTCCTTTCCCCTTCAACTGGACCGAAGCACTGAGAGCCAAATGCCAGGAGATTCTGGATATATCAGAGCAGTGGTTCTCCACCGGTGGGTCCCCAGATGTTCCTGGACTGCAACTCCCAGAAATCCCTTCCAGCACAGCGAGTGGTGGAGGCTTCTGGGAGTTGCAGTCCAGGAACATCTGGGGACCCACCGGTGGAGAGCCACTGGATGAGAGGAAGGCTTGATTTGCACTGTAGTCAGTTAACCGGTGGAACTCCCTGCCGCAAGATGGGACGGCAGGTGTCCAGTGAGGTGGGGAATGAGTCCTAGAGGAAGAAGCTATGGGCATAGTTAGCCGAGGCCTCGAAAAATCACAGGATCTTCGCCTCTCAAGGCCGGTTGGTGGGGGACATGTCTTGGGGACGGGGGCGGTAGAGCATATGTTTGCATCCACGTCCTGTTGGCAGAGTGTTTGCGAGGCGGATGGTGGTCCACAGCAAGAACAGTGTCAGTTTGTCTGCGTATCGATTTGTATTTTATTCTTTGTTGTTTCTATGGTTTTGATTGTATCTTGTGTTCGCCGCCCTCAGTTGCCTAGTGCAAGCTGGCGGTATATAAATCCTAAATAAACTAAACTGAAGGCTGGGCCAAAGCAAAAAGCAACTGCAAAGTGTTCTGCTTATACAGTATAAAGCCCCATTCCACTTCAAGTAGTCTCTGAATGGTTTACAGTTTTTAATTACAGTATGCAGGCTACACCAAACAAGAGTTGGATTTGGTTTGCCTCTTCTTAACTCTCTTGTGGACTTGAGGAGGTGATGGTTCACTTCTCAAAAAGCCTCTTCCCTCCGCCCTCCGTTGTTGGTCAGTGGAACTCCCTGCCACAGGAAGTGGTGACGGCATCTGGCCTGGATGCCGTCAAAAGGGGATTGGACAGATTCCTGGAGGAAAAGTCCATCACAGGTTACAAACCATGATGGAGATGTGTCATCTCCAGGTTTAAAACCAGGGTCCTTCAAGGGCCAGATTCAGGGGAATGGGATCAGGAGACAGAGATCTAGTCTCATGCACTCCCAGATGCATCTGGTAAGGCCCCTGTGAGATACAGGAAGCAGGACTAGATGGGTCTTTGGCCTGATCCAGCAGGGCTCTTCTTAAGTTCACCAACCCCACCACCGTGGGGGTTCTCCACACCCAGGTCTGCTCCCCAGGTCATTACCTGTGCAACTCTCCCCACAACCCACCCACCTCGGGCACAACAGAGACTTAAACTACAGACCGAACACTGTTTTTTCAATTGACGACTGGTTGGGATTTTTAACAGCTCTCCGTTTGCGATCTTCATCCGTCTTTCAGAGAAGGCAAGAATACCGTGGGACGAGAGAAAATAAATAAATAAAAGGAAACATTTACCGTGCATCTTCTATAGAAACGGAAGAGATCAGTGTCAGGAAACAGCATCCGTGAGACGCACTCAGGAGAATACCCCCTCCACTGATGCCGACAAATTGCAAAATGGCAGGAATACGGCGTGTGGTTTCTGCTCTTGAGTTCCAAAGTGTTCTGCTTATATACCGCCCCATACCACTTCAAGGAGTCTCTGGGCGGTTCACAGGTTTTTTTTAAAATTATGCAGGCTAAACATTGCTGCCGCCCCCACCACCAGCAGCAGCAAGCTGGGTACTCATTTTACCGACCTCGGAAGGATGGAAGGCTGAGTGAACCTTGAGCTGGGGTCGTGAGCATGGTTTCATCTGCAGGAGAGGCATTTAACCACTGTGCCACGCGATATTAAGAAGAGGTTGTGGTGGTTTTCTCTTGATTAATTCGTATCGTCTCTGGATTCGAGGAAGTGGAACCAAGAGAAGCAGTTGCCTGCATCCTAATGTCTTGAAGGTTTCTCCTTGCCCTGCGGATTTCCCTATCTGCTGGCCCAGTGTCAGAAATTATATATGGAAATTTCAGTAAACCAATGGTGGGTTTACAAGCCAGCACTGGGACTGAAAATGTCTGGGATTGCATCGCACCGTGTTCTGTTCAACGTCTTGAACCTGCGTCCGGTTCAGAAACCAGGTGAAAACGAGCCGTTTCCCCACCCACCCACCCAGCTGCTGTTAAGAGACAATGAAACTCCAGCAGGGACATCGATTCAGGCCAAATATGGCAATAAACCCAATTCTAAAAATAAGAGTGAATCGCAGAGTGGTCCCCAGCCTACTCAGCTGTGCCTGTTTCCTTTTAGGGCTCCTGGTTCCCACAGGGGGGGAAGAAAAATCATAAAGAGGCCACTCGGTTAAAAGAAATTTTTGAAAGATATATAAAGAAAAATCAAAGCTAATCTACCTTTTTGTGTGTGGATCATATACCCGCGCGCACACACACACCCTAAAAAAAGCCTGGTCGCTGTTGACATGCCAAGCACGGGGTAGCTAAACCTCTCTCTCTCTCTCTCTCTTAAAACGAAAGAGACGGAAGGAAAAGAAATAGAAAAGAGGAAGGAAGGAAGGAAGGAAGGAAGGAAGGAAGGAAGGAAGGAAGGAAGGAAGGAAGGATTTGTTTTAAACAGAACTCTGAACAGCTGTATTTCCATCTTCAGGGTAGACTTAGAAAAGAAACATTTCAGGCAAAAATCAAAGCAAAACAAAAGACACAAACATGTAGCACCTTAAAGACTATCTCATTATATTTCACACCTCATTCTGCTGCTATACGTCTGAAGAAGTGGACATGTCCACGAAACGTTACATTAAATTATGCAAGTTAGTCTTTAGGGTGCCACATGTTTTGTGTCTTTTGTTTTGTTTTGTTTTGTTTCTCTTTGATTTTTGCCTGAAATTCTTGAAAAGACTAACGCAGCTCCCCTCTCTGAAAAGAGACATGAAGTATCCTCTTTGTGTACAAAACAATGACAATATTGATAAACCATTTGCTGGAAGGCTACAAATCCGCCTGGAACAGGGCTGGGTGCCCACGCTGTGCAGAGGCAGCCCTGCTGAGACAGACGGGTGGCGAGTGGGGTTTAGAACCAAGGTCCGGCCCCGGCCTGGTAAGGAAGCCTGTCTCTCGTATGGCGCAGAAACGTCGCCCATGGTTGGGCCGACATTTCGGTTGCTTCTCCACTGCCATTCCTCCCCCTCCAGCCCTTCCTCATCAGCCACAGGCAAAGACCTTCCTCTTCAGGCAAGCTTTCCCTGAATGATGGTCTACCTACCATGTGTATTTTATATGAATCTACGGCAGGGGTCCTCAACCTAAGGCCTCAGGGCCGGATGCGGCCCCCCCAAGCTCCTGAATCCTCCCCCTGGGACCAATTGCAACCCCCCCCCAATCTACCCCCTGCTTTGCGAGCAAGCCAGCCTCCGCAGCTGCTTCTATTGCTGAGGCAGTTCAAAGTAGTGGGCTATGTCACTTCTCCCACTCCCCCCAACTACCGCCCAGATGGTCAGCATGCTGGCTAGTGGGACATTCAAAGTGGGAGGGCTACGGCAAGGTCCCCCACTCCCCCCACCCACTGTGGTCCGGCCCCCAGTGGAGCCTGGGTGATGGTGGACCGGCCCGCTGTTTGAAAACTTTGAGGACCCCTGATCTATGGGGTTCACACAGACTTTGTATTTAGGACTGCTTATAACCTTGCAGCTTTAATGCAATGTTGTCTGTTAATGCCATAAGACAGTGGTGGCCGAACTTTGGCACTCCAGATGTTTTGGACCACAACTCCCACAGTCCTTTGTCATTGGCAATGCAGACTTGGAATTCTGGGAGTTGTGGTCCAAGACATCAGGCGAGCCAAAGTTTGGCCACCACCGCTGTAAGATGTCCCTCAATTCCTTGTTATCAAAATACTTGAACATGTCTTAATTGTACTGGACTGTATATTATCCCTCGTTACCGTAAGCCGCCTTGGGTCCTTTTCCAAGGAGAAAGGCAGGAAAAAAATACTCTAAAATAAATAAATAAATAAATAAATAAATAAACAGCTTCGACCCCAAGCTCCAGGACACCTCCTGCCCCCACCTCACTTGGTTCAGGCACCACGGGTTTTAACACAGGACAGGATGTTCGAACCCCAGCAGCATCCAGCCACGCGGTGGCACCTGGCACCTTATCGTCAATACAGGATGTCTTTAAAATTTCGGCATCGCAAATCGTGACATTGGAAGGGGCCTATAAAGCCACTGAGTCCAACTCATTGCAGGACCACCATTCAAAGGATACCTGCCAGGTGATGCTCTAAATTTCTTTTGAACGCCTCGAGTTTGGGGTTCCGTTGTCGTACTGCTCTAACCGTTAGGGAGTTTTTCCTAACAGACAACTGAAATCTAGCTTCCTGTAACTGGAGCACGTGGTTGAAGACGACCCGGGAAGCTCTCCTGGCTTGAAGTCAAGATCCTGGTGTTCCAGCTTAGCCCAGTGGTGGCGAACCTTCGGCACTCCAGATGTTTTGGACCACAACTCCCAGAATTCCAAGCCTGTATTGCCAATGACAAAGAACAGTGGGAGCTGTGGTCCAAAACCTCTGGAGGGCCAAAGGATGCAGAGCCCCTAAGGCTAGTTAGATGTTGCAAAATTGGGTAGCCAAGCTTCCCAGCTAAATCGGGGTCCATTTCACAGCGATGGTCAGAGTGAGCACACACACAAAAGAGGGAGACACCGTCTATACCACAAAGTCATCACCCTATTTCCCAGCAAACGGGCCCCGAGAGGCAGAGCGGAAAGATCAAAAGCATGCTGTTATTATCCAAAGGTTCAAAAGGTTCCCACCCAGAAAGGGGAAAAGAGAAGAGAAAGAAATTGCGGCCACTATAAATATACCCAACAAAGTTTATTTGTACAGCTTTCTCGGCTGCCTTTAGGGTCATGCCAACCGCCTTTTGGAAATGCCGGCCTCCCTTGTTCCCAAAAACGTTGTTTCGTTTATCCTGATCCCAGTTCCAGCTCCTCCTGTTTCCATCCGGAAGGAGACAAGCTCGGTTGTCTATCTCTCAGGGATTTTTTTTTTAAAAAAAGGGCAAAACCTCCCCCCTGCACACGCGTGCTGGTCGTGTCTGACTCTAGGGGCGATGCTCATCTCCGTATTCAAACTGAAGAGCCAGTGTTGAGCAAGTCTGTGGCTGTGTAGCCAGCATGTTTTACCTTCCCGCTTTTTACGGCGGTACCTATTTATCTCCTTGCATTGACATGCTTTCGAACGGCTAGGGTGGCAGGAGCTGGGCTGAACAGCGGGATCTCGCTCCGCGCGGTATGGCACCTGGGATTCGAACCGCCGAGCTGCCGACTTTGCAGCCGACAGTTTTCAGTACTCTAGCCCACTGAGCCATACATATACCCAATGATGAATTATAGACATATATTCTGGCTTCTGTCAAACTCTCCGGAGTCTTCACCGGCACAAAATGCAGCAGAGTCAGTCACCCAGTTGAATCAGTCATTCCTCCAGAGAACTACACCATGGTCTGCTTTATTATTATTAACCACACAGCTAACTACGCTGGATTTTATATTACCAATCACTAGTCGAACGCTTCCCAAGCGTTTAGGACTATGTGTGATGTATCGACGAATTATATGAGCAGATCCCAGTAAGGCGGCTTTCTGCAGCTGACTGATGGTGACTTGATCAACTCCAATTTCTTCTAAATACTTGCTTAGATCTTTAGGCACCGCACCCAGCGAGCCGATTACCACTGGGACTACCTGTACCGGTTTATGCCAGAGTCTCTGACGTTCAATTTTCAGATCCTGATATCGGGTAATTTTTCCAAGTTGTTTCTCAGTGACTCTATTATCACCTGGTATAGCAACTTTTTTCTTCTCCACAATCACAGTATCTGGGGTATTGTGCTCCAAAACCCTGTCTGTCTGTATTCGGAAGTCCCAAAGTAATTTTGCATGCTCATTTTCAGTCACTTTTCAGGCTTATGATCCCACCAGTTCTTTGCTATGGGCAGATGATAGTTCTGACACAAATTCCAGTGGACCATTTGAGCCACTACATTATGACGATGTTTGTAATCCGTCGGTGCAATTTTCTTGCAACAGCTCAATATAGGGTCGATAGTTTCATCTGCCTCTTTGCAGAGTCTACATGTGGGGGACTCAGCTGATTTTTCTATTCTAGCCTTAACTGCATTTGTTCTGATAGCTTGTTCTTGAGCTGCAAAATTATTATTATTATTATTATTATTATTATTATTATTATTATTATTATTATTATTATTATTATTATTATTATTATTATTA
>JAHTLZ010000089.1:517633-541544 GCA_023846285.1 Phrynocephalus versicolor | reverse complement strand
CTCTCTCTCTCTCTCTCTCTCTCTCTCTCTCTCTCTCTCTCTGTGGGTGTCTCTCTCTCTTCTGTTTTGAAAGTCACAGCCAAACAGCAAGTACAAAACAAGCATGTGCCGTGACCTCCGGCAGCAAGGCGGATGTCCGCGCGGGACAAACTGCACGTTTGCGCACTCTCAGGAGGAGCTGGAGAAGTAAGTCCTGGGAGGAAGCTTGGGAATTTTGCAGGTTTCCCTCACTCGTGAAAAGAAGGGAAAGCGAGAATGGCGGGTCTCCTGTAAATGACATTGGCCACCTTGAAAGAGGCATGCCGCCCAGATTCTGGAAGGACAGAGCCCACACCCTGGGTTTCTAATCATAAGAACGACAGTGGAGGAGAGGCTCCCCACCGTGAGAACAGAAAGGAAAAAGGACCCCGATCATTGTGTAACTGAATGAAGAAAGACTGCAACAGACAACTTGGACAGCTTGGGTCCTTTACAACACCTTGGAACAAGGGGAGCTCCGAAAAAAAATGACTGTTTTGTACAGTATCAGCCAAAGTCCAACTCGGAAGTGTCTGGGAGCTTTAGTCTGGGAAAAAGGTGCCTGAGGTTGGGGATATGACTGAGACATACAAAATAATGCAGGGCATGAGTCAAGTGGATAGAGGGAAGCCCTTCTCCCTCTCACAAAATACCAGAACTAGGGAATATACACTCAGATTGTGGGCTGGGAGAGTGAGAACAGACAAAAGAAAATATTTTTTTTCACCCAGCGCGTTGTTAGTCTGTGGAACTCCCTGCCACAGGAGGTGATGCCTTCAAAAGGGGGATTGGACAGATTCCTGGAGGAAAAGTCCATCACAGGTGACAAACCATGAGGGAGATGTGTCATCTCCAGGCTTAAAACCGGGGTACTTCAAGGGCCAGATGCAGGGGAGTGGGATCAGGAGACAAGAGTTTGAGTCTCATGTGCTCCCAGACACGTTTGTCGGGGCCACTGTGAGATACAGCAAGCTGGACTAGAAGGGGCTTTGGCCTGATCCAGCAGGGCTCTTCTTAGGTTCTTATGAGCTGTCATTCAAAAAGGCCATTTTTTTCTGAGCCTGGAAAGGGCTTCTAGACCAGATTCTGACTCCAATTCTGTATCGGTTTCCCGCCTAAGGAAATCTGCCCTTCCTGCCTTGTGTCCGCCCTAGGTATCGCCTTCGGAACAAGAAGATCAGCGCCACCGTCCGGACGTTCCCTCTGCTGGGAAAGGCCAGCGTCACGAGCACCGTCTCCACCACGGTGGGAAGCGTCATCTCCATCCTCGGAAGCACGGAGGCAGCCAGCAAGTTGGTGCCGAGCACCAACGGAGTCGCCAGCCTGGACGGCGGCGGGGGTGGCGTTCCCCAGCTGATCCCCCGTGGCGTGGAAGCCTCTTCCCTGAGGACTTTGGAGAACGTCAAGAAAGCGGGGAAGGTGGGAAGCAACGGCCAGGCCATCTCTGGATCCCCCACGGATCCCCTGCCCGACAGGTAGGCGGCATGTTTTTGGAAGGAGCAGTTGGCCTG
This sequence comes from Phrynocephalus versicolor, assembly GCA_023846285.1. Classification (NCBI taxonomy): domain Eukaryota; kingdom Metazoa; phylum Chordata; class Lepidosauria; order Squamata; family Agamidae; genus Phrynocephalus; species Phrynocephalus versicolor. The sequence continues at coordinate 540,015 of JAHTLZ010000089.1, read as the reverse complement.
TGGCCACTGTCCCGAGCGAGCCCGCGGCCCGGGGGGCTTTCATCGTAAAGCAGGCACATCCAAACTTGGGCCCTCCAGATGTTTTTGGACCACAGCTCCCAGAATCCCAAGCCTGTATTGCCAATAGCAAAGGACTGTGGGAGTTGTGGTCCAAAACACATCTGGAGGGCTGAAGTTTGGACATGCCTGTCGTCAGGCCAAGGGCTCCCGGTTTAACCAGACTCTCTTTCCCTTTCAGTAAAATCGGTTCCCCTCCGAAAACCCCGGTCAGCCAGGCCGTGGCTACCTCAGCGGGGCACCCCCCTCCCCCTCCTGCCCCTCCAGCTGGGACCGAGATGAGCTCGCTGGCCCCCAAAGCCGGCCCCTTCGCCACCAGGGTACCTCTCTACCCACCGCTCTCCGACAGCCTCCCGTATTTCCAAGATCCCAGGGCGCACCTCTCCTATGAACCTTCCCAGTACCCCCAAGCAGGTAAGGGTGGCTCAGCCCAGGCAAACAGGACATCTTTCAGGCTTGGCCAGTGGTATCTTTCCACTTTTATAAAAAAAAATGTAATAAGGAAAAAAGACGCATGCAAGACTATAATTTTACGTTGCACGACAATAAATCAGCGTAGAACAAAACCCCTCCTCTCAGCCCTGTGCTACCCACCCTCACTTGGGACTAGTTTTGTATTCTTCATTGTTATACAGTGGACCCTCGTATAACAAATGGCTTGTATAACATAAAATCTGTACCACATACAAAATTCCGGAGATATGGGAGATTTGCTTAACGGAATCACCTATGGGGAGAATCCGTACAACATAAAAATCATCACGATTAAGGGTTACTCCATTTTCAATGCGTTCCTCTGGGAAATATGAATAAGGGAAAATTTGCTTAACATAATTTCATTTGGAATGAATTAATTACTTTATACAAGGTACCACTGTATTTCATACCACTCTTTTTCTTTCCATTAATACACGGATTCGTCTCTTGGCATAAACCCCCTTCTGAAGCATATATACCATAAACCAGATTCCATATTTCTTTAAAACCATGATATTCCATCATTTTTCCTCTGATCTTAATTTTACAGCTTAGCACATCATTCCGTGCTGTAGTTCACATTTCTTGTTTTCCCTTTTCCCGAAAGCTTAGCTGATCTATTGATCGTCGATAGACTAATTTCTTTATTTATAATTAATAAATAATGTTAGTGTTATCAGTCTCTGGGCAGCTTACGACATGCAATAAAATTCTACAATAAAAATAATAAGTACACTAAAAACAATAAAGTATAGCAAACCCTATCACTGGCTGAAACAATGAACCTACCTTTAACTAGACGGACACACACATTTAAGTGTCTCAGGTCAGTGTCTACCACTAGCAGACAGTAGCTTTATATAACTCTTGTCTTAATCAGCTTCCTAAAAACCAGAGGGATGGTGCCTGGCTAAACTCTCCGGGAAGCTTATTCCAAATGTGGACTGTGGCAGCCAGGCTGGTGGTGGGTGCTCGTAGATACGATCACATCACCCCAGTTCTGGCTCGCCTGCATTGGCGGCCCGTGGCTCTCCGGATAAGGTTCAAGGTCCTGGTTTCGGTTTTCAAAACCCTCCACGGCTTGGGCCCCGAATACCAGTCGGAGTGTATCTCCCACAGGTCGACTGAGGCCAGGCCCACTCGAATGTCGCAGGCGCGCTCACTCAGGGTGCCCACTCCCAGGGAGGCGCGGAGGGCGGCCACGCGCAACCGCACCTTCTCTATTGTTGGCCCCTCGCTAGGGAATCATCTCCCGAGTGAGCTGCGCCTTGCACCATCCCTGCCAGCCTTCAGAAAGGCTCTGAAAACAATGCTTTTCAGGGAGGCATATGGCAACCTGTAATTTTAATTTAATTTAATTTAATTTAATTTAATGCATTTATTTATTTCCTTCCCCCCCTCTGCCGCCCATTGATCCATCTTGTTAGGCTTCTCCCTTTCTTTCTTTTTTTTGTATTGCATTGTTCTCTTTTTAACTTGTAAACCGCCCAGAGTTCCAGATTGGAAGATGGGCGGTATAGAAATGAAATGAAATGAAATAAATAAATAAATGGAATAAGCCACAACCAAGAAAGCTCGGTTCCTCGTGTTGGCTTTCTGCGTCACGTGGTTTTTAAAATAGTGTTTTAATATGTTCAGTGGCCTTCTTTTGCCCCCAAGAACAGTGGCTTTGAGGTAAGGATAGAAATGTTTTAATAATCAAAGTAATATTTGTTAAGGGGGTTGGGGGGGAAGCACACAGCAGAACAAGGAGGCAGCGTAAAGAATGGGCGGAGCAGGAATCCCTTGAGATGGTCGTCCGGAGTTTGGTTCTTCTCAAACTTGAGCTGTCAGTCAGGAATGAGGCCGCTCCCCTCCCTCGCTGCTTGAAAGGAGGTTTTACGTGGCTTGGGTCCTACTCCTTCCTGGTACCGGCAGGCAAGACCCAGAACTGTGCGGAATTGGAGCTGATGGGCAAATGTTTCTCTTCTGCAGGTTACTACCCGCCCCCGCCTCCCCCGCCGGTTCCTGCCGCCATGGCTCCCTGCCTCCCCCGCTTCGTGAGGTCCGGCAATGTCCCGGAGCCTCCCCTCCCTCCAGCTTCCGTGCCCTACGGGGACCATTACGGCTCCTTCCCTCGGGACCGGCTGAGCTCTCCTTACCAGCCTCCGCCGCCTCCGCCGCCTCCCCCCCAGCCCTACGGGCCAGTGCCTCCGGTCCCTTCCGGGATGTACGCCCCCGTGTACGACAGCCGGCGCATCTGGCGGCCGCAGATGTACCCGCGGGACGAACTCCTCCGGAGCAACTCTCTGCCCCCCATGGACGTGGTGCACCATCCCTCCGTCTACCAGACTTTCCTGCGAGAAAGATACAACTCGGTGGACAGCTACTACTCCCTGGCCTGCCCGTTGCCGGCAGAGCAGAGGACGGTGCCTTTATCAAGGGTAAGTGCAGCTCCGCCAAGGGTCCCTGGACCTGATCCTTGGCCGCTGGGGAGCTTCCCTTCTGATTTTCTCGGAGCCCAAATCTGAATCTTTGCCAGAGGTCCGGGATCTGTTTCGCTGCTAAAGGTTATGCCGATGGTGGGGCCGAGGTTCTTGCAGTCACAGTAATACCTCGTCAGACAATGCCCCTTAAGACAAAAAAAATTCGTAAGACGAATGAAATGCCCGGGAATAGGAAAACCTCATAAGACAAATTTTCCTGTGGGATGCTTCGCAAGACGAATTCAATGCATTCCTTATGGCAGGGCTGTTCAAATTTGAACAGGCCGAGGTCTACTTTTTCTGGCCCAAAGTGCCCGAGGGCTACTACACTAAAACCTCTACTTACAAATTTTATCCGTTCTGAGCACATGCTCATAATAAGTTAAAAAATTGTAAGTTGAGCAGCAGTTTCCCGTAGGAATGCATTGAAAACCAATTAATATGTCCTGGAAGGAACAGACTTCAATGCGCCATGGCCCATGAACTGCCCCGCTCGGCTGAGACAGTGGGCTGGCAGACCCAGAGCTTTGCTGGGGCAGTGGTGGTCCTTGGGATGGGGGAGGGAGGGGTGGAGAACTTATCCCCCTCACTTTTAAAATTGATGACCAGGTGGCTACTTTTGAACCCTTCGCGGGCTACTAGTAGCCCACGGTCTACCTGTTGTGCAGGCCTGCCTTATGGGAATCTACATTAAACTGTGCTTCGTAGGACTACTGATTCTTAGAACGAATTGACCCATAGAACGAATTAAATTCGTCTTAAGAGGTACCACTGTACCTCCCTCTTGGTACCTTGGCCTTATGTTTTTAGTTCCAAGTCTTGGAATGCAACTAGGATGAAGGACATGAGCAGGGACCTCTTGAACTCCCTTTTTTAGAAATTCTGCACCACTGACCTTTCTGTTCAGGTAGCCCAAGTTCTCGGTTGTCCGGTGGGTTGTATCAGTGGGGGAAATCCATCCTTGGAAAGAGTATATGTTGTCAATCTCTCTGTATGTGTGTGTTCAGACTACAACTCCCAGAATTCCGTAGGCAAAACACGCTGCTGCATCAGGGAATGCTGGGAGTTCTAAGGGCACAGATCAGCACCCCCCCCTCTGAAGCAAGTGGCTCCCAACCTCATGTCCCCAGGTGTTCTTGCATTAAAACACCTGGAAGCTTTCCCTCAACCAGCTGTGCAGGTCAGGATTTCTGGGAGTTGTAGTCCAAGGACATTCGGGGGGGGGTCAAGGTTTGGACCCACCTACTAGTTATATGAATTTGATGTTGCTTTAGCTGCTAACGTGGCTGTTGTGGTTCCGTCAGAATGGAATCCTGGGATGTCCAGTTTAGGGAGGCCCTTTGGGGTAGTCCTTCCCCAGTCTCTCCTCCCCAGGGTTTCTCAGGTTGCAGTAACAGACTTTCAAGGAAGAGCCAATGGTTACGACTGCCCGGCGTGGATGTATCTTTCGTCTGCTGCCCCACAGAACAGACCAGGCAACGTTTAAGCATGGCGGGCTTGGGGGGGGGGGGTTGAGATAGAGGAGTCCCTCTGTCAATTTCTTCCTCCCATGTGGTCCACATGCACATCCTTGGGCAGATGCTGCCTGTAGCTGACCTTTCTTGAAATAAACGGGGGGGGGCAGGGAACCACCATGTGCATGTGATGAGAGCCCCCCCCCCAATTAAAGCCGATGCCTTTCTCACAGGAGCCCTGCGGCCACCTGAAGCCTGGGTACGACGACCCGCTCAGAAGGAAGCCAGAGCAGTGGGCGCCAGGCCACGCGCCAAAAGCCCCTCTTGCCGCCTCTTCTCCTCTTCCCTCCGCCACGCAGTCGCCGCCCCCTCCTTCCCCGCTCTTCAGCGTGGACTTCAGCACAGAGGTGAGCACAAGGCGCTCGGGGGGGGGGGACAGAGGGGAGACACCCCGCCCACCAGATTCCTCCCTGGAGTGGAACTTGGGAGTAGAGATTGGCATGAATCAAAAAAATGGCATTGCGTTTGTCGTTTGGAGGGTCCGTTTTGGTTCATTTCCGTTTTTCGTGAATTTTTGCAAAAAAATCGTTTTCGTTTTCATTCGTTTTGTTACCATTTCGTTACCATTTATTTCAATTTTTGTTATTTTTTTTAGGATTTTAAGCAATTCACTCATATTGCAGTAACGGAAACGAAACGCACGACAAAACGTCCGGTGTTTCTGTTCGTTTCGTTTCATTTTAGAGACAAAATTCGTTTGTCGTTTTGTTACGTAACGAAACGAAAAAACAAAAACGGAAACGAAAAATTGTTCGTTTCGTGCCCGTCTCTCCTTGAGAGCGCTTGGTCTTTTCTCCCTGTGGCCTTCCCCAGTGTGGGTCCGCCCCACAAAGCAGTGGACGTGTAGGCCAGGCATGTCCAAAGTCAGGCCCGGGGGCCAAATGAGGCCTGTTTTCAAATTTCAAGCGGCCCGCAGCCTCTTAGCCAGCCTTTCACACATCCCCGCCAGCTGGCCCCTCCCCATACCGGATAGAGACGTCAGCTTTCAGTTTTATGGTTTGCCTGCCCTCCCTGCCTCTGTCCATCCCCCCCAGCCACCTGCCCAGCCTACCCACCTCCAGCTCTGTTGCTGCAGCGTCCTCCCCACCTCCTTGCAAGTCCTAGAGGCCTGTCCAAAGTCCAGCTCAGGGGCCAAATGTGGCTAAATGGTCGCCCCCCCCCACACAGATTTTCACTTCACCAAATCTGTCCCTTCTTGCAAAACGTTTGGACACCCCTGGTGTAGGCCAAAGGAAGGATCCCCAATGAGTAGGGTCTTCTGCCATTATTGCTTCCTAACCAGAACGCCCCATCTGCAGCTTCAAATGGCAAGAGCAGAATCTATTAGGACCCCGGTTCTCAAACCAGCATGACACATAGTATTGGAGAAGGTCCTCATACAGGGACAGGGAATCTGTTTTCTGGGTTTGCCTCTATCCCCCGCCCCCCAAATGTCTCTAACTGCCCAGATCCTGGCAGGTATCTAGTGGGGGGGGGGGTTGGCAAGGGTTCTCCTGACCCTTCCGCCTTTCGTAGTTTTCCGAGGGCTCCGGCGACTTGAACAGCGCCAAATACGAGGAGGAGCGGCTCTCGCACTACTCGCCCTGGTCCTGCGGCACCATCAGCTCCTGCATCAACGCCATCGAGTCACAGCCCAAGGACGTGGTGGCAAATTCCGGTGCGGTGCTCCTGGTAAGGTCTCTCCGTCTCTCAGAACTCTCCAGCTGGACCGCGGGGCCAGAGAGCTGACAGGTGGCCCAGTGGCAGGTTGGCTAAGAGTGGCGGGGTAGTCTCCGGAACCATGTTGCTCAAAGCAGGGAACACCATTATCTCAGCAACCCCAAGGGTGCAAAACTATGTGCAGGCTTTTTCAATCTAGGTATCGGTATCAAGTGAAATACAGTCATACCTTGGATAACAAATGCCTCGGATAACAAATGTTTCGGATGACAAACTGAAATTTCCAGGTATAGGGCTGCCTCGGATAACAAATGTTCCCTATGGGATGCCTCGGATAACGAATGTTTCAAAATGCCTTGCAAAAAAGTGTACCCAGGATGCATTGCAAACCCCCCCCCAATAGTTTGTGGAGGGGTGGGAGGAGTTAGAGTGTTTCTTAATGGTGTTTTGGAGCCATTCTGGACATTTTTTTGCTGATGAATTTGGACCTTCCAAACTTGGAAAGGTAGGGAGCTAGTTTTGGGGGTTTGTGTTCCAGCACTGCATGCCTTTAAAGTGCACTTTTTAAAGCGGTCTGGGAAAAAAACACAACTTTTTGCCTTTTTTGGACCTCTGGAACGGATTAATCAGTTTTCCATTCATTTCAATGGGGAACCATGTTTTGGATAACAATTTTTTCCGGATAACAAATTACCTCTGGGAACGAATTAAATTCGTTATCAGAGGTACCACTGTATTAGAAAAGGGAGGAATGTGTCTTAACGATTACACTGCTGACCAGCTTTTCACAAACAGACGGACTGGCTGATACATCCATCACCAATTTCTTTGTACAGGGATGTCTCCTTAGATGCTGAAATTGCATCTGTCTTATCCCGCCCCCCCAAAAAAAGCATTTTGAGGGAGAAAGAAGAAGAGAAAGAAAAGCATGGAGAGAGAAACACACAGGGTTTTTGATATGACTACAAGTTAGTCATATAGGTAAAATACTGCATAGTTAAAGTGATGATGTTTCTGAAGCCCCGTGGCGCAGTGGTTAAATGCCTGCACTGCAGGTAAAACTGTGCTCACGACCTGGGGTACAATCCCAGATAGCAGGCTTCAGGTTGACTCAGCCTTCCATCCTTCTGAGGTCGGTAAAATGAGTACCCAGCTTGCCTGGGGGAAGGCGGCAATGTGTAGCCTGCATTTCTGTAATTAAAACTGTAAACTGTCCAGAGATGGCTTGAAGTAGTATGGGGTGGTATATAAGCAGAACACTTTGCCTTGGTTTGATTTGATTTCGAAGTTACCATTGAACTTGAGTTTTCTTTCCCTCTGTATCTTGCATCACTCGTGCATTGCTTTCCCATTGATCCTTGGAAGTTAAACCCAGGCCAGGTGGATGATGGTCAAGGCAGGAGTTTCTGAGGAAACCCTGTTGTAGAAGAGAAAACGGGTTAATTGTGTAAGGAACAAACCATCCCCATAATATCTGATTTTATCCAAACCAAATCTCTTAATCTCCTTCTCGAATCTGCAGTAAGTCAATAATAATTGACTGCCTACCTTTATAAAAATAGCAGGCATAGGCACACATGATGCTACTATCTCATCCTAAGGGGTTATATATCTTTAAAAACGGTAGCACATCATGTTATGCTGGGGGACCGGCCTTGCTTATAAGAACATAAGAACATAAGAAGAGCCGTGCTGGATCAGGCCAAAGGCTCATCTAGTCCAGCTTCCTGTTTCTCACAGTGGCCCTGCCAAATGCATCTGGGAGCGCAGAAGATTAAATGTCTATCTCCTGATACCACTCCCCTGCATCTGGCCCTTGAAGTACCCTGGTTTTAAGCCTGGAGATCACACATCTCCATCATGGTTTGTCACCTGTGATGGACTTTTCCTCCAGGAATCGGTCCAATCCCCTTTTGAAGGCACCCAAGCCAGATGCCATCACCACATCCTGTGGCAGGGAGTTCCATAGACTAACAACGCGCTGGGTGAAAAAATATTTTCTTACCATCCTTTTCCCTTCCCGGCTCACGAAGGATCTGGACAGCGGGGACGTGAAGCGCCGGGTGCACCTTTTCGAAACCCAGAGGCGGGTGAAGGAGGAGGACCCCATCATTCCGTTCGGCGACGGGCCCATCATTTCCAAATGGGGCGCCATCTCCCGGTCGTCACGCACGGGTTACCACACGACGGACCCGGTGCAAGCCACTGCTTCCCAAGGAAGTGCGACAAAGCCAATCAGCATGTCAGGTGCGTGTCGGGCGGGTTTAGAGGAGGGAGGGACGGGTGCGTAAAGCGAGACCATACTCACGGTGGAGGAGTGGGAGTCCAACCCTGCCTGGGAGACCACACTTAGAAAACCTTGGATTTAGATTTTAGAATATGGGTAGGCACCTCTTTGAGGCCAAAGGTTGGATCCAGTTTTACGTAAATGTTTGCGGGGGCAGGGAGGTAGATTCTAGCATTGAATGGTTCCAAAAGCTAGAACCACCCAGGGTAGCCTTCGGGTTAGAGAGAGAGACAGGGAGACAGGGCGCTTTTACATTACACGACCCCTAAGATCCATTGGCAACTTAAATTTGGACCAGAGATCTTGGGGGTTTGCTCCTCTTGCTGTGTTCCCACCCCTCCGCACTCCCTTGCTCCTGTCTGTGTGAGGGGAGGGAGAAAAAAAGAGAGAAAAGAATGCAGGCTCACCTCCGCTCTGCCACCTGCCCCGGGAAGCATTCCAATCTCTTAAAGGGGCAGGGGGCAAGAAAAAAAAAAAAGGAAGGAAGGAAGGAAGGCTAGGAGAGCCCGGCACTCACTGCTTTGCATTCCGCATCAGAAATTTTTCACCTTCGGAGACCAGGTACTTGGAAAATGCGCTGGGATGCGCTTAGGTGGGCGTGGTCGTACTTAATTTTCTTTAAAGTCCGGAGCTGGTGAGAAAACAATTTTAAGCTCCGCATCTGGGAGGCCTTTGCCTCGGATTTTAGGGGTCGTGTAAAAGCGCCCACAGAGAGAGATATAAGGAAGGAAGGAAGGAAGGAAGGAATGGATAGATAGATAGATAGATAGATAGATAGATAGATAGATAGATAGATAGATAGATAGATAGATAGATAGATAGATAGATAGATAGATAGATAGAACAAAAATACAGAAGGATCCCTGTATCCACAGTTTGTTATACAAAGTCAAAATATTAAAAGAAAAAAACCCAGAAATATGTTTTTTCTGTGGAGTAATTACCATAGCGAAACACTAGAGGGAGCCCAAGCCAATGATATGTACTGTATATAGGATCCGCTATTTCTGTATCTACTGTTATAGACATCCAGTTAGGGGGGTTGTAAATGTTCCATTGCAGGTGTGGGCACCCTATTGTATCAAAATATTTTAACTGACAGCATTTACCCCTCTGGTGTCAAAGGGAAGGCAGCATATCTGCCTGGCAAACAGACACAAGGGGATCCAAAGTGGAGATCTAGGAAGGTGAGATCCCACATCTCCCTGCACCCCTTGCAGCTATGGATGAGGTTTCGCACCCACCTTATTTTAAAGCCTTGGAGAAGGCCAGAGGATGGCTGGAGGCCTGGGGTTGCAGGGAGAAGTGTAGGACTCTTTACTGGCATGGACTGAGTTCCGCTCCTTTCTGCCCGGCACAGATTATATCCCTTACGTCAGCACCGTTGATTCAAGGTGGACTTCTTACACCTCCGATTCCGCCTCACTGGCATCCTTCATAGAAAGGTAGGCAAGCATCGTCCCGGTTTGCAGAGCCTCCTGGGTGACCCAAGGGAGGTTTCCGGGGGTGGGGGGTGGAATAGAACTCCCAGAATTCCCAGGCGACACAGACCAGGTACCTGCAGAATTCTGGGAGTCGTAGTCCAAAAGCACACACCTTTCTGGTGCTGGAAGCCATTGTCCACATCACACCCCTTCCTCTCTTCAAAGGGACCGGTTCATCGTGACTGACGTGTCTGCCCCAAGGAAGCATTCTAGCACTGGCGATCTCCTGAGCTTAGAACTGCAGCAGGTAAAGTCCGTCCTGGCATCTTAAGCTCGACTTACGTGGGACAGAGGACCTGCAGAGCCCTAGCCGATCGATCTAGCATGACCCAAGCACTATAGGGTCAAGGAACGCGATGTTCACTTCTTTAGCACAGCTGTGCCCCTCTGCATCTTGCGCGGAGGACAGCTGCCGGCCCGGTGCCCTGCAGCTCACGCGATCTGCTTTTCCTCTGCAGGCCAAAAGTAATTCGTTGCTGCTTCAGAGAGAGGCCAACGCCCTCGCCACCCAGCAGAAATGGAGCTCCTTGAACGAGAGTGGCCGTTTCGCCTTAAACCTCTTGAGCAAGGACATTGATTTGAGGAACGGCGAGGTAATGGAAAGGGTTGGTCCTTAGGAAGGGCAGGAGAAGCCCTCCGTCCTTAATACTCACCTTCTGGCTGGGCTAGCATATTGAGAAAGAGAGAGAGAGAGAGACTCCGAATGGGAGGCTTAGTTGGGGTCCTTGTTTATTTCTGTAATCTCTGATCGTCTTTCCTGCTCTCTTGCCCTGTTTGGCTTCGCCCCTGGTGAAAGATTCCTTTACATCCGCTTCTACCTTTCCCAACTAGAATGTCGCAGGCGCGCTCTCACTCCGAGTGGCCACGCCTAAGGAGGCGCGGAAATCGCTTACACGCAACCGCGCCTTCTCTGTGGCTAGCCCCTCGCTCTGGAACCATCTCCCGAGTGAGTTGCGCCTTGCACAGTCCCTGCCCGCCATCAAAAAAAGCACTAAAAACCATGCTGGGCTGGATGGGCTTTGGCTGGTTCCAGCAAGGCTGGTCTTAAGTCCTTATGCTTCTATAAAATATTTAAAAATTTTAGAATAGTACTTGTCTGTTTTGTACTTTTTGTCAGGGCCACAAACCAGGGGGGTGGCCCTGACAAATAGCGGCGATAAAGCAGGGGTGTCCAAACTTTTTGCAAGGAGGGCCAGATTTGGTGAGGTGAAAATATGCAGGGGCTGACCATTCAGCTGCATTTCCCCCCCGGGCCGGACTTTGGACAAGTCTCTATAACATGCAGGAGGTGGGGAGGACGCTGCAGCAACAGAGCCGGGGGCGGGTAGGCTGGGCAGGTGCCTGGAGGGGGGGGGCGGATGGAGGCAGGGAGGGCAGGCAAACCATAAAGCTGCAAGCTGACATCTCTATCTGGTATGAGGAGGGGTCAGCTGGGGGGTGGGGGATGTGTGAAAGGCTGAGCCAGCGGGGAGAAGAGGCCGCAGGTCGCTCAGAATTTGAAAACGGGCCGCATTTGGCCCCTGGGCCTGACTTTGGACATGCCTGGTCTAGGGGTTACCAAATAACAATCCTTTTCTCCGTACACACAGCCACACACACATACAGGTGCACATGGCCAGTTAGATGGTGCAAGCATTCTGCCCTTGCTAGTTGGAATCCCGCAGGCATGCTAAAGTTGCCTGCTTTAAAGACGGTGCGCACACTTTTCCTCTTCCTTCCTCCTTTGCTTCCTCTAAGGCCGACTATGCCGAGGAGAGCGGGGACGCGAAGCCCGACCGAGACATTGAACTTGAACTGTCCGCCCTCGACGCCGACGATCCCGACGGACAGGGGGAGCCGATCGAAGTAGGCAAACCTTAGCGTTGACCTGCTGAACGCTTGCGTCGGGTTGGGGGTGGGAGGAGAGGGCGTGGATTTGTGGGTAATGTTTTGCTACCCATTGAAAGCCACGAGTGGGTAATGGGGCTTGGAACGCTCCCATGCAAAATAAGTGTGTTTTCCCGCCTATAGGACACCCCTGTGTATAAGGGGACAGTCACTCTTCCAAACCAAAATGATACATTTGCAATTTCGTGGTTCTCTCCATGGCTCACTTCCATGTAGAAGACAACCCTCGGATTTTAGTCTAATAATTTTAGACCATAATGTAGTCTCACACATGGACAAATGCGGCTTTTTTTTTAATTTAAAGCCTTCTGGTGCAGTGGTTAAACGGCTGTACTACAGCCAAAATTGTGCTCACACCCTGGGGTGCAACCCGACGTGGTTGGCTCAGCCTTCCATCCTTCCAAAGCTGGTAAAATGAGTATCCAGCTTGCCTTGGGTGGGGTGGGAGACATTGCATAGCCTGCATAATTAATTTGTAAACTGCCCAGAGAGTGATTTAAGCACCTATGGAGCAGTATATAAGGAGAACACTGCTCTTTTTTCGTTCGTTCGTTCGTTCATTCATTCATTCTTTCTTTCTTTCTTTTGCTTTTTAAATGTTTATTGGGGTGGTTGTTTTTGTTTTGGTGGGGCCACTGTGAGATCCAGGAAGCTGGACTAGATGGGCCTTTGGCCTGATCCAGCAGGGCTCTTCTTCTGTTCTTATGATGGAATGCAATTACGGTCGTATTACTGAGCAAGACTACCACTGCAGCCTTCCAAAGGGGATTGGACAGATTCCTGGAGGAAAAGTCCATCACAGGTTACAAACCATGAGGGAGATGTGTCATCTCCAGGCTTAAAACCGGGGTCCTTCAAGGACCAGATGCAGGGGAGTGGGATCAGGAGACAAAGATCTAGTCTCATGTGCTCCCAAACACATCTGGTGGAGCTACTGTGAGATACAGGAATCTGGACTAGATGGGCCTTTGGCCTGATCCTGCAGGGCTCTTCTTAGGTTCTTATGTACTAGATACCAGTCTTCTCGAGCTCCCTTTTCTGCTCTCTTTTCCTTCATTTGCATGGGTGGGTGGGATTTGGGTAGGATGCTCCTACATGTCGCTTCCCTTTCCTTCATGCTTTTTTTTTTTAAAAGGAGATTCTGGGCCTGCAGCTCGGGATCAGCGATCAGGACGATCCTCTCTTCAACGGATCTGCTCTGGAGAACGGCCACCCGCTGGACCAGCCCCAGAAGGAGGCCAAGCCACAAAAGAGGGCCAGCTTAGGGGAAGACCTTGCTATTCTGTGAGTGTCCCACCAAAAACGGCAGCATCCGTTCCATTTAAAACTCACGTTCCCCTTAGACTGTGCATGTACAACACAGAGTTAGTGGCGTATGGCCTATCATAGCTCCGTCTGACATACTCCAAGATTTGTCTCTGAGAGGATACTTAGAATTCTCTCCGGATGGTTTCTTGAAGGAGGTGGTACTGCAATTCTAGAGTTCTGAATCCTTCACAAAGCCAGACTCAGCCTCCTACAAATGTATGCAGTAGGACCCCCGTATCCGATGATTCATTATCCACTGATTCAGTTATCCACGGTTGGCAGAGAAAAAAATTAAATAATTCAGCAGCCACAAAGCAAGCTATTATCACAAATAGCGGCGATAAAGCAAGCTACTGTCACAAACAGCGGCCATAAAGCAAGCTACTGTCACAAACGGCGGCCATAAAGCAAGCTACTGTCACAAACAGCGGCCATAAAGCAAACTACTGTCAGGAAATAGCAGTTTGGGGGTGGGTGGGCAGGCGTTCTCTCTTATCCACGGTTTCCGTTATCCACGGGAAGGCCTGGAACCAATCCTCAGCGGATACCGGGGTCCTACTGTAGTTTGGATGATGATACTCTGAAAGTCATCGGGAGCCTCTGTCCTGTCTTTTCTTTCCCAATCTCCCAATCTCTTCCCTACAAGCTGCGTAACTCGGTCCCCTTCCTTCTATGTGTCAAAGACCACCGCTGGGCTAGAATTATTGTTAGGCTGCAATGCCTGTATTGGTGTGTATTGGGACCAGATCGGTCAGCCACCATGTTTTAGTCCCATTGGGTTTCTGTTTCGTTCTGCTCGTCCACTAGCTGAATATTTCCGTGATATTTCTTGATAAATAGAGCAATGAGAAATGATAATTTTGTTTTTTTTTTTTTAAAAAAATAGGACAGATGTTTCTGCTTATTAGAGCCAGAAGGAGGCCTTTTAAGAATCCCCTGCCTTTGAGCTCAGAGTTAAGAGAACCTGCGAAATCGCTGGGAATCTGGATGTAATTTGTTTTGTGCGAGTACTTTGGGGTTTCTTTCACCACGCTGTTCTCTTCTTTCTTTCTCTCTCGCCTTCGTCACCACCAGCCCACCCACTGCCATCAGGGAGACGCAACAGGCCCCCACGACTGTGACTTCCTGCTACAATCCGCCAGCGGCATCCTCTGTCGGCGGCACGACTTCCCTGCCCATCCCGGCTTCCTCCAACACGGACACTCCGGTTCTCAAAACCGCTCACCTAAGCGCGGAAGGCAAAAACAACTTTTTAAGACCAGCCACAAACTGCAAGATAGCGAACAGCTGAGAGGTGTTCTGTTTTCAAGCTTCGGATCACGCTACGGAGGCACTTACATGTGGTTTTTATAAACACATATGCGTGTATATGTATGTATATATGTATATACATATATATACTATATCCATATATATATATACATACACACATGTACTATATATGTGTGCGTACATATATATTATGTGTGTATGTGTGTATATATATGTATATTATGTTTTTTAAACAAAACATTATTGAAGTCATCCGTTTCCTGTGGAGTCGTTGGCAAATCAAGCCCCTCTGACGTTTCCTGAGAACAGGTAAACGAAGCAGCTGACTCAGCTGTTCCCTTTCCAAAAGTGAGTTTTGGGCATCTAGAAGGACGTTTTATTTCGGCCTAAAAGCTGCTTCTTGAGGAGTTTGTGGGCCTGCCGGTGGGGGGGGGGGAGGAAGGAGGCCACCGAGCCGTCCGTTCTTGGCCGTGGCTTCTCTAGGGAGCGACTAGTTCCTTGTCGAAGCCAAAAAGTCCTTATGTGTGTGTGTGTGTGGGGGGGGTGATAGGAGTGTAGCTGACTGCCCCCCCCTTTTGCCTTGTGGTTTCTGGGTGGGTCGGTCCGATGACAGGGGAGTTTGCCTCTGGGAGCCGTTTGCCTTGTTGCTTCAGCGGCGGACCTTTGCATGAAGTAGCGGGTGTGAAGAAGTGAAAGTTGAGGAATCTCCTTAATACGAAGGACTTTCGCCTTCAGGGCTGAGACGCTTCTTCTTAAGCTTTAGTGGGTCTCATGGCTTCTTTCTCTCTTAGCTCTCACCCCCCCCTCCTCCGCACCACCACTCCCCCTTCCACATTAGAAGTTGGTATTTCCAGATTCCGAACGATGATGATGATGATTATTTTGCCTGCATCCAAACGATAGACTTCAAACCAAGTGCCTGTATCTTTCAGCTTCGGTCCTCGCCCTTTGAGCTGCTCCACGTTGCAAGCAGAACCCCTGGGTTTCTGTTTCGGTGACAGGACACCCCTGAACGCAGCCCCCTCGACAGACACCCCCCACCCTGGTGGCTTGGCGTCCGGAGCCTCACCGATTATTTCCCAACCACCACCACCACCCAAAAATACAAATTATTTCTCTGTCGTGTTTGCACTGACTAAGAACACAGTATTGCTGTTGCTGTACTTTTTCATAATAATAATAATAGTAATAATAGTACTAATTAATCAGTAGTTAGACACTCATGACATTGTGTTGGTTATAGTGTTACTGGGAATTTTAGTATTTAGGTTTATTATCGATTAAGTCCGACAAGGCCTTGGAAGACCTGTTAATAACCGTTTTAGCAACGCTTGTACAAAAACAAGGAGTAAATGTGTCCTTATTCGTGTTTAATTTAAAGAAATAGCCACCCCATACCCTAGGGAACAAATGGCTGAAATAAGTTCCCTCAGAAGTATCGTCTTCTAGCCATACTTGATTTTCCCCTCTTTTTTTTTTTTGCTTTAAAAATTCAGCTTACCTTCAATAACTGAGAATCAAGAAAGATTTTTTTTCCTGGCTTTCCAGCGCAAATAAGTTATTGGCGATCGTTCTCTGCTGCTTTCTATTTTGGTGGTTTTTTTTTTAAAATGTTTCTCTATCTTGTCTTTTTATTTTTTTTAAAAAAAGTTTGTTAATTAACTTCTGTGAAGTTGTTTACTCTGAAAATTGTACTGGAATATTTTGCCCAACCCGCACTTTCACCAGGGTTTTACAATATGCAAGGGCTCGTCCTATTAGCAGATGGCTTTAAAATGAAACTAAGGGGGTGGGGCGGGGAAGGGGGAATCACGCTACGGGCAAAAACGGGGCTGTTAAAAGCCCAGCCTCCCATTCTGTATACAGGATCAGGCTTAAAAAAAAAATACAGTACATTATCCGCCCATCTGGGGCAGGGCAAGGGTAGGAAGTCGAATCTGTCTGAGGGTTGCAGATTTAACTCAGAACGTGAAAGGAAAATAAACTCTCCTGATTTACAAGGTTTGAGGACAGGTTGGGTGGGAATGGCGTTGTAAATATTAACTGGTGTGAATAAAAAACAAATCCCAAGACTGTGTGTTTTGATACAGTAATCCCCCGCCTATTGCAGGGGGGTTAGGGACCTGACCTGACCCACGATGATGGAAAATCCGTGATATGCGGATGCTGGGTCGGGTCGGGACTCGGGGGGCCTATCTGGGGCCTCCTACACTTACCGGATGCCTGGCCCAGCCCCAAACGGGCCTCCGGGGCCTGTTGGAGTCCCCAGAAGTGGTTTTGGCTGATCCGGAAGTCACTTCTGGTTTTCCGGGAGTGACTTCCGGTTCACCTTAAACCACTTCTGGGGCCTCTAACAGGCCCAGGAAGCCCGTCAGAGGCCCGTACGGGGCAGCGACGGTCCTGGGGTCAGTGCAAGATGCCTCAAGCAGTCCGAAGCAGCTTGACCCAGGTTGTGGCCTTGCATTTTGTATACTACGGTCCCGCGATATACTGGAACCGCAGTATATGAAGCGCGAAATGGCGGGGGATGACTTGTAATTCTAGTGCTGTTGTGAAAATATTGCCCGCTTATTTAACACGAAAGCACCAAGAACTATTGGTAATATGGCAGACGGTTTTAAAAAAAACCCACAAACCAACCACCCTCTTTTCTTGCCTGACTTCTACACCAAGACAGACAAGGCCTGTGGGATGGAAGATCCCGGAGACCTTCTCCATTTTTACCAGCAGCGGTTAAGCTGCTGCGGGATGCCAGCTGTCCGCAACTCCGCTGTTGTGCCCTCTCCATCTCGCCGGGCCATTGTGTAATATAGGAAATTAATATATTTACATTTGAAAGGCTTCCGAAAATTTTCTTTTGCTCGCTGTGGCCACTTCCAAGAGAGAAATCGACAGACAGATAGGTAGAGAGAGCGAGAGAGAGAGATGCAAAGCTCACTAGCTCACTTGCGTGCATGGAATTTTAAACAAGATCTTCCATGTCAATGGTGATATAATTTTTTTTTATTTCCTACAAAGGGATTAGAAACCTAACTGCTATTTTGTTCAAAAAATAGGCGAAGGGGAGGGGGCTGGCGAAGCTTTTGAGAGATCCTTGTTCTTGCCCTCAGGGAATTGCCCCCCCTATAAAATTGCCCCCCATATAAAAATGCCATTGAGTACCTTCAGCACAACCTTGAGGGTGCATAATGCACATCTGCAGAAACAGGTCTTGCACATTTAAACTTTTTGTGTCTTCGGTTTTCAAGCCTGCCGTTCCCTTTAACAGCACAACACTTGGGTTGTCCTTGGCACGAGGGAGAGGTTCAGGGAAGAATCATTACCAAATTTATTGTCTGTCTGTCCAGCCCCAGAAACCCATTTTCTCCCATCCCTTTTACCGGCTTGTTCTTCCTAGCATGGGTCTCAGGCGTCTGTTCTGAGATCTCTGTCTGGACTTCCAAGTCTGTAGCAGTTTAGTGCCCCTGTCACTGTTTTGACTCCGCCCTTCAGAATCGGGAGATGCATAGTCCAGGGAAACACGTTGAATTCTCTTCTCAGAAGCCTTTTGACAGGATTTGGCAGGAAGGAGAAGGCACCAGGGAACTGCTAGAAGCATGTTGTAGAGACAGCAGTCCAAGGCATTCTGCTTGAATTTTTGACGCAGAGAATCGCAGACCCAAGTAAACGGCTGGACTTGTACGTCACATCTCTTCAGCCTTCCTGAAGCCGTAGCAGCCCGCCAATTAGCCTCGCCACAAAACGATGCCCCACCGTCTGGGCACTCCAGGTGAGAAATTGCACCTCCCAAGGCCAAGCTGATGGGTTTGCATCTGCATCAGGGTGCAGCGCTTAGAGCTCACCTGAGAGCAGCCAAACAGACCTGGCACCGTAATAGTTTTAGCCTGTTTTAGGGCTCTCTGGTTTTGGAGAAACGTACATTCAGCCAGAAGAAGAGAGGAGTTCCATATTAACAGGGCAGGCGCGAGAGGAACTGGTTCTACTAGGCCAATAGTGGCCAAACTTCGCCCCCCCAGATGTTTTGACAAAGGGCTGGGGGAGTTGTGGGCCAAAACGTCTGGAGGGCCGAAGTTTGGCCACCACTGTACTAGGCAGACAGGTACAAAATGACTAGGGTAGCTGGAGATGTTTCTCTCATTTTGACTGGGTACTTCAGTAGCCCAGTTTCAAAACTCAAATGCATGGCCAGTGCTTACCTCTAGTGGGCACCTGATGTGAAGTGGCAGGTCTTGGATAACCCAAAGGTAGCATTGGAGTGAGATGCATTGTCATGGCAGCATTACAGACCAGAGATGATCTGTGGATCGTTTGGTCTGCATCATCTATCAGATGCACAACCCCCACACTACAAGTCCTATTGTGCTGTGGCCCAAGGTATTTCTCTCCTTCCCGGGTGCATTCTTTAAAAAGAAGGGTGTCTAGCCACAAGGAGTCTGTGTTCGAAACACAGACACTCCTCCATGCGTTTCGTGTGTGGGATGAGTTCCCTGTAGCCACATCAGCTTTAAAAAATTTTTTAAAAAGAACCTTCATTATTGGTTGTTATACATTTTATATATTTTATTTTTAAGAAGAGAAAACTTAAAAGAACTCCACTCTCTTTGGCTGCGGCCAGGACTGCAGTGTTAGGCAGGATTTTTTTTCGTAGCGCAAGAGAGAATGAAGGCCGCTGTGATGGTTTTACGGTCTTGATTTTGTGAACGGCTACTTCCCCCCAGTATTTATTAACCCTGCTTGGTTTGTCAGATCTGGATCTTATCTGAAAAAAATGTGCCCCCGCCTCATTGGAGAAGAAAAACAACAACCCAGTAACTATCCACACCCTGTGATAGATGGACACTTGTATTTTAGGCGGTTCTTCCACCAGTAGAAATCCAGTGTTCAACGCAGAGAACATAAAGAGATGACTTGTCACCTGGCTTGTCCCAACCTGAACCCTACAGCCATTTCCTTCATTTAGGGGAAATTACAATACAAGTGCTTTGCTGGCAAAGTGGTACATTTAAGGACACATCGCGTCCCAGCGTTAAGGGAGGGGTTGAGGTGAGGCAAGGCTTATATGGCTAAAAAAACCACCCGCCCGAGTTGAGAGGGGCAAAAATAGGGTAGGGGGAAATCTATCCACATAAGGAGGCATGCTTTTTGTGAAGCTTTTAATTGACACTTTGTATACTGGACATTTTTTTTTAGAAAAACAAATTAAATCCGTTCTGGCTACATTTGCGCCAGAAGGTTTGCAGAAACTTTCACCAAACGAGTCCTCGTTTATTTAATCCAAGGCATGGGAATGCATGCTTTTTTTTTTCCTTTTTGGGGCAGACAAAAAAAATAACATTATACTGTAGTTGTGATACAACATACGTGGCTTTTCTTCGTACTGCGCACACCCACTGTACAGCCACTTCGGAGTATCGTGGTTAAAGCTTGCAGTATCTGCCGCCTGCATTTTATATATGATATACTTTTCCCTGGAAGTTAAAAAGGAGGAAAAAAAACAACACTTTTTTTTCTTGTTAAGTTGACTAACATTTTGTAAACTCGCTTAGCCTAGAAAGTTTGGGAAAAGAGGCCTGTTTGTCAATTGTACAACCGGTTGTGAAGCTCAGGTGTGAATATTTTTACGTCTGTATTAGACATTTTCTTTGCAAATCTATTGTTCGATTGAAATGTAAATGAGATAAAAGATGGTGTACACCCATCATGTATAATAAAGCAGACACCATCGCTACGATGGATTTAATGCTCATTTTTAATGGTGCATTCTCAGCTTCTATTTAAAAATATAATTTAAGGAAATAAAATCTGTAAAGTGAAATGAGGGGATATATTTGGGGGGGGGATATGAATTCTATTCCATTTAGTTCCATTTTAAATTTCCAAATTGTATCCTTTTTTATTCCTTTTATGTTATAGGAATAGGATTTACATGGGAAAGCTTAGACCGTACGGTCTGTATTTTCTGGGTGGGAAAGGTGGAGCATTGGGGGTGGGCTCTGTGATTTAACCTGAATAGCTGAGTGGATTCTGTGGGGTGTGTGTTTGCTGTAGCACTGAAGTCAAGAGATAAATTAGCTTTTTGGGCTGGTCACAACAGACTTTAGCGAATCGTGGTGTGTATGTTATTTTCCCCAGTGTTTTGAGAGAGAATTAATAGGAGAGAAAAAAGTTTGCAGTACTTGACATGTATTTTGCATGCCGTAAAATAAAAAAAGTTGTCCACCTAAATTTGTTTTGACGTATTTTTTCATTGGGATGAATGTGATCTGCTAACAAGATATACAGTAATCAGTTTCCAAAACGGCCTTCCTAAAAAAAATCTGAGTCTAAGAGCCCTTCTTTTGAGCAAGATAACAAATAGCCTGACCTGAATTAAATTGCTTCTTTTGCTTCTTAATTAAGCCTTAATGGATCTGCAGTGATGCTACTTAGCTTGTGCCTCTTTTTTCAGATCCAACAGATATTTTTTTTCCAAGCTTGTACTTACTACAGTTGTGTCCTTCCACTGCTTAAAGTCATGCACCATTTAATAGGCATCTCCAGATGTTTTTATAAATAAAATAAAAATGCAAATTTTCCCCATGGTGAAGAAAGCGTCCCTTCCACAAACATTTTTTCTACCTAGCTGGGTTCCATTGAGGTGGCTTCGATTTAATTTTGTCTGTTTTAATTCTGTAAACCTCCTTGAGATCCTTTATGAGAGAGGAGGTATATAGGTCTTTTAAATGACTAAATAATAATGACTTCCTGGGGGGGGAGGTGTTTCTGCCCCAGCAGATAATCACTTTCATTGTACTAATGCAAAACGGCTGCATTAAACAAAAAATTTAAAGGTGTTTCCGCTTTCTTTATACTGAATATGATTTTGTTTTATGTTAAAAGCTTGGGTTGGAGACCCTGGGCCCGCCTCGCCTGGTTGCCATAGTAACCAGGTATTTCTTTACCTGTAAGTCCCAAGTTCGCCAATAGGGGGTCGAGTTCACATTGGGCATCAGGATGCGCATGCGCATTCAGCTTCGCCTCTTGAGGCGGACTTTCCGAGCAGAGGATTACAGTCTTAGAGAATCCATGAAAGAAAACCTCAACTTCAGGTTCCCATGCGAACGGGGGAGATCGGCTTTAAAAGGCGCTTTTGCGTCCAGGGCGCTGTTAAAAACGAATAAAACAAAAAGTTACACACAAATGCAAAAGCGAGCGATGCTTTTTATTGGGCCATTAAAAAAACTCCCACAAAAGTAAGCTTTTGTGGCTCTGAGCCTTGGGGGGTGGCGCCAAAGCTTAAATAAATAAATATGCAAACAGTAAATGTGATTTAATTTAGAAAAAAATATACAGTATATGAATTTCCAAAAGAAAAGAAAAGAAAAGCCAGCTGGAGAGAAAAAGACATCGCCTCCTTTCCCCAGGCGGCCCGCATCGGAATGGGAACCGGAAATGACGTCCTACCCGGAACGCTCCTTTTCTCTCTATCCCTTGCTTGCGCTTTGCGCCGCTTTCGAAGGGGAACCGGAAATCTGTCTTTGTCTCTCTCTCTTTCCCTTAACTCTACGGCTCCTCTTGGTCCTCCCCGGCCCCACCCGGCCCGGTTCTCCCGGCATCCTTTGCGCGGCCTCTTCCTGCCGGCGGGTTGACAGAAGGAGGAGAGGCGCCCCTCAAAGAGTGAGCTATGGGGCGGGAAGTGTGGGGAAAATGGGGGGGGGATGGAAACCAGCATTTGGCTGCATGCTGGGCCAGGGGGCTCCAGTATGGTGAGGGGAGGAATAGGAAGAGGCTCCTTCCCCATGGCTTGCGTTTGGGAGGGGAGTGGGGGGTCCTGCCCCATAGAAGGTATATACATGGGGGGCGGGAGCTTTCCCTATTATTGCATGTATTCCGGCTGTGGGGGAGGTCCTGCCCTATATGAATGTAGGGTCCTTCCCTATAGGAGGGCAACGGGGAGGAAAGAGGGTCCTGCCCCATAGAAAGTGTGTGGGGT
>JAHTLZ010000089.1:504743-517623 GCA_023846285.1 Phrynocephalus versicolor | reverse complement strand
TGGGGAGGAAAGAGGCTCCTGACCCATAGAAAGTGTAGGGGGCTGGGGATCTTTCCTGTGGGAGGGTCGGGATGTGTCGCTTTCCATCCCACCCCTTCACGTCTTTGGGCAACACCACACAGGTGTGTTTCTCCCTTAGTTTGGCTCTGCCGTTATTAAATGTCTGCATTTTCCAAAGGAGATTATGTTGGACATAAACGACCAGGGGGGAGAGAGAGGGACAAGTCTGAACCCAACCCAAAATGCAGCTGCTTAGCATGACTGCAAATAACATTTTAATCCCGTATCTCTCATCTCATTTTAAATAACCCATGGCCATGCCCTTAATAGCTTTCAATATTATCTGCTTATCCATTATGTCTTTGTAGTGGGTACAAGGCTGAGTCCCATCTGTCTTTTCATCTGTCCAGTGCTTGAAAAATTTGGACTATATTTTAAGGGCTGACAATTTTAGGGGAAGGAGCACAAACATATTTGTATATTCCTTATACTGTTATTTCTTAGACCAGTCTTGTCCCAGGAATATTAAAGTGTGTGAGACAACAAGATCAGCACAGCCAAGGGAAATTATTATAACACCTAGGAATAAGGCACACTGTATGAGGTTTTTAGTTTTCCTAATCAAAGTATTGCTATAATCTGGATTTTTAAACAGGGATGCATTTTTAAAAATACAATTAAAAAGCTGGTAGCTATCCCAATTCTATCTACTTTATGAAACATTTTTCAAGGAGAGAGCAGGGATTGCTTTTGTCCAACAGCTGTTCCAAGTGGGAAGACCAAATAATCTGTTTTTTACAGGAGAATATTTTGTTTTAAAGCAGAAACAAAAACATTTGAGTAATTGACATCACCAGGGATTTATAGGCCTGCACCTAATTCTGGATAAAAGGATGGATTAAGGGTTAGTGCTAATTCCATCTCATTGCATGTTGCCACCCCACATCCTTGCCTCTGTGCTGTGTTTTAGGCATGCCTGTTTGGGGGGAAAACAGTGCAAAAAGGGGGTGGGTGGGCGTAGGGAGAGTGCCTGGTGTTTTTTCCCAAAGAAGGAGAAATCTGAAATATTCTGTTGGCGGCTGTGTGACGTGCCCCTTACACACACTGGGTTTTCACTCGCTGCCACCACCAGATTAATCTGGACACTTGTATATATTTGAGAGAGAGTCACACCAGGTTATATAGTTTTAAAACAAAACATGAAACATTTATTAGTTTACAATTAGATGCTCAGTGTTATGATAGCTTTAGCCAATGTTATTGTATTGCATACATGAATTCTTATAATAATGTGTTTCCTTTATAAACCAGACCCTTTTCAGTGGCAGGATCTCCCACCTGACCAACTGACAATCTAAACCAGGCATGTCCAAACTTTGGCCCTCCTGATGTTTTGGACCACAACTCCCAGAATTCTAAGCATAGATTGCCAATGGCAAAGGACTGTGAGAGTTGCAGTCCAAAACATCTGGAGGGCTGAAGTTTGGACATGCCTGATCTAAACTGACTCTCAGCTCTCTTAACTGAACTGACCTCCTCTCAGCTCTCACTCAAACTGAACTCAACTGAAATGGACTTCACCCATTAGGTTCCCATATATAACATTCTTAACCACTCCCACCAGCTTGGAGGTTGGCTAAACAGAGTCATTAATATTCATACTTGTTTTAACCCTTTTCGCCACCGGCTGTTGAGTTGAATTTGCATCTTTCAGCTCAGAAATCTGTACGGTTCACAAATCAGATTATCCAACCCCCCACTCCATTCTGGGGATGAGCCCGCACTGGGAAAGGCGTAGGGAACCAAGTTGGTATTGAAACCCTATCCATTCTGTTCCTGCAGCCACTCAGAATGACGACCCTGGATGACAAGCTACTGGGAGAGAAACTCCAATACTATTATAGCAGCAGTGATGATGAAGACAGCGAGAAGGAGGACGGAGATGATGGACACAGCATCCGAGACGCGGCCCTGCCATCAGAGATGGCTCTGAGCAGCGATGGAAGTGCTATCAACACAGGTTTGTGTCTTGTTCATCTCGGTCTCTCTCTGTGCGAGTATTGCATCTTTACAGTTGTGATCGACTCTCCGTGACCCCACGTCCATGGAGTTTTCTTGGCAGGAGTACTGGAGTGGCTTGCCAGTTCCTACTCCAGGCGCCTGCAGCGCCTGGTATTCCCTGGTGGTCTCCCATCCAAGTACTAACCAGGGCCGACCCTGCTTAGCTTCCGAAATCAGGCGAGATCGGATGCGCTTAGGGTATCTAGGCAGCTTCATCTCTGTCTAGGGCAGGGGTGTCCAAACGTTTTGCAAGGAGGGCCAGATTTGGTGAAGTGAAAATGTGGGGGAGCCGACCATTCAGTTGCATTTGGCCCCCAGGTCAGACTTTGCACAAGTCTCTGTAACATGCAAGGAGGAGGGGAGGATGCTGCAGCAATGGAAATAGGGGTGAGTAGGCTGGGCAGGTGGCAAGAGGGGGGATGGATAGAGGCAGGGAGAGCAGGGAAACCATAAAACTGTAATCTAACACCTCCATCCGGTATGGGGAAGGGCCAGCTGGTGGGATTGCGTGACAGGCTGAGCCAGTGGGGAGAAGAGGCCGTGGACTGCTCAAAATTTGAAAACGGGCCGCATTTGGCCCCTGGGCCTGACTTTGGACATGCCTGGTCTAGGGGTTACCAAATAACAATCCTTTTCTACGTACACAAAGCCACACACACATACAGGTGCACATGGCCAGTTAGATGGTGCAAGCATTCTGCCCTTGCTAGTTGGAATCCCGAGGCATGCTAAGGTTGTCTAGTTTTAACTGTCAATTGGTGAAAGATCCCCTTGGAGGAAGCTTTTCCCTAAAGAGGTTCTTGATGATGTATGTTCAAATCAAACCAGTGTCATGATGACCTTCTGATCAAACCACACCCTAGTCCCGGCATCCTTCAAATCAAACCACACAATAGTCCCAGGCATGGCTAAACCTCGTCCCTCCTGATGTTTTGGACCACAACCCCCAGAATTCTAAGCTTAGATTGCCAGTGGCAAAGGACTGTGGGAGTCATGGTCCGAAACATCTGGAGGGCTTAAGTTTGGACATGCCTGCTTTTCAATCAAACCACACCCTACTCCCGAGAGCCTTCAAGTCAAACCCCACTGTAGCTGTGATGGCCTTGAGGTCAAACCAAACCCTCATCTCGGTGGCCTTTCGAATCGAGCCAAATCATAGCAACAGAACACTGATAATAAATTGTGGCGGGTGGTGGGTTGGGGATACATCATTTCTGCATCTGTGAAATCGAACTTAAGAACATAAGAAGAACCATGCTGGATCAGGCCAAAGGCCCATCTAGTCCAGCTTCCTGCAGTGGTCCCACCAGATGCGTTCGGAAGCACACAAGGCTAGATGTCTGTCTCCTGGTACCACTCCCCTGCATCTGGCCCTTGAAGGACCCCGGTTTTATTAAGCCTGGAGATGACACCTCTCCATCATGGTTGGTCCCCTGTGATGGACTTTTCCTCCAGGAATCTGTCCAATCCCCTTTTGATTACATGCAGATCGGTCGTTTATCCACTCCTCCCAACACCGACTTCCCCCCCGCTCTTCGTCATCCTCCCCCCGGCCCCCCGAGAACTCACAGGCCCCAAAGGTGTGATCAATGATTGGCGTCGGTTCAAGCAACTGGAGAACGAGCAGCGGGAGGAGCAGTGCCGGGAGATGGAGCGGCTGATCAAGAAGCTGTCCATGACCTGCCGGTCCCACCTGGACGAGGAGGCAGACCAGCAGAAGCAGAAGGAGCTCCAGGAGAAGATGAACAGCAAGGTAAGGCTGGTTTGGAAAGACGGCGGTCGCCATGCGGGTTCTTGCACACCCTAGGTCAGCCATGTCCAAAGTCTGGCCCGGGGGCCATTTTTATTGGCCCAGCAGCTGGCTGGCCTGCCCCTCCCTCCCTTATTTGCTTGTTAGTTTGTTGTGAATGTTTGGGCTGTTTGGCTGTGTTCTGGGAGTCAGTGGTCTTCTGGATCAGTGGGTGGGGCTTGCTGTGGGAGCAGGGGCAGGTAGCAGGGGCCGGCCCCGCACACATTCTCAGCTGGCAAATCTGGCCCTCCTTCCAAAAAGTTTGGACACCCCTGCTCTAGGTCCCATGCCATCAGTGCTTTGCCAATGGGGCCAGTGCCTTAAGAGACTGCTTCCCTGCAAACGCCTACCTCCTGCCCTTGCTGCGTTATTATTCAGAGCCGCCTGTTGTTTTGCTTGACGCTTTGCTCCCTATAGCGTGATCAGCCCTGCGCCTTCCGGCTTTGAGCCTAGAGCAGGGGGTGCTGTGAAAGAGAACGGGATCTGAGCATGGTGTGGATGTGGGTCTTTGTTGTAAGCCCCGGAACCCAAAGCTGCTGCAGTATTGTAGTTTGTTGTGAGACTTCAGCTGTATTTTTTTAAAAATGTATATTATGAGTCCTACTAAATCAATATAGTAAATTAAGGAACTCCCCCCCCCACACACACACACTCCCTGAAGGCTCTGCAGCCATTCCCATTAAGAAAATATAATTTGCCACCAACGGCCCTGAACCAAAAACTGAATGCAAAATCAGACCAGGAGATACCTTTTAGGCTGCTAGTAAAATAATAAAAAAGCTGCTAATAGTTTGAGACAGTGATGGTGAACCTATGGCACGGGTTTCAAAGGTGGCCCTCGGAGCCCTTTCTGTGGGCACCCGACATCGCCCCTTCATAGCCACCTGTATTCAGGTTAAAGTACTGTATTGGCACTTTGCAAAAAAAAAAAAAAGTGGGTTTTGAATTGCAGTTTGGGCGCCCGGTCTCTAAAAGGTTTGCCATCACTGGTTTGAGATATTAGCAACTTTATTATTTTACATGTCGCCTAAAGGTCTGATTTTGCCTTTGGTTTTTGTGAGGGCTACACAGCGCCCCAATTCATTTTGCTTAAGAGTCCCAGAGGATCCTTGATTCTAGACGCCCCTCCTAGGCCTGATGGAGCACAAGGCAGGGGCTGACACGGAGGGCTCTTGTTCCCTCCTCCCATCCAAGGTATCTCTTGCTTCCTCCCACCCTCTCTCCCTCTCCCCCCTTCCCCTTGTCCTCCCCCCCCCCACACACACACACATGGCTTCCTCAGCTCTCGCTGCGCGAGTACAGCCTGCTCCACGACAACCCGGACGACGAGGAGTTCCTGCAGCAGTACCGCCGGCAGCGCATGGAGGAGATGCGCCGGCAGCTGCGCAGCGGGCCGCAGTTCAAGCAAGTCTTTGAGATCGAGAGTGGGCAGGCCTTCCTGGAAGCCCTGGAGGAGGGCCACCGGAACACCCTGGTCATGATCCACATCTACGAGGACCAGGTGCCCGGAAGCGAAGCCCTGGACGGCTGCATGCTCTGCCTGGCCGCCGAGTACCCCGCCGTCAAGTTCTGCCGGGTCCGCAGCGCCCTCCTGGGCACCAGCGCCCATTTCAGCACCCACGCCCTGCCGGCTCTCCTGGTCTACAAGGGAGGGGAGCTGGTGGGCAACTTTGTCCGCCTCACCGACCAGCTGGGGGAGGACTTCTTCGCGGGAGACCTGGAGGCGTTCCTGCAGGAGTGCGGGCTGCTGCCGGAGAAGGAGGTGTCCCTCCTCTCCTCCATCGGGAACCCCTCCTGCTGCTACAGCGAGGAGGACAGCGATCTGGAGATAGACTAAGGCGGGGGGGGGGGAAGGTTCCCCGGTCCCCTGCCCCAAGGGGGGGGTCGAGCCTTCAAGCACATTCTGCTCCTTTTTCTAGTTCCTAGCCTCTTGGTGTCCCACAACGGCAGCTCCACCCGGAACCCAAAAAAGAGGGGCCATTTTAAAAACAAAAACAAACATTGAGGCCCGGATGAGTCCCACCTCCCCTCGTGGCTCTATCGAATGGTCAAGCAGGGCTTTTTGGGAAGCTCGGAAGGTTGTGATGAGGCCTCTCGGTTGGAATCATCTCTACCGTGCAGCAAACGGGACCCGTAGGGCTTTGAGTCATCCCCAAAGTAATCCTTCTCAGCTCAATAGTTACTGTTAAAGGCCGGGAATCCCGGCACTGTGAAATGTCCTTCTCCACACACCTGCCGCCCGCACTGAGGCGGTTGTGCGTTCTTCTTTTGTCTGTCCTATGTCTCTTTGTTCCTGTGAATAGCTAGACTCTTTGGCTCGACGCTTTGACTCCACGTGAGGAATCTTTAACCATTTTCTTAAATGATTGCAATAAACCAGCATATTTAAAGCTTCCGATCCAGTGTTCTTCTTAAACAGGTGGGGCGGGTCAGGGGCGGACCTTACCCCACAGACTTGGGGCAGACCCGTAGGAGGCCACATTGTCCAAATCAAGCTGGACGGGATTCTGAGATGGTTGAGGAAAATCTCAGTGACGCTGCCCTCACAGGCCGACAGAGAACGGACCTGAGACGGAGCCTTTTTGGTGGCTGCCCCCAGATGATGGAAGTCCCTTAACAGGGGAGACGAGGCAAGGTCCCAGCTGGTTCTCTTTCTATCAACAGGTTAAGAATGGGAGGGTTCTTTCAACAGACTTGGAGGGAACCGAAAAGCTCTTTTAATTCATGTGTCCTGTACTGCTATGTGTTTTAATGGTTGCTTAAAAAAAAAAATCCAATAGTGTTTTCATGCCATTGTTTGCTTTCTTGTGTTAGAACTTTATAACCTTTGGGTCCATTTTTACTTGTGCTTTTATCTCTTTTCAGTCTGAGGAGTTACCGGCAGGCGGGTGGGCAGGTAAAAGCATCAGACTGGTCTTTCGGACGTTCCATCCATACCTAGACACTAACCCCTGCCCGACGTCCTTCCTCTTTGAAGAAAAAGAACCACAGTTGTTTACATCTTTAGCAAAAACACGTCACCCTTTTTATAATTTTTATTTGAAAGGTCACACTACATCCCATCTTCATTCACAACATCAGTTCTTTCCCCGGTCATAGAAATTTGCAGCGACACACACACACACACACACAGCTGAGAAAGCTGCTCGAAAACATAAACTCTCCTGCCCTGTGTTTGGCAAGCTTCTCATTCAGACAGGTCTCTGCTACAGCCTTAAAACCAAACATCTCCGAGCAAGCCAGACAAGTTGCGGAGTGTGTTGTTGTTGTTGTTGTTGTTGTTGTTGTTGTTGTTGTTGTTGTTGTTGTTGTTGTTGTTGATGATGATGATGATGATGATGATGATGATGATAGAAAAGGTGTTCCCTCGAGAGATGAAAGTCATATTTTTGATATTTTGTCTGTTTTTTTCTCACCTCCAGCTCCTGAATTTAGTATGCTACGTTTTGTGGTGGATCCTTGGGAAGGAAACAAGAACTTTATTTGCCCGTTCGTTAGACGATTCCTCTGGTATCTAAGAGGAAAACCAGTTGTGGGGTGGCTGATGGCTTCAGCACCAGTTACTCGTTGACATTTAATGAGACCCTTAGCTTTTTTTAAAGGGGTGTTGAGGAGCATTCCTAGCCTTAAGAGCTGGGGGGGGCAGTTTGTAGGTTAGGGTTAGGGTTACAGTAACCCCCTCGCCATTTCGCGGTTCAGTCCCACAGTCCCGTTGCATTGCGGGATTGCAGTACCTGCACCGTGCGGGGGGAGGGGAAATCTGGTCGCTCCGTGCACCCCCCCCCCGCACCTCCAAGAAGCCCGAAAGGCCTTAGAGCCACGGGGGGGGGGGCGGGGGCGGGGGGGGCTGCAGGGAGGGACGGCGTCCCTCTGCGCAGCCCTCCCGGGCGCCTCCAGAGGGCTTCAGAGCCTCACGTGGTGGCGGTGGCGGGGGGCGATCGGGTCACTCCGCTCCGCCGCCCCCCACGCTCCTCCCAGGCCCCACCCCACCCGCTTCCACATATTTCAGATTTCCATGGATCACGGGTGGGGTGGGTCCCTAACCCCCGTGATCGGCGGGGGGTTACTGTATTAACCCTCACCCTCAGAGTCGGGGGGGGGGAAAGGGGACCAATGTGGGAGGACGGCTTTCAGCTCTCATAGCAAATCAAACCTTGTTTATACTTCTGCTGCTGCTGCTGCTCTCTGTCTGTAACATAAAAGGAATTCCGCAGGACGTTAGAAGGGTGTCTGGTGATGGAGATGGATGCTGTGCTTTCTGTGTGTCTCTCTCTCTCTTCCTTTCCAATGCGTCAACTTTCCAGCCATGGTCTCTGGGACTCCTCCTCTCAAAACGGAGGAGACCGAGCGAAGGGACCTTGGCCAAAGCTCTAGGGCAGCCCCGTCCTCCCGGTGGGGCTGCTAGAGCTCGGCCGACGGCTCTTTCCGCCTGGACGTGTCGCCGCTCGGTGCTGCGTCATCTCCTCCTCCGTCTTCCGGAACCCGGAAAGCCACGTACGGGCACGTCTTGGTGTTGCGGCACACTAGTTTCTGGAGCGTAGCTGTGTTCACCAGTTCGAAGCCGGCTGCCCCGCCAAAAGTGCTGGGCTTCCAGTACTCTGGGGAGCAGATGGGGTTCCCCAAGAGGCCCTTGAGAGAAAAGGGCGCCCCGATCTCTATCATGCTCTCCCCAAAGATGGAGTTTGGGTGGCTTTTCTCCACCAGCAAGCCAGGGTAGAACTCCAGGGCATCAATGTCACCATAAAGCTCTTCCAGTTCAGCTGCCTTTTCTTCATCCCCTGCATCAGAGAGAAGAAGAGCCAGTGCGTAAGACAACAGGGCCACATTTCTCCGGAACAGATTTTGGATGTAACTAGTTACAGGTAAGAGTTACTTGTAACAAGTTACAGGCAAGAGTTACTTGTAACAAGTTACAGGCAAGAGTTACTTGTAAAAAGTTACAGGCAAGAGTTACTTGTAAAAAGTTAAGGTAATAGTGGTCTGTGACTAATTACTTTTTTTTCAAACATGGGGAAAGCAACCTCCCTTGGATAGGCTATGCAATGAGTCACATGCTTTGTTAATGGCATTTTTTTGGGGGGTGGGGAGGGCGAGAAGTTGCCTGTTGTACCTGTCAGTTCCTGGAAGGAAGTATAAGGCTCCATGTTGAACCTCTTCCGGTATTCGTTAAAGGGCTGGAGGCGCAGCAGCCGCGATTCCTCAATGACCCCCACGGCCACTTTCAGAAGGTTTTTGTGAATATTGGCTACGCCACCAATCTGGAAAAAACAGGGCAACACAGAGTGCCGTTAACGAGAGGGGGGTTGGGGAAGTCCCCAGAAGTGAAGAAAGTGAGGCTTAGTCGGAAGGCTGACCTGGCCTGTCATATATCATTTGAAGGGCATCATCCTTGCCGCCATCATCTTAGACAGATCTGCAAGGCGCAGTGGGGATTTGAACTACAAAACTCTCGCTCCGCAGACAGAGGCTTAAACCGCTGAAATTTCCAACAATTCCTGATCCTATCGACCAGTGTTGGCAGAACCATGGCACAGGTGCCAAAGGTGACACTCAGAGCCCTTTCTAGTAGTCACCCAACATCGCCCCTTCACAGCCACCTGTATTCAGGTTAAGTTGCCGTACTGGCACTTTGCAAAAACATTCGTGGGTTTTGAATCGCAGTTCGGACTCTCGGTCTCTAAAAGGTTGGGCCATCACTGCTATTGACCATCACGTCCAGTGCCTCTCAAGAACTCTGGCTCCGCATTCAGAGAGCTCAACCCCTGAGGTCTATCAACTAGCAAACTCCAGATCGGAGCCCAATAAGGAAGGCTGGTCCAGGAGGAAGGGCTGGGAGATGCTTAGTGCGTGGTCGCCCTTGATTCCCCACCCACCTCCACCCCTATCCTTGATGGTCAGCACGGCCGTCCGAGCCCTACCTGGCCTGCTCGTTGCTTAGAGAAGGCCTCTACCAAGGCCTCCACGCCGTAGTCTGTCAACATGGTGGTGTTATAGATGAACTGGTCGTAGCTGTACTCTCGGTCCTGGATTTTAAAGGAGTCCGGCATCAGCGGGTGCCAGTGGTAAAGCTGGTTGAACTCTACGGCGATCCGGTTCCGGTATTGGAACTGCACCCCGAAGAGAAGTTCCGGGTCAAACTTCAGCTTCAGGTAGTAGCCGCTGAGATGTTGGACGTAGTCCTCAATGACAATTTTGATGGTTTCACCTGGGGCGAGCGGAGGGAAGCCATGAATGCGGGGTGCTTATGCCCACGGATGATGGCATTATCCAAGCCTACAAAAGGGAGGGAGGACTACAACTCCCAGCCTGCCCTAAGCCAGCAGGACCAACCAACAGATGGCATTCTCCGCCTCCCTACTTTTGTCACCACGCCAGCCCTGCAGAGTAGAGCATGCCTTTTCCCAGGTTCTGCGTCCTGCCCAGAGATCTCTTGATCCTGGCAGGAGAGTTTGGGAAACTTGTTCCACGGGAATTGGTCGTCTTTGGCTGGTGCGTGCGCACGCACGCACGCGCGCGCGCGCGCACACACACACACACACACAGAGAAGAACAAGGGATCAGCCTGAGACCCAGACCCAACAGAAGAACCTGGTCATTCCTTACATGGCTGGAGTGTCTGAGAAGCTTAAAAGGATTTTTGGCAAACACCACCTCCCTGTTTATTTCAAGCCCGCAAGCACACTAAGGCAGAGACTCGTCCACCCAAAGGATCCGATACCGAAACAAAAAAGGAGCAATATAGCATATGCAGCCCAATGCAATGAGGAGTGTTCAGACCTCTAAGTTGGAGAAACGAAACAGCCATTAAATAGAAGGATGGCTCAATATAGGAGGAGTAACAGCTCAGGACCAGAGTCAGCAGCATACCTCCACTTGAATGACAAAGGGCAGTCTTTCAAAGATGAGGATGTACGCATATTAGACAAAGAAGAGAGGTGGTTTGAGAGAGGAGTCAGGGAAGCCATTCATGTGAGCATTAAAACCCCCTCCCTCAACAGAGGTGGGGGCCTCAGGCATAGTCTGTCTGCTACTGATCAGGGTGTGCTTCCAACAGTACCCAGACAAATAAAAAAGCCTTCACCACCAAGGCCATAGCTAATGACCCATTCTTGATAGGTTTCAGCACCTTAGGCCATTGTTCACCTTAAGGCTAAGGATACTATTGTCTGCCTAATGAGCCTATTCGGTCCATTGTCCATCTTAAGAGCCTGTCTCAAACCAGGGTAACAAGAGGTCAAAGCTGACTGTAAGATGGAGGACCTGCACTAGCTGCATTCAGACTGAGGAAGGTGTTTGGATGAGCAGCAAAACATTTCTATCTCTCAAAAAAGAAGTCCAGTAGCCATGACTCCACTTACGCATACACACACACACAGCTTCCCCCCAAATAATCTCACCCACGCCTTCGCACCAATCAGGATGAGCCGTGCCGTCTGGAAAAGCTGTTCGTCCTCCCAGGTCGGGTGCTGGCTCTTCAGCAGGTCACAGACTCGGTTGTGCTCCCGAAGCCAGAGGGTGGCGTACATCATAAGTCCTGGGAGTAGCCCGAAGACCTCTTGCCCCACGGCCATCTGGTCCTCGGCCACCATGTGCTTGGGATAGATCATGTGGACGGGGGCGTCTCGCACCGTCGGGGGGTACATCTCCCCATTCAGCATCTGGGGAGAGAAAACTCGGGTAGACTCGGCTGGCTGGATTCCCGGGGGGGGGGGTGAAGGAAGGATGCACATCCGATCTCGCCTGATTTCAGAAGCTAAGCAGGGTCGGCCCTGGTTAGTACTTGGATGGGAGACCACCAGGGAATACCAGGTGCTGTAGTCGCCTGGAGTAGGAACTGGCAAACCACTCCAGTATTCCTGCCAAGAAAACCCCATGGACATGGGGCCACAAAGAGACGGTCACGACTGTAATGACACAACACACACACACAGATGCCCAAGATGGCAGCCTTTGCCAAGCAGGACAGAGGCAGCCTCATGCAATGCAACGGCCTTGACCTGCATTCTCTCTGAGGTCCTCTTGGAACGGGTTTGGAGGCTCTTGATTGAGATCAAAGGGTTTGAAGCGGTGGGCATTCGTTTAATTGCAGCACCCGACCCTTAATGCCCCAGACAGCATGGGAAACAGAGACCAAAAATCAGTTCCCAAGCTAGACCCTAGGTTTTCCCCAGCCCTCTAGATTTTATTGGACTGCAACTCCCATCATTCTCTACCATTGTCTATACCGGCTGCCGGGCTGCTGGGAATTGGAGTTACCCAACCTCCAGAAACCCAGCCCCTATCCCAACAGGAGCTTCATGGCGTAGTGATTCAGTGGCTGCCCTGCAGGTAAAACTGTGCTCACGACCTGGGGGTTCAATCCCAGGTAGCCGGCTCAAGGTTCACTCTGCCTTCCATCCTTCTGAGGTCGGTAAAATGAGTACCCAGCTTGCTGGGGAGTGGGGGCCAAGGTGTAGCCTGCATAGCTAAATTGTAAACTACCCATAGAGTGCTTTAAGTAGAACACTTTTGCTTTGCTTTTGCTTTATCCATGTATTCACGCTGCTTTTACTGTGGCACCCAGTGGTTTTTACCTGATCCGTACGTCCCCTCCATCCTGGGCCAGGAGGAGCCTTCACCCACCTCTGTATCGTACCTGGTACTTCAGCTTCCCATCTCGGAAGAGTCTGAGTTGGTGTTGGCGTTCCAAGTTGTCCCCGTAGATGTGCCCGAGATCCACCTGCAGAAAAAGGTGGCAGTGTGTGTGTGTGGGGGGGGTAAACCTCCATGTTCCCATGGCCGGGCCACCGTGGTTGGAAACAAGGACAGAGGACCAACCAGAAAACAAAGCAAGCTCGTATGCAAGGTACAGGAGATGAGAAAAGTGTTGCGTGACAATTCACGATAGTTTCCTAGCCAGCCTGGCCGAAGAAGGGGAATTTTTTCAGGCTCTGAATGACTGCAGGCATTATCTTTATTTCCCCTTTTTGGGGAGCTTATTTCGACACACACACACACACACACACACACACACACACACACACACACACA
>JAHTLZ010000089.1:479549-504733 GCA_023846285.1 Phrynocephalus versicolor | reverse complement strand
ACACACACACACACACACACACACACACACACACACACACACACACAG
This sequence comes from Phrynocephalus versicolor, assembly GCA_023846285.1. Taxonomy (NCBI): domain Eukaryota; kingdom Metazoa; phylum Chordata; class Lepidosauria; order Squamata; family Agamidae; genus Phrynocephalus; species Phrynocephalus versicolor. Next base: position 504,685 of record JAHTLZ010000089.1, on the reverse strand, counting down.
CAAGAGCACCATTTTCCTGTTCTAAAAAGGCCACAAGGTTTCGAATACACATATTTGTTTATGACATCTAAAAGAAATTTGTATATTGCATTTCCCTAAACAGTACAGCGCCACAAGGTGGCTTGCAGGACAAGGCAGAAAACAATACATTTTGCATGTGATATGTCATACGAGCTTATGGCTACGAGAAATGTACGCCGTACGGGTTCTGCTTTATATTTCTCTGAGCTTCTGCATATTTGCATGGAAGATATATGCTAAGAGAGAGCCCAAGGGCTGATAGTGGCGTCCAGGGCGAAGAAACAAAAGTGTACGGTTCAAAGAGCACATCATTAGAAGAGGGAATTCCTTACGTCCCAAAAAGCCATTTGATTGTCACAACACGGTTTGCTCATGCCTCCGTTGCTTTGCTACTGGAAGGTAAGAACAGGTTTCAAATGGCGTTGCCAAGATACGAAAGACCTGCATATTTGGAACCCTAATGGTTTCAAAGCTTTTAATTGTAATGGGTTTATTTAATTACAATGGGTTTCAGCTTTTAACTATAGAACAACTGGAATATAGAGCGGCCTATCTATGGCGTTTGGAAAGGCAGCGGATCGAACAACACAAATGCGGCCCACGTGGGTTCCTCTCCTCACCCCGTGGCCCAGCGCTCTGGTGAAGCCGTGGCCCATCTTCCCCGACGTCTTTAAGTACTGGTGCGTGAAGTGCTGGGCGAAGAAAGCAAACATGAGGTTGGTCCCCTGCGGGTCAGGATAGAAGGTCTTCCGGAGAAGAAAGCGCTCGGCCACCAGCTGGGCGTCCGGGAGCGACAACGGCCCTGCAAGGGAGGCGCAAAAGAAGCCCTCAGTCTTTGGCTTGCGATCAGTGCTGCACAGCGACAAAGGTCCTCACTTTAAACCCCGGGATAAACAAGAGGCAATCTCCTAAATGCGGATAGTTCTGCACCGCGAGGCATTGTATTTTAGGCTCAGGAGCGGAAATCTGACCAAGCTTGACAAAGAAATCCACCCAGATCCTAACAGAGATGATATTTCTAATCCTATGCAAACAGGAAGGATATATTTTCTGTTTCTATAGGTTTTTTTGTGTGAGCTGTCTCTCTTTCGTATAAATAATGCCTGCCCCCTTAAGGCCACTTTCCTAACATCAATGAAACCAGTGGAAAACAGTTCATTTCATGTCTCAAAGCAAAGCAAAAAGTGGTCTGCTTATATACTGCCCCATGCCACTTAAAGCAGTCTCTGGGCGGTTTACAGGTTAATTACAGTATGCAGGCTACGCATTGCCCCCCACCAGCAAGCTGGGTACTCATTTTACTGACCTTGGAAGGACAGAAGGCTGAGTAAACCTTGAGCCTGCTACCTGGGATTGAACCCCCAGGTCGTGAGCAGAGTTTTACCTGCAGTGCAGGCATTTTAACCACTGTGCCACGAGGCTCTCTTTAAATTTCTTTTTAAGGTGACCTAAGATGCAGGAAGGGAAACTGTTCCGTGCGCAGAAATGCGTTCAGCCATGCCAGCCACGTGGCCACGGACTTGCACAACACTGGCTTTTGGGCTTAGAAACGGGGAGGACCACTGCTCCTAGAGTCGGACACGACTCGCACAAAAGTGCGGTGGGGAGACCTTTACCCTTTACCTAAAGCTTGTATTAACAAACTTCGTACCACTGACCTGCAGATGCTCAAAAAAGCAATCAGCCGAAAGCACTTTAATGGACAGCCTTTCCGGAGTGAACTCGGACCGGGTGGGCCCACGTACCTTTTGTCCCCATGGGTGTGGGGCAGTCGCTCGGCACCGGAGGGAGGACCCGGGTGAAATAGGTCACGTTGGCGTAGGCCTCCCAGCTGATGTAGCCGTAGTCGGAATTGTAAGTGGGTGGGCTGGGAATGAGATTGGCCCGCACTAAAGGGGGAGAAAGGAAGAGGAGGGAGAAACGTCAGGAAACAACTGGGACCAGCTTTTGGCAAAGGAGCAGGGAGCAAGTCAAGCGATGGATTTGGAGGCATTATAGCAGAGGTGGGTGTGACTCATTTGGTCCAGTCCACTGAGCTGTCTTCCTTTAAAAGCCCCCTTGAAATGCGTAACAGTTGTGCCAAAGCACAAAAGTCGGTGACGCCACAAGCGCTAGCTGGTCCATAATTTTTTTGTAGCATTCTCTTTCTTACGTGGTCGACATCTGTTTTACTTCTGCCCTCCAGATGTTTTGGACCAGAACTCCCAGAATTCCAAGCTTGTATTTCCAATGGCAAAGGACTGTGGGAGTTCTGGTCCAAAACATCTGGAGGGCCGACGTTTGCACATGCCCGCTCTAAGCCATGTGCAGTGTGGTTTCCCTGTGCAGTGCGCCCCAAATTTATGACCCGGAGCCCTAGAATAATTTACCCTTGTGCGACCTTGCTTAAACATCCTCTTCTTGAGGAACAAGCATTCTCCAGAACTTCACCCTCTGCTTACCACCTTCATGCTCCCACCCCAGACACATTGGCCAACTCTGTAGTCTATATTTTCTTTGACCAATGCCTGGGAAAGGTCTTTTTGTTTTTTTTTTAAACGATTTTCAAAGAAAACCGAAGCAAAACAAAAGACACAAAGCGTGTGCCAATTTCACGAAGGCTTTCACTACCACCTCCCCGTTGGTTGGCTGGCTGCAGAATTCTGGGAGACGTAGTCCCACGTTCGTTACTCACCCGTCAGCACCAGCCTCATCAGTGTGTCCCGGACAAACGTGCTGTTGATGATGTCCCAGATCCACTTGAAATGGGTCAGGATGAAATGGTAGAAGGCCGGGCGAGGTTTCAAGGCTTCCCGTAGGCGCGACCAGAATTCAGCTGGAAAACGGCATAAAATGTCAGCCGCCACCTCCTGAGCCCAGCCTCCCACCCGACCCTGTGGACTGAAGGCCACCAGCACATTCCCCGCTTTGTTTTGGACACTCTCCGGTAGAGATGGGCACGACTCAAAAAAATAATTTTTCGTTTTTCGTTTAGGGGTCCGTTTCGGTTCTTTTTTGGGGGGTTTTGCACATTTTTTCATTTTCATTTTCATTACAAAACGAAACGAAAAAAAGCAAAACGAAAAAACAAATTTTTCATTTCGTTAGCATTCTTTTCAATGCAATGCGTCTGCCGTAATGAAAACGAAAAACACGGCAAAATTTTTCGTTTCGTTTCCGTTGTCGTTTTGCTTCTGAAAATTTTTTCATTTTCGTTTTCGTTACGGAACGAAACGAAAAAACGAAAACGAAAATTTCGCTAAGTCGTGCCCATCTCTACTCTCCGGTAGACTGCACCTGAAGCTGGAGGACCCATTAGGATCGCACGCCTGTCTAGAAACTTGCCGCGGGAGATACTCACGGGAGCTACAGTTCGTGCCGTAGTATCCGGTCCGTGTGCAGTCGCATTCATACCCCTCCGCGCCAACCCGGACACACACACCCTGGTGTTGGCACGGGAAAAAGCAGCATGGATTTACTGCGGGGGAAGAGAGAGAATAAGGGATAATCAGTGTACAGTGGGACCTTGTATAAAGGAATTAATTCGTTCCAAATGAAATTCTGTTAAGCAAATTTTCCTTTATACAAATTTCCCCTAGGAATGCATTGAAAGCAGAGTAATCCCTAATTGCAACCATTTTTATGTTGTACGGATTCGCCCCATGGCGATTCTGTTCAGCAAATTTCCCCCATCTCTGGAATGTTTTATGTTGTACAGATTTTATGTTATACAAACCGTTTGTTATACAAGGGTCCCCTTTATATGTGTGTTTTTATTCACATAGGAGGCTTTCTCCGTTATGGACAGGAAAGCAAAAAACAAGGAACTCAGCTGTGTGATCTGTGGCCAAGATCAGGCTGAAGTAAGACTTTCCCAGGGCCAGAGAATTATCATTAAAAGGATGATCTTTTTAAGTCCTCCAGGGCTTTTTTTTTGAGGCCTGGCATTGTAAAGGTGCAATTAGGAGCAGCGTTATCATCGCTAAATCTTGAAGGTTATCAAACAACCCATAAAATAAAACATGAAGAAAACTGAGGCCGGATCAACCGTTTGAACTCCTTTTATCTCTTATCAGGGAAAAGAGAGGAAAGGCGGGGAGAGAAAGAGTTTAAAATTAATCAGGCAGGTTAGTTGTGTGTCCAGCTAGTGGTGCCCTAGGCACTAGACTGGCTGCCTTCCCTGGAGCCATCCTGGCACGATTATTTCATTTGAACTGAGAACCTTGGTCCATGGCTGGTCCTGGGAGGTGGGTGGAAAAGCCTTCTCTGTTCTTAATTGCTTTTATGGCCCCCATAAAGGAAAGACATGAAAAGCACACAACGAGAGATAAGCACCCCTCCCCCCCCCCCGCCGGGGCAATCTGGGCTGAATAAACACGGAGGAGAGAGAGACCTCCCAGCAGGGATAGGCATGTGTCTTTTGTGTTGCAACTGGTTCCATATACCCTCATCCCACATGCCATCCTCCACCCACCCCCCAAAAAAAAGAACACCCCCTTCTCTGAAACCTGAGAATCGTTGATTGGGAGACCCGAAGAGGCCAAGGGAACACTAGGAGGCAACGATCCACATAGACAGTGTCCTAGATAAGTCAAAACAATTCAAGGAGTCATGTAGCCATCACAAAAGACAAATACAAAAGTGGAACAGGTGATACCTTTAGGCTACTATAAAAATAACAAAACATTGCTAATATTTCAAGGGCAAAGCCCCCTTCATCAAGAGCAGTACCAATAGGTAACCACATGGCAAAAGATGGATTTGCCAGGCATTATTTCTTAAAGAGGCCATCTCCCTCTCCCTCCTCACACTTCGAAGGCAGCCCAAAGAACATCAAGGCTCCAAGCCTGAAGTAAACTGCCTGGCTTTTTTCCATCTTGCCATGGACTTAAACACCTAAGAAATAATGCCTGGCAAATCCATCTTTTGCCATGTTGTTACCTATTGGTACTGCTCTTGATGAAGGGGGCTTGCCCTCGAAATATTAGCAATGTTTTGTTATTTTTATAGTAGCCTAAAGGTATCACCTGTTCCACTTTTGTAGATAAGTCAAGAGGGTGAGACAGCCTGCACAGAGTTCCCTCCTTGGAAACACAGACTTTTGTTGCAAAAATAAATAATGAAAATCCTTAAAACTGCACAAAAGCAATGCCTGTGCTGTAGTTACTGATACGAGTATTTGTTACGGCCGTTCCTGTCATTATCAATGACAGTAAAATAATGACAAGCGTAACAAACATCTCCATGAAGATTTGAACCCTATTTTTCCCCCCTTGCCAATTAGATCCAAATTTAGTCTGCCGTTCCTTTGCAGTGAGAAAAAGACTGCTCCCGAGGCTGCACCGACAAGAAAGCCAAACTGTATCCAACCGGGTAAATCTTTCTCCGCCCTGTATTCCTTGGAATGCAACTCCCATGAAGCGTGACTGCCAGCCCTGTGTCTGGGGATGATGAGAACCAGGCCCCAGCATCATCTGAAAAGGGCCACCGGTTCCTTACTGTGTAAGATGTCATGTAGAAAAGGAAGTAGTGGCAGCGGCAGTGGGCTAGGGCTCCGGAAATTGTGGGCTGCAAAGTCAGCAGCTTGGCAGTTCGAATCCCGGGTGCTGCGCAGCGGAGCGAGCTCCCGCTGATCACCCCGGCTCCTGCCAACTTAGCAGTTTGAAAGCATGTAAATGCAAGTACTGTAGATAAATAGGTACCACTGTAAAAAACAGGAAGGTAAAAACAGTGTTTCCTTTCAGCCATGCCAGCCACGTGGCCATGGACTTGCACAACACCGGCTCTTCAGCTTGAATACGGCAATGAGCACTGCCCCTAGAGTCGGGCACGACTAGCACGCATGTGTGTGTGTGTGGGGGGGACCTTTACCATTACTAACAAGCTTACATCATCCCCCAAAATGTCCCATTTCTTGTACAAATATGCCGATCACAGCCCGGGGCTTCAGGTTCTGTATATGGTTTTGTTTTACTTTTTTTAAATGTTATTTTTAAAACAACCTGGCAGCCGTCCCTGCAGCAAAATATCTCAATAATAAAACAACAAAAATGATTCTGACGCTGTTCAAAACTGGCTCCGCTCTCTCAGAAATCCACAATTTCATTATCAGTCATTCCCAGACAAAAGAAATGTTTGAGGGGTGGTATGGGGGAGGTGCTATAAAAATTCAACAGAGGTGGTGCGTTCTAGACTGGCAGATCTATTCCTGCACATACTTTCGTGGATTATAATTTACTTCCTCAAACCCAAGGTGGTGGTTTTGTTTGCTTTGGCACTGGACCTCCCAGAACTACAAAGATTCGCAAGCACACCCCAGATCTCTACCACCATACTCAAGCTGGGGAGGAAACTGGACATGAGAAACCAAACTGAGCCTCACTCCCTAGCCTTTCCTCCTTAACTCCTTGGTAGAATCATTTCATATGTCTTTCAGCAACATTGGGGTTTTTTTTAATGCTTTTAAGAACCCCCCTATAGGGAGAAGGCAAAACAAATAAACAAAAAGCTAAAACCCCATCCTTTTAATAATGTGTGGCTTCCTGACTCCCATGCCAGCTTAGACCAGGAACTCACACAGAGGCACGGCAAGGGACTCCCTTGAGGAAAAGGCAGCGAACGCTGTGACTATGGAGGCTCGCACCTTGAGAGAAACTAAAACAGTAAGGAAACTTTGGCTCTCCATATATTGTTACACTGCCATCTTTATCTGCCCTGGCTTGCATAGCCAAGGGTGGAGATAACTGAGGCCACTTACCCATATATACTCGAGTATAAGTCGACCAGAGTATAAGTCGAGGCCCCTAATTTAAGCCCCCCAAACTGGAGAAACGTATTGATTCGAGTATAAGTCTAGGGTGGGAAATGCAGCAGGGCCTGGCAGCTCCTCTTTTGTGAGCTGGGGGAGCGGTGTGTGATGTTTAAAATGACTTTTAGCCACTGAGGCAAGTGCTGGGGTCAGTGGCTGAAAGTCATTTTAAACATCGCGCACCACTCCCCTGAGATGCAGAAGGGGGTCACGAGAAGCGGCACGCAATGTTTAAAATGACTTTTAGCCACCGACCCAAGCACTCGCCTCAGTGGCTAAAAGTATTGACCCGAATATAAGTCGAGGGCCCCTTTTTTCAGCCCAAAATTAGGGCTGAAAAACTAGGCTTATATTCGAGTATATACAGTACTTTGTCTGGACCATCCCGTCCCTTGATGCAAACATGCTGGGGGCGTTTCTTTTAGAAGACAACAAGATCTCCTTACAGAAAGGCAGCCAGTGTGATATTTTCCCCCCTCTCTCTTTGCAAACAAGCTCAACTTTTATCTCGCAATTTCCAAAAGGGCTTAGTAAACAGCTGCGTAAAACAGCTGCCTAAATAGGAGCGTTGTTGGCCAACCAGTTGAGTTGGGTAAAAAGGAGCGATGGGAGAAAGAAACAGACTCCCAAGGAGCTAGATCTCAAGATGTCTGTGACACCTGGATGTTCACAGTGCTCTCTCTCTCTCTTTTTGCTTCACCCAACGATCACCTTTCCCTCTGAAATCTAACAAGGTGCCTCACTTTTCCGTTGGGAAGCAAGCCACACATTTAGCTTTGCTGGACCGGAGCACGGCCGTTTAATGTCTCGGCATTTTGGAGGTCACTCATTCATCGAATATAAATTTTCGAATGAAATAAAAATGCCTGCTTCTTGGGAGGAAAGCAATGGCAAACCTAGGTAGCATCCTAAAGAGCAGAGACATCACTTTGCCAACTAAGGTCAGGAGAGTCAAAGCTATGGTTTTTCCAATAGTGATGTATGGAAGTGAGAGCTGGACTATAAAGAAGGCTGATCGCCGCAGAACCGATGCTTTTGAGCTGTGGTGCTGGAGGAGAGTCTTGAGAGTCCCCTGGACTGCAAAGAGATCAAACCTATCCATCCTGAAAGAAATCAACCCCGAATGTTCACTGGAAGGACAGATTTTGAAGCTGAGGCTCCAGTACTTTGGCCACCTCATGAGGAGAGAGGAGTCCTTGGAAACCCTGATGTTAGGAAAGATTGAAGGCATAAGGAAAAGAGGATGGCAGAGAATGAGATGGTTGGACGGCATCATCGATGCAACCAAAATGAATTTGACAAAACTCCGGGAGGCAGCGGAGGATAGGAAGGCCTGGCGAGCTCTGGTCCATGGGGTCACGAAGAGTCGGACATGACTGAACGACTGAACAACAACAACATTCGCCGACTCGCCATGAATTTGGAAGCAAAGGGACATCACTTCTTAACAGCCAGCCACAACCAATCTCTCCCGGGTCTGGAAAAACAATGTTTTCCAAAACAAGCTGTCTTCCCACTGTCCAGCTGTTAGCCTCCGGGAGAAAAACTCTCAGATCATAATTAACAGCCACTGATCCTGTATCTCTGCCAATATAAATTCCAGGGAGGAGAAATCAGTCATCGATTCTCCACATACTCTTTGAGGACGTGATGGTTTAGCTAATGCTTAGAAGGCTGGCGACTGGAAATATTCCTCTCCTTTCTTTTGGACTACAAGTCCCAGGATCCTCCAACCAGCAACGCTTCTTGCCCTAAGCATCGCACTCAAGAAATAAGGCCTTTTCCTTGAACTGTCTTCTAAAGCCAACCTCCCATCAGGGGCTGGAGTACAACCAGGGTCTTCTAAAATCCATTTTCCTTACCCTTTCCCCTTCTAATCTGTTGTCTGTAAAACTGGAAAATGTAGTTGTCCTGGGATATTTGGGTGGCAGTGGCAGGCGTTTTGGTTTTACTTACAAGACACTTGGAATTCCTAAGCCTAGAGCTCTGATAAGGTATCAAATGGTATTCCACATCCTGGTTCCATCGTCCACATCTTTGTAAACTTGAGTTTGACCTCTCCCCAGCCTTTGTGGTGGTGGTGGTGTGTGCGGGGGGGTGGCGGGTTGATCTTTTACTGCGCCCAGTCTGTCGCAAAGCATCCAGCTGTGCAGCAGCTGTTCAGAGGCAGCCTCTGAGCTTGGCGTGCCACAGGGCCGGAGCCGCAGCTGCAGTTTATAAACCAGGATTTTAGATGACGCAGAAGGATGGTATGTTTACATGGAAAAGGGAAGTCCGGAACACCCTTGGGAAACCGAACGGGGGGCAGGATTCTGCCACCTTTGGAGATAAGGAGAATCCCGGCTCAGAAAGAACCCAGGGGGGTGGGTGTACATTCATTTTGCAACACGGGATTTTAAATGCGCCTTTTGTAAATCGATATTTTTTTTTAAGGCTATATCTGTCGAGAGTCTGCAACAGCTGTTAGTTACCAATCATAATAGGGTTAATCATAACCAATCATTGGCAATTATCCCCACATTATTCACTTTCATGCCTGCAAATATTGGCAAAGAGTAGTATCAGAACTGATCACTAGAGGGCAGCAGAGAGAATTTCCTTGTCTCTTTCTAGCCAGCTGGCAATGATACACAAAACATTAATCACCTCAAAAACAAATGAATTACTTCCATGGTTTGAGCGAGAACAGCAGCCACAGTTTCGTCACTGAGAAGTAATGAGTAATGTTGCCAGTTCTTTATTTCTTTTTTTTTAAAATTACATTCCATGCTCCTGAGTTTTCGCCCTCATGGAGCCGCCTATTTACTGCTTTAAACAGAAGAATAAAATAAGAAGGTGATTTAGGAATAGGCGGAGGAATCAAGAGCGTTCTGTTTCCATTAGGACTTCTGTTTATAACCCTCCTGGACTTAAGGGGCCTCTCTTGCATTCCTCTCTACCGAAAGAGATAGCAACTTTTCCCTGGGGGTTTGCCATGACTCCTAATCTGAAGGTTTCCCAAAATCTCCTACTTCACCTATTGTTTTTATGATGTCACCTGCCTGGTACCTGGAAGCAAAATGAATCCGGAAACATGAAAAGACCTGCGTACTTCTATTTGAAAGTCACTTCTTCAGCATGTACAGACACAACGATGCCGCGACCTATTTCCCGGGGGCTCACAGTGGTTAAATGTCTGTACTGGAGCCATAACTGTGCTCACCACCTGTGGGGTTCAATCCCAGGTAGCAGGCTCAAGGTTCACTCAGCCTTCCATCCTTCCGAGGTCGGTAAAATGAGTACCCAGCTTGCTTGGGAGGGGCAATGTGTAGCCTGCATACTGTAATTAAAAACTAAACCGCCCAGAGAATACTTGCAGTAGCCAATAGGAGGAATAGCCTGCTGTCTGCTCCTCTTCAGGAGGTGGGTTTTAGAGGTAAACTGGTCCTGAACCTGGGTGTTCCATGTAGCCACCACGACTAGCAACCAACTGGCTGGAAATATATTTTTCCCCAGACTAAAGAGCTTTAAAACAAATTCATCAGCGCTTCTGTGAGTCCGGTTCAAGACTTGTATATATTTTATTTTTGATTATTCTTACCCCACCTTTCTCCTTGGAAAAGGACCCGAGGCGGTTTACAGTAAGGAGAGACAATATACAGTCCGTTACACTTAAGACATAGCCAGTTTGAGAAAAAGGGGATTGAGCGGTATCTTACATCATGAGAAGGCAACATGAAATCTAACAATTGGTAATTTGGTAACATAGTGTCAATGCAATCACCAAGTTATAAGTGGTTATATTACATCATTAGAAGGCAACATGAAAACTAACAATTGGTAACATAGTGTCAATGCAAGTATAAGTGGTTATAAACACAAAGTTTGTGTAGCCATGTATGGTAGATTCATATAAGGACACAATAGGTAGACTTTGAACCCATGAGAAGCAGCTCGTGGATAAAATATACACCTGCTAATGTTTTTTGTGAGACTTTGGGTTGTTTGTGATACAATAAATTAACACGGCTACCCCCCCCTTCATGTTTCTGCTGTGTGGAATGCATCCTTCTTTGCCAATGTGGCCTTAAAAGCCCTGCAAAGAGGTTAGATTGAGGTGGTAGTGGTTCTGCTATTCAGCATCATTTAAACGAGACCCCTGATTGCTCTTTTATTCAAGCCACTTAACTGGGCTGCGTGCGTATAAGGCTGAATTCTGGTTTTTTTTCCCTTCCCTTTCCGAGTTTGCGAGGCGACAAGAACACATTCCCGCCAGCCCGGCTGGCTTCTTTTCAGGGCCATTATTGCCACATTCTGTGCGCGCTTCCAGCTTCCAGCGTTGTCCCATGACGCCCTGGAACGTCTGGCGATTCGGGCAGTCAAAGGACCCGCAGGTCCTTTCCCAAAACAAAGCAGAGGCGGGCGGCTGTTTACCGCCGTCCAAGACTGGCACTGGCGCCCGTGTAGGTGGGCACTCTTGGGAACGCTTCCAGCATGCTTGTGGGTTTGCTGTTTTTCTGAACGGCGCAGGGGAGGGGAAGCCAAGGGACTGAGCCTATGAAGAAACCTTTGCCGCTTGGGTAGTGAAGGAAGCCGTTCTTATCTTGTGGCAGCCATGCCTGTTCGGAGAGGTGCCCAGTTTCAGCATCAAAAGCTGTTTGTGGCTTGGTTCCCCCCCCCCCTTCCACTTCCGAAAGAGACCGAAAAAAGGAATTAGACCACTTCTGGAAGCTTATCAGCCAACCATATTTGCTGCCACTGCCTCCTCCCAAGTGCTTACTCCGTTCACCCAGAGGACCGATGCTGCTGCGTTGGGCCGGCCCTGCCATAAGGCACTACTCAGACTATTGAGTGGTGGGAGTGGGGGTGGGGGGCTTGCAAAGCCATGACAAGGTGGGTTGCAGCGGGGCAGCGTTTTGAGAAGGCTGAGAGGAGAAACAGATGTTGCCAAGAGGAAGCAATTAGGGCTGAAAGCACTTCAGTGTTGGAGAGATGCGATTCAGGCGGAGTTGCTGCACTCCCGAAGATCGGGCGCAAAGCAAAGCGAATTTCATGAGGCAAGAAAAACTCCACACTGGGTCTTCATAAATACTTTAAGTGCTGGTGTTTGCTCGGGGTTCCCCGCCCCCCTTTTCCTCTTCCCTCCTTGTCCGTCTTTCCTTTTCTGTCGTGCCTTTGAGACTCATGGACAGGCTTAGTCCTGCTTGCTGCTTTATGTAACCTGCTCTTAGCACTTCTATTTGGGTTTCGCCGGCGAGCGAGATGAACATGTTTAAAATAAATAAATAGTTTGGCTAGGGAGCTGTTCAGGTAGCTTTCACTCTCCAAGCACTCCTTCTTTTCCCTGTAGCCAGCGGCATTTATAAACCAAACCCTGGAAAATATTTGGCAACCGGAGAAAGAGGAGTGTTGAATTTGCAAGGCAGCGAGTGCCAGAGCTCAGGTTTTCTCAGAACTTCTACCAGTGGGGAGAAAATCATGACGAAGAAAAAGCACTCTTGACATCCCCAGAGGCACCCTTTATTTTAGGCACTGAAGTTGCAGCGGGGGTGGGGGATGCACAGATGTTCCATACAGCACCCAGAGGCCTTACTGTTGCAGACAACAATACCCAGAATCCCCCAACAGGCATGGCCTGGATCTATATGAAGGTTTGGGTTTTTTTTTTTTTTTTTTTTTTTTTGCTTTCTGACAGCTTTTTGACTGTGAGAACAGTTACTCTAAGTATCTGCTGTTTAAAACTCATTTTCCCACTCTCCAAAGTTTAACAGCTTCCGTTCTGTTTCATAACTGAAGATAAATATCCATGTTTGTTGTTTTTATCTTAATGAATATGCCTTTTAAAAGTGTGTTTGTTTTTTTTTTGTGAGTCGCATGGCACACGCCTGTAGAGAGATCAACGTACAAGCAGCTCGATCCAGCCTTGTAAGTGAAGGTCATTCAATCCAGACAAATAAAAAAGCCTCTAGTCCTCAGTGCCTACCCCACAACAGCGACTGTCACACCTACCCGTTCGGGCAGAACAGAAGGTGCAAAACATATAAAGGAAAACACAGCAGATCAAAGGCTGTCTGGTAGCTTGCAACAAGAGAGGAAGCTTGGGGGAAGTTACTTCTGGGCTCCCCAAAAAAGTAACTTTTCAAACCCCTTATGGTTGCCTCTTTGCCCTCAGGCTGCACACTAGCATACACAGTTCTTAAAAATAAATGAAACACAAGATAACACCGTTAAAATTTCCCGCCTGGAAGCGACACAGGTAATCCGGCTTCAGAGGCAGCCTGTTGCCTCTCTCTTGGCCAACAGTAGGGCCGGCTATGCTCAAGCACTGAATTCCCCCTTGGCTGTTGTGGGAGACGGAACAAAAGAGGGAAAGAGAGGTTTGAAGGCGAAGGCGTAGCCGGCGGTTCCCTACCTGAGCTGGCGCATCCTGGCCCGGCCTCCAGGCTCAACAGCATCAGCAGCGGAAAGACAGCCAACAGCCCTGTAAAGTAGGACAAGCATTTTTCTATATCTATCTATCCGGGCAAGGGTGAGAGCCATGTGCCTCCCTGGGAGGTGGACAGAGGAAAAGGCACAGAGAGGAAGAACAGTTACATACACAAAACAAAATTGAGTGACACTTACAGCACATTGCAAGAAGATGACTCGGTAACAGAGGGAGACCCTTCCACACCATGAAACCGCCCGGCAGCTGTGTGCCGTTTTCCCTGCTGTTTCTTCACTCAAAATGCACCCTGCCAGTCTCCACCCTTTGCAAAAAAAGCAGCTCCTCCCTTCCCTCTCCCCCTTCGTCTGCCTGCATTTCCACACTTCGTGTTGGTGGGCTCGGAAAGAGACTTTGTGTGTGTGTGTGTGTGTGTGAGTGAGAGGGGTGTACCTTCTGGTCTAAACTGCCGTCTGGAGCACGGAAGAAGCTGTGCATACAGGGCTTTTCTCTAAAATTCTCCCTTGACCCTCTCAAATCTTGGGTGCAAATTGGGAAGGACTTTGACAACACCCAGCATCTACCATCCCCCTGGACACGCTGACCTCCTGGCCTCACCTTTAGCCTCTCAGTCATATATAAACCGCATGCTTTTCTGCTGTTCTACATAAAACACCTTTTATTTCACCATAACATACAGCAGATCCTTGTGCATGATCCGCTGTTGCTTTCCAAAAGCAGCAGCAAGAGTTTTAAAAAAAATTGAGTCCACAAAGTTTTCTATGGGCTCTTCCAGAGCGGATGCAAGCTTGTGACTTCCACAGCACTTTTTATCGCCGTTCTAGAGCCCTTGTGAAAGGGTGGCACACGTTTTCGATTGTCACCACACACTTCCTCCTAAAAAGACCACACACACACACACACACACACCAGGGCCATATTTTTCTTGTGCGTAGCAAAGTGACAACCGCATCCAACCCACCTGGGGCAGGGAGGAAATTGGAAAGAGGTCACCATCCCGTCCAATTGGACTTGATCTGGCCCTTAAAGCAGGACAAAACCGAGTGAGGACGAGTCTTGGAACTGATAAAAACCCAGAGGAGGTGAGAGCTTTACTAGCCAACTGCAGAGGCAAGTAAAAGAGCGCAAACTTTTCAGAATTTGGAGTGGTGGTTCAAAGGCCTGTTTCTTCTTGCGAGACAGATCAGAAGCTGCTTCGTTTCTCAAGTCCTGTGTGGACAAGATCATAGAATCATAGAGATGGAAGAGACCTCCAAGGGCCATCTAGTCCAACCCCCTGCCATGCAGGAACCCCATCACAATACTCCTGACAGATGACCATCCAGCCTCTGCTTAAAAACCTCCAAAGAAGGACACTCCACCAGCCTCCTTTGGGGCAGCATCTTCCACTGCCGAACAGCTCTAACCGTCATGAAGTTCTTCCTAATGTTCAAATGGAATCTCTTTTCCTGTAGTTTGAGACCATTGCCCCGAGGGCTTTGCTGACAAACACTGCTACCAAAAAAATTCTTGCAGCTGGATGAAGACATTTTTCCCTTGTGTGTTTTTATTGTTTGTCTTAGAGCTTATTCTTGCTAATCCTTTCAGAAGAGAGAGTTGCTTTTGACACCGTTGTTGGCATCCGTTCCATTTTTGGAAAATAGGGGTCCCGCTCTTTGCTTCCAAAACCGCAATTTTGACTTGTTATTTCCCCCATGCCTGGCTTTTGACAAACAAAAATCTCCCCACCTCCTGGGGGTGGCTTTCCTTTTCTGCCTCTGCTTTCCTCCATAGAGATGGATTCCAACAGAGAACAATAGAATTGATTAAATTGCTTCAGAGGCTGTTTTTCACAGGATCAGGGCAGGGGAAAATATATGTGTTTAAGATTCCTAAGAAGCTACTGTGCTCTAGAAAAAAATAATTGTGGCACCACCATCACCACTGTCTCTGCCCAAGAGAGTGGGGGAAAGTTTTCGATTCTTAAAAATGTCCATATGCAAGGGATTATCCTGCGGTACCCAAGAAAGTTTGTGGAATTCGTTTGACAGGAAACACTGCATACAATTGCTGGAAATGAGTAGTCTTTTGTAGTAATACAGGTCTCTTTTACGGTTTTGCAGAATTAAACGGCCTCCATTTTTAAGGCTTACAGGTCCCATCATTCTGAACCACTGCATCCGTTGAAGAAAGCCAATCTATTACGATGGCGGTTACTTCACATCCTTTTTGTCCCTCTAAGTGTTGTGCTTTGGACTGGTACAAAAAAATCTTACTTGATGTCCATTGTGCAACAGCTGAAATTTGTCTCAACCCCCGGAGCGGGATCAGAGTGTGACAATACTGTACCTGGCGCTGGGTTGGGGTATTCTCTTGTCACGGTTTGTTCCCGGTTCCTGTTTCGAGACAAGGGACCATGTGGTAACAACTGTCACGCAACAACCAGTGCCCACCTAGTGGTCAGTGGCTGAAGCGGCCTTCGACATTAGTTTCCCTGTGGGAAACACCATGCAGCGCAAATGTTTATTAAAGAAAGGACCGAAAATTCTGTGGCATTGACGTGTAAATCCCGGAATACCAGTAAATTGAAATATCGAAAAAGTGTTATTTACATATTTTTAAAAAGGGTTAAGAAAGCAAGACAAATTCAGAATTTGTCATGGAACAAGACCGCAAAGTAACAGTTGTCACGAGACAAGTTATCATGACTGTGAGAAAATTTAAACAGGGATAAAAAGCATGTGATTGTGACCAATGCTGTCACAGTATAAAACTAGTCATGGAACAAGGAAGGACATGAAGTAACCGCCAATGATGAGGACATCTGAGACAAGATAAGTGTTTAATCAAATGAAGCTGCAACCCTTCACTCACCTACATGGAAGTAGGTGCCATTACACCCAGCTGGTCTGATCTCTAAGTAGACCTGTGTAGGACAATGCTGCACAGAAAGCCATCTTGGGGGAAAAGATAATGCATAGAAAAAATGCCCTGGAGAAGGTTTGTATCATTCCTTGGATGTGCATCAGCATTGTTAGTGATATCACATCTGTCCCACCCCATTTAATTGCAGTGCCCCGAGGAAGGGGAAATAAGTTAGAACAAACACTCTTCCAGGGACAACCCCTTCCCATCTCTTGCTCAGCTGTTTTGATCCTGACATGCCATTTTGGAATTTCCAAGGGAACCAGGAAGTTACTCTTATCAGCCTGAGGACAGCCCAAAGGAATGCACAGGGAGAGAGCTTGTCATCTGAGCAAGACAGAAAGATGGGCTTAGAGGAGAACGCAACAGGTCAACTTCACCTTGACCGCCCTGCTGTCACCTGATTATCAGACGCTGACTGGCGGCCAGAAGCAAGACACCTTGAAATCCAGGAGCAGTTCCCCGACCTGCTAAAATGGAAATGAGAAAGCTTAAACTCTCTGTCAGCAGAAGATAGGCCTCTGACTAGAAGCATTTCAGTCCCTTGGATGCCTTCAAAAGGGGATTGGACAGATTTCTGGAGCAGAAGTCCATCCCAGGTGACAAACCATGAGGGAGATGTGTCATCTCCAGGCTTAAAACTGGGGTACCTCAAGGGCCAGATGCAGGGGAGTGGGATCAGGAGACAGAGATCTAGTCTCGTGCGCTCCCAGACGCGTTTGTCGGGGCCACTGTGAGATACAGGAAGCTGGACTAGAAGGGGCTTTGGCCTGATCCAGCATGGCTCTTCTTATGTTCTTATGGTGAAATCCAAGTGGTGCCCACCTCACTGATTTATACAGGGTCCATTTTCCTGAGAGTTTCTCCACCAAGCCAACAATAACACTGAAAGGAATAGGAGTTGATGGTTGGTAAGGTCACTGGCGTTGGCCAATCAGCACCCGCAGACATGGTGTTCTTGCAGTGGAGTTTGGTTCTGTGGCGAGCGCTCGGGAAAATTTGCCAATGCATGACGGATCTGTTGGATTTCATCCTTTTTCAGCTGACGCCCTTCTGTGAGAAGTCAGTTGATCTGTTTTTTTTACTAGACTTGTCAACGTAAGGAGAGAGGAACAAGGGTGGGAGGTCCTACCAAAATACCTCCCAATGACCTAAAGCAGTGGTGGCCCAACTTTGGCCCTCCAGAAGTTTTGGACTGCAACTCCCACAGTCCTTTGTCAATGGCAATACAAGCTTGGAATTCTGGGAGTTGTGGTCCAAAACATCTAGAGGGCCAAGGTTTGGCCACTAATGACCTAAAGGAATTAAAAGCTGCACTATCAAAAACCAGACTGTTGGTACTGATGTGGGGGGGTGTGTGGAATCTGGATCCTTCCCTCCTTCCTCTAGGTGTATCCATGTTATTTATTCATATTTTGGGTGCCTTTTGCACTTATCCTTTGTGAAATATAGGCACTGAGAAGAAAGGCCTGCTTATCTCTGATCTGAAACAAAACTTCAAACACACATCCCAACAGGAAAACGTAACATCTCAGTTGGGTGATAATTAGAAGACTCGGCAGAAGAGAGATCAAATCACTTCGCCCTCCTTTAAAAAAATTCAGATCATTCGCCTTGCTGAGCAGATCACGTTTCCGCTTCTGCTTAACTACAGATGGTTGATTTTAAAAAGAGAAAGAACTGAAATCTACTTCTTAATCGGTAACCCCAGGAGATGCATGTTGGTGGTGAGATTGTTTGTGCAGGCTTTCGAGTTTAACAGGTCTCCTCCTCAAACGGAACACAGAAGAACCTGGCATTTGTTTTATAGTGTGCTATTGCTCCTAAGGACTTCGGAGTCCTGTCACCTCTGCTTTTATTCTAAAAACCCTACAGTGAACGGTCAGAAATTTCCGAGGAGGTATTTAGGTATGCAAGAATAAGCGTATTTTTGTGCGCTGTGAATTCTGGAATCCTAAAAAGAGTGTGAAATGAAGAAAACTGGCATCCCCGGTTTCCCCGAAAATAAGACATCCCCTGAAAATAAGACCTATTTACAGTTTTGCCTCTCACTGAAATATAAGGCATCCCCTCAAAAATAAGGCCTCCTCGATAATAAATGTGTACCGTATTCTTCTTCATAGAAAAATAAGACATCCCCTGAGAATAAGACCTAGCACATCTTTGGGAGCAAAATTTAATATAAAACACTGTCTTATTTTGGGGAAAACATGGTAATTAATATGACAATATCGCTCACATTGATAGAGAGATTAAAGTAAAATTATATTACGGGGCAAAGTGTTAATTAATAAAGAAAAGCATTCTGTTTTAGGCAAAAACGAAGAGGAAGACGGTCGTTCTGGCATCTGAAAAAGCAGGAACCGCTGCTGTTGCTAATACTTTGGCTTAAAAAATAACCAGGCAATTTATTCAGGAGCCCAAAAAAAAAAAAGTCAAATGTTCAGAATGTAAGATTACCATCTTACGATTTAAATCTCTGCCTTTTTAAGAACTTTCCCTTGGAAGGAGGCCACCGAAGTCCATGTTCTCAGACTGCCCAACCCTGATTGCAACTTTTGTGAGGGCCCGATCCTTCCTTTTCCACGTGGCATTCCAACGTATTGAGCCGGACCTGTTTTTTGTTAAAACAAGACTGAGACAATTGTCCTGCGGGTGGGCGCTGAGACCAAAACATGCACCTCACCACCACTGCTCTAGTCCATGGGGTCACAAGATAACCTGGGGGGCGGGGGGACACTGAGAATAAAAGCTAAGTTGTATTTTGTTCTTTGTAGTTCCTTGTTTTTCTTTGCTTCGTGGTCATGGTCGAAAAAGCTTCCCCCAATTTCTGCCTGCCTGGCAACTTAAAACAACAGCAGCACAGGAGCATTTCCTCCAGAAAGGAGGCGGCAGCACTAGAAATGTCACATTTTACCTGTGACTCACTCGGTTATCGTTGTCTTCTGAAACCTTGATGCCCTCCACCCCAAAATAAAACCTTGAGTTGTGAGCCAGGAGTGTTGTTATGTGTCATAAAGGAGGCGTTTTCAGGGTCTCCTTGTGAATCAGACCCTGGGTTTAGGTAGAGGTCCCTTAAACCTTGGAAGCCACAGGAGGGAAGCCAGGACTGACAACTGGAAAGAGTTTATCTCTGGCAGTTACTTCACGTCCTACCTTGTTCCGAATTACGTTTGTACCGTGACAGCGTTGTTCGTGGTCACGTGGTTTTGTCCCTGTTCGGTCCCTGTTTCCGTTTACCCACGGGCACGATAACTTGTCTCATGACAACTGTTACTTCATGGTCTTGTTCCGTGACAAATTCTGAATTTGTCTTGCTTTCTTAACCCTTTTTAAAAAATACTGTAAATAAAACCTTTTCGATATTTCGATTTACTGGTCTTCCGGGATTTACACATCAATGCTACAGGATTTTCAGGACTTTCTTTAATAAACATTTGCACTGCATGGTGTTTCTGATAGGGAAACTAATGTCGAATGCTGCTTCAGCCACTGACCATTAGGTGGAAACTGGTTGTTGCGGGACAGTTGTTACCACTCGGTCCCTTGTCTCGGAACAGAAACTGGGAACCATCTGTGACAAGAGAATTCCCCAGCCCAGGGGCAGGTATGGCTTGTCATGCCCTGTTCCCGGTTCCAGAGGTGTGGTCAAGACAACTTTTTGCTGTCACGCTATGGATGTGAAGTAAGGTTTTTTTGTACCGGTGCCAGGCAGGACAGCAAGGAGAGATGAATAGGAGAGGAACGAGGCAGCGCTCTATGATGAATTGTGAACACCTCAGTGGTAGCACTTGTCACATCGTGAATGTCCTTTTCCTTCAGTTCTGAAAACTGACCCTAGGTATATCATTATGTCTACCATGCCTGCGATTGTAAAACAACAATAACGGCAAACAACTATGTACAATAACGTGCCAGCCTCCCCCCCCCAAAAAAAAACCCAACAACAAACCCATGGGGAAGTCAGGTAGAGGTGTCAGAAAAAGTCATCTTGTGAGATTTCCAGATTCCAAGTGATAGCACCTTGAACATAACACGCCAGACAGAGCCATAACAGAAGCAAGAAAATGCCTGAATCGTTGACATGGCAATTCCAGGCGATGCCAGAGCTAAAGCTAAAGAACTGGGGAAAAGTACCAAAAACAAAAGTCTGGCGATCAAAACACCTTGCTTGCGGATGGAACACACACTTCAGCGGTCCCCGTAGTCGCTGGGGCTTTGGGGACAAGATCTAGACATTTCATACAATATTACGAGCCCTTGCAGATCTCAGAAATAACGTCATCTGAGCTACAAAAAAGGCAGCATTAGTAATGGCATAATACTGCACTCATATTTAACAGATACTTGGGTTTGTGGTTTAACATCTGTTATTTAATAAACTCCATGGACATGAGGTCACGAAGAGTTGGTTATGACTGTAACAACACAACACACACACATATAATAACAGATGCTTTTGATTGAGTGTGTCTGCTTATAATAATAATAATAATAATAATAATAATAATAATAATAATAATAATAATAATAATAATAATAATAATAATAATAAATAACCAGGATCTGAAAATTGAACTTCAAAACTCTGGCATAAACCGGTACAGGTGGTCCCAGTGGTAATCGGCACGCTGGGTGCGGTGCCTAAAGTAGAGCTAAGCAAGTATTTAGAAAAAATTGGAGTTGACAAAGTCACCATCAGTCAGCTGCAGAAAGCCGCCTTACTGGGATCTGCACAGATAATTCACCGGTACATCACTGAGTCTTAAACGCTTGGGAAGCGTTCGACTAGTGTGTGGCTAACATATAGCCCTTGTAAGCCGCTTAGAGTTCGTTTGAAGATAAGCGGGATATAAATGCAAAAATAAATAAATAAAATAAATAAATAGTGATTGGTAATACAAAATCCAGCGTAGTTAGCTGTGTGGTGGTGGTGGTGATCATGATGATGATGATGATGATGATGATGATAGAAAAGTTTAGAACTTTTCTTATACGTTTCTCCTTTCCCTTCCACATTATTCCTCATTTTAAACCCCTGCCTAGTGTCTCAGTGGCCCAAACTCTGTCACTTGTGGTATTTGCTCCTCTTGACCCAATGGTAGAGCCGGTCCCCAAAGCCTCAACTAGATTCATTTGTGCCTCAAGGTCTTTGCTGGAAAGAAAATTTGGGCGTGGTGATGGGTCACGAAAGCTCCTTCACTTTAGCTTCTTTGGGCATTAAAGGCGTGGAGAAGATGGACTCTCTCACTCTCTCTCTCTTTCAGTTCCAAAGCTCTCTGTTGTCATGCGAACGCGCAAACTGTCCCATCTGGTTTATACCACCGCCGTCCCTTTGGTTATAAAGCGAAGCCGGCGATGTTTGTGCTTCAGTGTATACAAATGAGGCCGGAGGGAGCTGTTTTGTCTATTTGCCAGGCATTTTGCATGAAACCCTCTCGTGTCTTCCACAGCCTGCCTAGTGGTTAACAAACATGTTCTTCCCTGGAACAGAGAGACGCCAGAGGGTGGGAGGGAGAGGGAACATGAAGAGTGGGAAGCCACTTAGAGGGCAGGCAGATTGGTGCCTCTTGGTGGTTTGGAGACAAAGAGTTGGAGCCAGAAGGAACTCTGTGTAATGGCATAACAGTCTTGTGACACTTTACAGATCAACAATTTTAATGTATCTGAAAGTTTTGTCTATCGTAAACAGCTTCCGAAAACTAAAAGAGTCTAGGAAGAAAAGAGTCCCCAAAATCTACTAATAGGCAATACCTTTATTATTTGAAATATATATGGTAAACTGTGCCAGCTTCTGGGTCATCCAGAACGCTTCCTCAGGCTAGAAGTTGAGCCACAGCATCTGGACTTCTTTTCTTGAGAGACTGAAATGTTTGGCTGCTCATCCAAGCAGCTTTGTCAGTCTGGATGACTGAGAATCTTCACAGACATCTTCCCCAGGTTGGGGGGGGAGAGATATACAGCTGTCCAGAAAGGTGGCCCATAAATTCACTCTCAGCATGGAACAAGAGGGTATATGTCCCCGGGGAAGAAAATGCAGAGATGAATTATTTAACCTGGAGAATTTGCCACCTAGCATATTTTGTGAATGTGTAATTAAGCATAGTAAAGGTGTGTGCCATTTATGGGTTTGGGATGCGATTTGTAGTTAATCAAGCTGGTGGATTCTGGGATATGTTGTCAGGGGTGGGGCAGGGAGGGAGAGAATTCCAGGGTGAATGAATATATAAGCAAGAAAAGATAGGATAGGAGGGGGCCAGCATGGCGTGAAAATATTCTTGCACTGTTGCCATGCTTGGCCACAAGGGGGCAGCCATGCACCATCTCTCTGGCCAAGTGGGGTTTTTAAATGCTCCCTAAACACATTCGATCTCGCCTGATTTCGGAAGCTAAGCAGGTTCGGCCCTGGTTAGTACTTGGATGGGAGACCACCAGGGAATACCAGGTGCTGTTAGGCGCCTGGAGTAGGAACTGGCAAACCACTCCAGCATTCCTGCCAAGAAAACTCCATGGACATGGAGTCACGTAGAGTTGGTCACGACTGTAACGACACAACACACACACACCCCTCCAGAACACAGAAGTTATGAGTTGCATACAAGCCACTACTGCAACGACACAACACACACACACACACACACACACACACACACACACACTAGTCTAAAGTAGATCTTGGCTATAGTCTCTGCTCCAGTGGTTGCTGTCATCGTGGTCTGCAACTAAATTTTGCAGCACAAAAGGCTGCGTTCAGGATTATCGCAGTTCTGCGCCCCCTTCCCCCCTGCTTCTGACCCTACTCGGTCTTCTTTGGGATGATTCGGCCATAAAGATTTCCCAACCCACTTCCGCACAACATGGGCAGCATGCAGGATCAATCGAACCCGACAAGATCGGTAAGGCCTGAAGTTTCTCCCTCTCAGGCTCAAGAGGTGCAGAGTTTGAAAAAGTGACTTTTTGTTTTTGTTTAGATCGTCATCTTGGCTCACTGGGACATTTTGAGGGGAGCTAGTCGTGTCTGACTCTAGGGGCGGTGCTCATCTCCGTATTCAAGCTGAACAGCCAGTGTTGTGCAAGTCCATGGCCACACGGCCGCATGGCTACAAGGAAACACTGTTTTACCTTCCCTCTTTTTACAGCGGTACCTATTTAACTACAGTGGACCCTCGTATAACAAACGGTTTGAATAACATAAAATCTGTACAACATAAAAAAATTCTGGAGATAGAGCAAATTTGCTTAACAGAATCGCCTATGGGGCGAATCTGTACAACATAAAAATGGTCGCGATTGGGGATTATTCTGTTCTCAATGCATTCCTATGGGAAATTTGTATAAAGGAACATTTGCTTAACAGAATTTCATTTGGAACGAATTAATTCCTTTATACAAGGTACCACTGTACTTGCATTTACATGCTTCTGAACTGCTAGTTTGGCAGGAGCTGGGGTGATCCGCGGGAGCTCGCTCCGCTGCGTGGCACCTGGGATTCGAACCGCCGATCTGCCCACTTTGCAGCCGACAGTTTTTGGAGCCTTAGTCCTCTGAGCCACCACGCTCAATTCCCCATTAATTGCCTGCTTTTTTTGGGTGGGGGACCTTTTTGGTTGCCACTGATTGATGGCTGTGGCTGGACCAAGTGTCATCAACTCATCTCGGAGATGCTACCCATCCTGAGCTTAGTGGGGGTAGGCAGGGAAGGCTTTCCCGCAGATTCCCGCAAACCAGATATTCACAACCTGGAGCTCCATCCTTCTCTAAGAAACAGCTGTTTTTTCCCCCGACTCCACGGGTTGCCGACAGAGAGAGAGGAGCCGTCAAAACCTCTGCCGTCAGAAACCCAGCACTCCTGGCTTTGGGCAGGAAGTTTGAGGCCACGAAACCCAATCAGCCAGGGAAGCGTCTTTTCCAGCAATCAAACTCATCATCCAGGTCTCCAACACAGGCTCGCCAGCCCGAACGGATCCCCCGCTTTCAGCCACCCTAAAGAGGCTCCCCCACGAAGGGAAAAGAGATTTATTTCCGAATTATAAATGCTTCCAGGTTGCTCAGGAAAGAGATGCCGTGGGTCAAGGGGCCACCCGTTGACGAGGCCAACCATTTGGGAGGTTTTGGGTTTATTTTATTCCTTTGTTGTCGTTGATGACAACGACGATAATTTCTTTTATTTATTTATTTTAATTTAATGCATTGCTACCCGTCGAAGGACATGGCAGACCTGAGTCCAGTCATTGGACCCATACCTTGGCAAACCTCCTCTTCTATCCGGACTAGAAGGTGGAAGACTCGCACTAGCTGTGTTCAGACTGAGGAAGCTGTTTGGATGAGGAGCGAAACGTTTCTCTCTCTCAAGAAAAAGAAGTCCAGTTGCCATGACTCAACTTCCAGATAAACTCACCTGGAGGACTGGGAATCTTCACAGACGTCTTCGACCCAGTTGTTCAAACCAAACCAAACCAGATCAGATTCTAGTGACTTCCGATGACTTCTGATTTAGGCCAAAGTGGGCTGCGCAGAAAGAAGCCTTTAACGGATTACATAGTTTTATGGGTTTTAATCCCGTGCTTTTAAATCACCTTTAATTCAGATCTTAAATACTATCCTTTTCTTTGGAGGGCGTTTTTTGACTTTATACCTCCCCTTAGGTGTCTGTTCAGGCCTGATTTTAATTCTGACATAAGCCCTTTGAGTCTCTTCTTGGAGATAAAAGCTAGCATATGAATGAAAAAATGGATGGATGGATGGATGGTTTAATTAGAAGGGTAATGGGACCGAGTTCCTGTTTACTGTCTCATCCATCTCTTTTATACTGGGGCTCAGGAAATGTTGTTATTTTTTTGGCATGTTCAGGGTTAGCCTATCGATCACTTTCCCTTATTATGGTCCAAAATTGTGAACAATATACATTAAGTGATGAGTGGCATAGAAAAGGTGGACGTGGGAACTCTCTCTCTCTCTCTCTCTCTCTCTCTCTCTCTCTCTCTCTCTCTCTCTCTCTCT
>JAHTLZ010000089.1:463964-479539 GCA_023846285.1 Phrynocephalus versicolor | reverse complement strand
TCTCTCTCTCTCTCTCTCTCTCTCTCTCTCTCTCTCTCTCTCTCTCTGTGGTTCATCCCCTTGAGTTCAACAGTGGGAGAATCCGGACCAATTAAAGGAAGGACTTCTTTGTGTAGCACATAGTCAAACGGTGGAACTCCCTGCCACATGATTCAGGTACTGTTGCTAACAGGGACAGCTTCAGGAAGTTATGGCCTAGTTTTGAGTTAGTTAGCACCTAGTTAGGATGTGCCCCTCTCCCACCGGCCACCGCTGTGGGACCAGGAGAGACAACCACTGCTTTCAATCCAGCAATTTCCGTGAATTTCCGTGTTTGTATTCTTGATTATATTTGGATAAGCGCTGTTTGTATTTGTCATCTTATTGCTCCATTTTCTAGCTCGGGTGACTGGGCTTGCAGGTGATCTGCCTTGTCTTGGTAGGTGTTTGTGTGTGTGTGTGTGGGGGGGGACACTGTCCTTTAAATTAGTCCCGAGGGTTTCTGAGCACAGGAACCATCTGACCACCGCTGCCTTTTAAGAAGCCAGTTCCGGCAGGGTCGAAGGTCATTGGCAAACCTAGCCAGATAGTCACAGCGCGTGGCCTTGGATGGGGACAGATGCCCGGACAGCCGCCAGACACGGACCATGCCGGGGGCCAGGAAATTGCAAGGGAAGTGACCCAAAACATAGGTCACCATCTCTCTCCTACCCACCCACCCCCCACCCCAGGTTATCAGCTGCTTCCCTCTCCAAGCTGAAGGCTTAAATATTGGAGAACAGAAGGGGGGTGATTAGCAAAAGAGACCCTTCCTACCAGGGGTGCCTCTTAATTTGGGAGGGGGCGGAGGTACATCCCCCGTTGCCCCCCACATTTTAAAAACACACACACACAACAACAACACAAAACGAGGAAGGTGGGGGGAGAAAGAGTTTTACTAACCAGCTGCAAGGCAGTAATTTGGCGTATGGGATCGCTTACCTGATTAGAGAGTTTATTTTATAAAAATTGCTTCAGAATGGGGGTCTGCATCCGGGGAGGGGCCAAGAAAGCCAGGGAAGAGCTCTCTAGATGTAATGGCAACTCTGAATCGGGTGGGCAGAGGGAGGGAGGGTGCCCACCACCAGGAAAGAGGTACCTGCCACTCGCTCACCGTAGCAAGGAAATGGGTTGCACCCGTTAATTAAAAAGCGATTAACAAGACGGGCAAGGGAGCAAACAAATATTACGCCCAAAGCAACCCATGCAGGGTGTGTTTTTTGGAGGCCTCCCCGAGACAGCGTAGGCGTGGCGGAATTCATATGTACTATTCCCGAAATCACACTCCCAAAGGTGAGGTTTCTGCAGCTGAGGTAGCTTTTAATGAGGGCAGCTTTTCTCTTCTCTTCCCTGTTAGCCCCTTAATTTATAATGAGGGTTTCCTCAAATTGGCGGAGGGAGGGAGGGAGGGAGCCAGAAAGTCAAGAGTGGGTGGCGGAGGCTGTAATTCCAGGGCTAATCCAGATGTTTATGGGTTGTTTTGTTTTTGTTTTAATTTTTTTTCTGAAAGTTAGGGCTGGAGGAGATTTTTAGGACACCCAGCGCCTTTCTGTATCTTGCCGGGTTCGAACCCCGGGAGCGCAGTTCAAATGGACCACCGTTGAAAAGCAATGCCTTTTGCAGGAATGATTCGTCTGGTCCTTATTCGTTGTCCCAGATTTGGGAAGATTCTAAAAAGCCCAAACCAAACAATGTTCTCCCCGTCCTCCCAGCTCGTGGGGTAATTAATTGCCTTTGTTCTTGGCCATTAAGAGATTTCAGGGACAAGGGAGCCTGTGGAACAGGTAACTGTGGAGGTAATTCGGTTCTGAAAAATAAGAGTCACCAAGAGCAAAACAAGTTGTGGAGCCGTGGAGCCATCGCAAAAGCCCAGTACAGGGGTACCTTGTATAAAGGAATTAATTCGTTCCAAATGAAATTCTGTTAAGCAAATTTTCCTTTATACAAATTTCCCATAGCAATGCATTGAAAACAGAGTAATCCCTCATCGCGACCATTTTTATGTTGTACGGATTTGCCCCATAGGCGATTCTGTTAAGCAAATTTGCTCTATCTCCGTAATTTTTTATGTTGTACAGATTTTATGTTATACAATCCGTTTGTTATACGAGGGTCCACTATACAAAAGTGGAACAGGGAATACCTTTAGGCTACTAGAAAATTCACAAAAATGTGGCTGATATTTCGAGGGCGAAAGCCCCTTCCTCAGAGCAGTACCAATAGGTTATAACACAGCAAACGCTGGATTTTCCAGGAGTTATTTCTTAGATGTAAGGTCCTTGGCAAGTTGGGTGGAAAGAAAGTAAGAGATTTACCATGTCGACAGCATCAAATGCTGATTGATCACCTCCAGTGCTAGGTTTCATTCATTCATTCATTCATTGGATGGGATTGGATTTTATTTATTTATTTTAATTTTGCCTTTCTTCCTCGACGTGGACCCCAGAGCAGCAAATCAATTAAAACCAACAACTCCTTAAAATAAACCAATTAACATTTAAAATGAAATCACACACACACATCTTTTTAAATGTCTTAAAAGGTATCAGATTTCAAAAGACCTCCTGCTGACCTACCCATCCCAAAAAACCTCTCTAATAAAACAGATTTTCCAGTTTGAAAGGAAAGGAAAGGAGGAGAGAGGCCATGTTTCCTAAGGAAGACATCCCATAATTGTTGCATTTCTGTGCTGTGGGCATAATAAAGCTTTGATTTTGACCTGGGGCTTCATCAGGAGTTGCCATCAAAATGCAAATGGGGGATAAAATAAAGCACTTGATGCCACCAAACTAAGATAGCCCACTGTGCACAGAGAAAAAAAAATTTAGCCTGTCTGGGTTTTTTTAAGCACGTGTTTCTTACAATGCCCTATAAATTGTTTTTTTTTTAAAAAAAAAACCTCCAACTTTCTGTTTACAAAATGTTCCAAGCAGCTTGTTGTT
The DNA here is from genome assembly GCA_023846285.1 of Phrynocephalus versicolor. Taxonomy (NCBI): domain Eukaryota; kingdom Metazoa; phylum Chordata; class Lepidosauria; order Squamata; family Agamidae; genus Phrynocephalus; species Phrynocephalus versicolor. The sequence continues at coordinate 476,579 of JAHTLZ010000089.1, read as the reverse complement.
GCAAACCCATCGAATATATCAGAACAAGTAAAACCCAGCAAGTAACACGTGGAAAACTAGATACTCGTGGCACAAACACAAGGCAGAAACACACATAGCTCTAAACAAGTAAGCCAAGCTGCGTATTCGTGTCGTGCAAGGAAAGATTGTAGGGGAAGCGTCTCGGGAGAGTCCCAGAAGATTTAACCAGGAAATTTTCTATTCTTTTTAAGCGTCCCTCTCGTTTCTACCCTTTCCCTCTTTAAATGACACCCTATATATATATAGAGTGTCATTTATATACATATATATACAGTGGACCCTTGTATAACAAACAGCTTGTATAACAAACTTTGTACAACATAAAAAATTCCGGAGATAGGGGAAATCTGCTTAACATAATCGCCTATGGGGAAAATCCGTACAACATAAAAATGGGATTACTCCATTTTCAATGCATTCCTATGGGAATTTGTATAAAGGAAAATTTGCTTAACATAATTTCATTTGGAATGAATTAATTCCTTTATACAAGGTACCACTGTGTATGTGTGTGTGTATATATATATATATATTTATACAGTATATATATATACTGTATATATATAGGAAGACAAGTATGTGTGTGTGTGTGTGTGTGTGTGTATACAGTTTATATCTATAGATAGATAGATACAGATAGATATAGCTATATAGAAACAGATATAGATACACAGTGGTGCCCCGACTTAAGAGCAGCTCGACTTAAGAGCGGAACACTGTTGGCGTTTTAACTGCCGCCTTACAAATTTTAGATATGGTCTGTTCGACTTACATTTTTTTTTCACTTTTATTATTTTTTTAATTCCCCCTCACCCCAATTTTTTAGATAGGTACCCCGACTTAAGTAGGTACCTATCTAAGTAGTTCGATTTAAGAGCATGTATTCGGAACGGATTAAATTCGTAAGCTGAAGTACCATTGTATGTATGTGTGTGTGTGTGTGTGTGTGTATAGATAGATAGATAGATAGATAGATAGATATAGATATACACACACGCATACATACATACAATGGTACTTCAGCTTACGAATTTAATCCGTTTATATATATCTATATCTATATCTATATCTATCTATCTATCTATCTATCTATCTATCTATCTATCTATATATATATATATATATATATATATATAAATTTTTCACGCTGTCAGTCGGGCCTATTTGCATGTCTATTGCGCCTGCCTCCACGGGTGTGAGGGTCAATTGAAACTCAAGGAAAAGAGGGGGAATTTTATGCAAAACTGTTGATTGCATTTGTATATAATGAAATCATCCAATATTCATCCCAGCTCTGAGGCTGTAATCGGCAAGAAGAAGTGAAGGGGCCTCAGAGTCACTGGGAAGCTGTAATGAGCTTCTGTAGTGATTAAAAAAGAAAGAAAAAAGGAGCCACTTGAGTTTCCAACAATCCAGGCCCCAAAGTGTGGCTAATCAACGCCGAATATTGAAGGCAGGCGATTATGCCAACGCGCTTTCCCCAACCTTCGCTTCCCTCCCCCCCACCCTCCCACCCTATCATCCTCCCCTCTTGCAAAGCACTCTTTCAAAAGATGTACCGCACACGCTTCAGCAAGGACCGGGTCTGCCATCTCCATCTCCGTGGGCCAGCGGTGGCTTGATACCAATCGGGAAGACGGCACAATCAAGAAGCCGGCTGGACGGTTCTTGACCGAAAAGCCACGCAATTTGCATCTCCTCCTGCACCACCACCACCACCACCAGCCCCCCCAACCTATCCACCACCACCAGCAGCCCCCCCCAACCTATCCATCTTCTCTGGGTGGCACACAGGAGGAGGAAAAAGGCCGTTTTTGCCTCCATGGAGGGGCCCGGCTCGGAGTGCCAAGCTGCCCGTTTCGGCATTCCGTTTCCATCAGGTTCTTTCGGGTCGGGTGGGGTGAATATAACCACCAGCTTAGAAGGGCAGAACTGGGCGGCAACCCTTCTGCGCGTTGTTAGTCTGTTAGAGTTCCCAGCGCGTTGTTAGTCTGTGGAACTCCCTGCCACAGGAGGCGGCGATGGCATCTGGCCCGAATGCCTTCAAAAGGGGATTGGACAGATTCCTGGAGGGAAAAGTCCATCACAGGTGACAATCCATGATGGAGATGTGTCATCTCCAGGCTTAAAACCAGGGTCCTTCAAGGACCAGATGCAGGGGAGTGGTATCAGGAGACAGATCTCTAGTCTCGTGCGCTCTCAGACGCACCTGGTGGGGCCACTGTGAGATACAGGAAGCTGGACTAGATGGGCCTTTGGCATGATCCAGCAGGGCTCTTCTTATATTCTTACGAACCTAAATGTGGACCTGAGGAACTCATGGTAAGAGAAACAGTCCATCCAGAATGGGACTGGACCACCCTGGAGTACTGACTTGTGGCATGCAGCTTCTTGGTCTGTTTTTGAAGGCTCATTTCCTGTCAGTGATATACCTTTTAGCAATATTAGTTGTGGCACAGGCAGTATCCTTTTCTGGCCATGTTTGACATTGCTACGGCCGTCCGCCGTCATCAGCACCACACCACAAACCGGTAGCAGCCTTTGCACGAGTCAGTTCTGAAGAAAAGTGTCCAAAAATGTGCTATCAGCACAAAATACCATTACTACAGTACCGAATACAGGAAGGTGATTGAAACTTCTTACCCTGCAGTGGCTTATTTTTTTTTTTACTCGGCACTGGCTTTGTTGTCCCTCGGCACTGGCTTACTGGAAGCTTAGGGACCACTGGAACAAATAGTCCACAGAGGAAACGCAGTAGGCTGGAATACTTTGGCCACATCGCGAGAAACCAACAGTGCAGATTGTTACAGCTGATCATTTGAGGCAAGAGGAAGGCTCAGCAAAGCAGAGGAGAAAAATACTTCAGCGGAGATTCAGAGAGACCAGATACAATAGTCTCACTTTTTAGAATGTAATCACAAGGGTATCCAACCTCTGATAGGACAGGAACCACAATGAGGGAGTGTAGGTACAGTAGTCACATTTTTTTTTTTTTTGCTGAAAAGTGTGGTGTAATTCTATTATATATTCTCCATCGGCCATGCTGGTTTTGCTTATTCCCGCTTTATCATTAAAATGAGAAAAAGGTTGTGTGTGTGTGTATACACACAGTGGTACCCCGACTTAAGAGCAGCTCGACTTAAGAGCAATTCGACTTAGGAGCAGGAAACTGTTGGCATTTTAACTGCTGCCTTACAAATTTTAGATATGGTCTGCTCAACTTACAATTTTTTTTTCATTTTTTGATTTTTTAACTTATTTTTTCAATTGTTTAGACAGGTACCCCGACTTAAGAGTAGTTCGACTTAAGAGCATGCATATGGAACAGGTTAAATTTGTAAGTTGAGGTACCACCGTGTGTGTGTGTGTGTGTGTGTGTGTGTGTGTGTACAACTTAAGAGTAGTTCAATTTAAGAGCATGCATATGGAACAGATTAAATTTGTAAGTTGAGGTACCACTGTGTGTGTGTGTCTATATATCTATATCTATATCTATATATATGAATGAATGAATGACATAAACAGAGAATAGTACATTTGGAAGTAGCAAAAGGCCATCAGGTCCAACTCTGTGCAGGAATATAAATTCAAGGATACCTGCCAGGGTGGTTGTCTCAATTTCTCTTGAATGCCTCCAGTGCTGGAGCAGTCACTGCCTCTTGACACCGTGAGTTCCATTGTCATACTGTTCTAACAATTAGGAAGTTTTTTCCTGGTATTCAGCCAATTAAGTTGAGCCCATTGATGTGCTTCCTACACTCTGGCATGATTGAGAGCGGATGCTGTAAGATACTCCTCAACGCCCTGTTCTTAATCTTGAATTATGTATTAATTGCACTGGACTGTATATTGTCCCTCCATACTGTAAGCCGCCTTGGGTCCTTTTTCCAAGGGGAACGGTGGGGTAAAAATACTCATAAATAAATAAATAAATAAATAAATAAATAAATAAATAAATCTTGCCCCCTCCTCTGTAGGACAGCCCTTCAAATAGTTGGAAAGTGCTATCGTATCACCTCTACGTCTTTTCTCTAGGCTGAACATCCCCAGTTCTTTGTACGTATGTATTTATGTATGCATGCATGCAGAATTCGGAAAACAAAGAGCTACGGGTGCATACAAACGGCTCCTTTGGGGAAAGCACTCACTATGTCCTCCTCCTGTTCCCATTATATTTTCGCTCTCCGATTTTGCGTGTCCTCCTTCTGGAAATGCTCAAAAACTTTGCATCTCCCAGGTCAAGAGAGCTGCCCTCGTGCCAGTCTTAAATCTTTGCAGGCGGAAGTGGGGGGGGGGGGGAATGCACCGGGGGGGGGGGGGCCCCCCGGCCCGGCCCCCCCCCCCCCCCCCCCCCCCCACTTCCCCTGCAAAAGGGGGTGGGGAGCTCAAAGATGAAAATCCCCCCCATTCCTGGTGTTCCACAAACCCACCTCTGCCCCCCCCACCCTCCTAGCTCCCCATAAACACCCCAGACAGGGAAGCTCACAGAACGGAGTCGGAGAGGGAAGGAAGGAAAGATGTTTCTTAAGATCTCGCATGTCAACAATTCCTCTGCATTGTGTACTTTGGCCCAGAAGCGCCTCCTCTCTTGATAAATGAATGGCGGAGGGAATAAAAGAATACCCAGCGGTGTTCCCTGGGCTCAGAAAATTGCTTTCAGCTCCGGCTGTTTTTAGCCTGCCCGGCGTTTATCAAAGGGTTTGTGTGTGTGTGTGTGTGTGTGTGTGTGTGTGTGTGTTCCCTCCATCCGTCCTCCCAGACACCGAGTGGGGGAGGAGGGAGGGAAGGAAGGTCGACCTAGGGGGCACTCCATGAAACGTTTGGGTGCTCGATCGCAAACAGATAAGAAGTAATTTTTTTCACCCAGAGGATCAGTGGCCTGTGGAACTCCCTGCCAGAAGAAGTGGTGACAGCTGCCAGCCTTGACCGCTTTAAGAAAGGATTGGACAAGTTCATGGAGAACAAGGGTATCAGTGGCTATCACGATCGATGCCTAAGGACAACCTCCGGGTTGGAGAGACGGGCAGGATATCCCTCAATACCACTTTCGGGGAATCGTAAGCAGTTGAAGACATCTGCTGGGGAATACCCTGAAGCAAAGGGTGAGCCGCTGCGTGAGACAGAATGCTGGACTGGATGGGCTGCGGTGGCCTGTTCCAGCAAGGCTGTCCTTATGTTCTTTCCTGGCACAAAACTGGCACCGAAGCAGGGAACGCCCGGCCCGAGCCGCCTCTGTTGCAGCCGCCCCCTGCTGAAGGACACCAGCCACTTTCCCCTGAACCGGTGCCCTGAAACACAACTCCCATCCTCCCCTACCGGCCGGCCTGAGCTAATGGGTGATGTAGTCCGGTACCTCCACAAAGTACCATGCGAGAGGAGAGGCGGGCGTAAAACGTTCCAAAACTCCTGGAGCACCGGAAATCTGATGGTTGCCCTCAAGGATACATCATTCTCACCCTAAGGAGAAGCTCTTGTGGGACGAGGCTGATAGAACATGATTCCTCATGTCCCCTCATGTAGAGAGCAGCCTTTCGGTTTACTCCTGCGACTTTCCTCTGCTGGCCATGGGTGCTCCCCCACTGTCCTTCTGCTCCTACGCAGGTATCAGAGCAGCCGAGGGGGCCAAGAACAGCCGGCCTCGGTCGCCTGGACAAATCGTGCAACTTGGTTTTATTCTCCAAGTTTGCAGACGGCTTTAGGAGAGCGATAAAGCTGCTCTTCCAACCTAGAATGTTGTTTTGATTTCTGGATCACAGGGCTCCTTTTCTCCTATGGATCACACAGACATTTTGTAGTTCAGGCTATGGTTTATTTGATGCACACCCACCCAGCACCTCTGCGAAGACACGGGTTTCCCTGGGCTGCTTCCTTCCGCCGACCGAGTCTTTGAGCTGAACAGGACAGCCACGCTGAATTGGGAGAGCCAGCCACGATCCAGTTCTCTTCTGCGTGGTATGATCCACCCACCACCCTTCCCCAAAATACGCCTGAGTGGCCGCATTTAGCAAGCCTGGAGAGCATCCCCTCCTGCAATGAAGGGCAGGCCCAGCTGATCGCCAGATTCTTAAAGGAAGCCACAAAGTTATTGATCCTGGGCCTTTGCTTCGTTTTTTCCAGGCAGTGCCACGGCCAGGAGGAGTCCTGATCAAACACAACCTGGCGACCCACCACCTCTCCTCCTCGCATCAGACGGATGTACCAAGACTGTTTTTACAGGGTGTGAAGTCTCCGTGATGCACAGGTGGCACTGCCACAATCCAGCAGAGGGAGCTGGGTGGGTGAGACCCATCTTCGGCGCTTGGCATACAGTCTCGGTACGGGTTTACCCCAGCAGCTCCTTGGTTTTGGATGCCAGCAGTTTCTCCAGCTGGGCAGTGGCATCGTCTGTCATTTGCTGGATCTGTGTTGTGAACAGGAGAAAAAGACACTTTAAAAAAAAAAAGACCTAGACCAGCATTGGCGAGCCAACGGCACGGGTGCCAAAGGTGGCCCTCGGAGCCCTTTCGGTGGGCACCCGACATCGCCCCCTTCGCAGCCGCCTGGATTCAGGTTAAATGGCTGGATTGGCACTTTGTGGAAAAAATTGCGGGTTCTGAATTGCAGTTTGGGCACTCGGTCTCTAAAAGGTTCGCCATCACTGACCTAGACAAACTCCATCGGATGGAGAGAGGAGTCGGTGATTTGAAGAAGCAAGTAGGAAGCCAGAATTTGGGGAACAAGAGCCACGGAAACTTAACAACTGCTGCCACGTAGATTGGTCTTGTGCTGTGACCAAACCAGCACTCCCAGGGAGGCTCGGAGAACACCCGTACCCGAGCCTTTTCTGTGGCTGGCCCCACTCTGTGGAACCATCTCCCCACAGAAGTGCGCCTAGCAGAGTCCCTGCCAGCCTTCCGGAAGGCTTTAAAAACTCTCCTTTTCCGGGAGGTGTTTGGTGACTAAGTAAAACCTCCCCCCCCCGCCCGCCATCTGCTTTCTGTTGTTTAGTTCTGTTACTTGATTTAATTGTTTTATTTTAATTGTTGCCGATGTTATATTGCCTCTGTTGTAAACCGCCTGGAGTTCCTTCGGGAAGACGGGTGGTATATAAGCCCAATAAAATAAAATAAAATAAAATAATTAGGTGTGATACGAGTGTTAAGGCGCCCTGACGCTGGGACGTTCTGCAACTTGTGGTCGCTGATAATGACCACAAGTTCCCCGCGGACGATATCAGGTTGAAGAGGACAACCGAGATGTCTTTACTAAGAATTAAGGATCTGATAAGGAGCGTTCCAGCAGCTGCAGAGTTGCTCAGAGCTCAGTTTAAGTGTTTAAATCACAAAGGAACTTTTTCTTTTTTTAAAAAAAATCTTAGGAGACCATAGGAGGGCCACACTGGGACAGGTAAAGTTTGTTGAAGAAAAGGATTCCCCCCCCCCACCACCTAACTGGGGGTGGGGGCTGATGGTGGACTCAAATCAGCTATTATACAGGATTAAACATTTGGGGGTTTTCCCTCCTTGCTTTTGAAGGAAACAGTTTTTTAAAAAAAATTAATACAGAGACATGATTTCTAATTGCGAGCATCCTACAAAAGTCACGTGAGCTCAAAGATTTCTAGATGTTGAGATTAACACAAGTAAGAAAGTTCATGAGTTGTGGACGAATAGGGGGCCCTGTTCACAGCTCTCATGCTTAAATGCAGCAGACTCTCTCTCTCTCACACTCTGTGTGTGTGTGTGTGTGTGTGTTTCAAAGTTACTTCTTCCACGTTTACACAGATGTCATCAGGTAGCGGATGACAATGCAGTGTTAAAGCGCTCAGCTGCTAATGAGACCTTTTCCTTACATACACCACCAATGCCATCGATGGAACGAGATGGCACCTTCCTGGGCAGTGCACCGTTGCCCTGTGGAACTCACTGCCACCATTCGGGGTGAGAGCCGCCAACTTGGATGGTTTTACAAGTGGATTGGGCGAATGAATCACGGAGGGTAAAGCCACGGACAGCTCCTAGGTGACTGTATATCCACTTCAAATAACAGAGGCACTACATCTCTACTAGCCAGTTGTTAGGAAGGCAACACGGATGGAGCAACTGCACTCATGACCCACTGATGGGGTTCCCCACAGGCTGGGTCCGGCGTGAACAAACCCCTGGACTACAGCAGCTGTTGAGTCTTATCCAGAGTGGGTCTTCTCGTGCTCTTATGCCACTTTTAAATCTGGCAGTACCGCCAATGGCACACTTAAAGAACCATCGATTTTGCTGACATGCTAGCTTTCCAGATACGGGGAGCTGTTCCATAAAAGGGGGGCCACCACAGGAAGGCTGCAGCTCAATGTAGAAGCTTATTTCTGACATCTATGTGCCTCCTTTTTTAGGACGGAGACAAGGGTGCGTTGGTTAACAGGAGCCAGACCAGCTTTGAGTCCAAACTCACCACGGGCCGCCCGTCCGACCCTGGAACAATACCTGTTTCTCTACCAACTTGATGGTGTCCTCGGAGACGGAGGGGGTGCCCTTGGCCTTTTTGGTCTGGTTCATGGCCCCCGTCCGGACCTTCCGCAGGGACTCCTTGGCTTTGTTGGTGAGCTGTTTGGCCAGGGCCACGAGGCTCTCCCGGTGCTCACGGGTGACTCTAGGCAAGGAGAAAACATTTTCTTAGTCGGGGTGGGGGGGAGAGAGCTAGAAGAAACTCTGTGAGGAAAATCCTTCTAGAGCAGGGATGTTCAACTTTGAACAGGCCAAGGTGTACTTTTTTCCGGCCCAAAGTGCCTGAGGGCTACTACAATAAGACCTCTACTTACGAATTTTATCCATTCCGAGCACATGCTCATAAGTAAAAAAAATTTTTTTGTAAAGCAGCGGTTTCCCATAGGAATGCACTGAAAACCAGTTAATCTGTTCTGGAGGGAACAGATTTCAACGCGCCATGGCCCTTGAACTGTCCCGCTCGGCTGAGACAGTGGGCTGGCAGACCCAGAACTTTGCTGGGGCAGTGGTGGCCCTTGGGATGGGGGAGGAAGGGGTGGAGAACTTATCCCCTCACTTTTTTTTAATTGATGGCTGGTGGGCTACTTTTGAACCCTTCGCGGGCTACCGGTAGCCCACAGTCTACCTGTTGTGCAGGCCTGCTCTAGAGAATCTCTCATCCTGCCAGTTTTAAACAGATTTTTACCAAAGGCTAAAAAGGACGTCGCAGTAAGTGCCAGGAAGGTTTTTCTAGGCAAAGATGACCTGTCATGAAGGGGGGGGGGACATGGAGAAGCTCTGCCTCATATTTCAGACTACCATGCTCAGATTGCAGGTTGGGGGGGGGCAAAGGTGGGGGCGAGATTCAGCGCCCTTAGCCTCAAGGCTCCCGATCCCATCACCTGGGACAAAACACCATGTCCCCCCTGTTCACAAATACAGGACCCCCATATCCACTGATTCATTATCCACTGATTCAGTTATCCACGGTTTGCAGGAAAAAAATTAAATAAATAAATCATCAGCCACAAAGCAAGCTACTGTCACAAAGAGCAGCTGTAAAGCAAACTGCTCTCATAAAACAGCAGGGTAAAGCAAGCTACTGTCTCAAAACTGCGGCCAGAAAGCAAGCTACTGTCACGAAACAGCAGTTTTTTTTGGGGGGGAGGTTTTGGCGTTCTCTCTTATCCACAGATTTCATTATCCGCACGTAGGCCTGGAACCAATCCCCAGCAGATACTGGGTCCTACTGTACCCCCGGGCATTTGCAAAGACAGATAGACAGAGGACAGGGAAGTGACTGTGGCGGTGACTTACTTGGGAATAGGGACCCGAATGACGGAGCCGTCTGTTTCCGGGTTTAAGTTCATGCCGCTCTCTTGAATCGCCTTCACGGCCGCAGCTGTGCTCTGCGAAAAAGGGGAGCCGGGAGTTTGGGGTGGGGGGGAAGGGAGGGAGAGAGAAAGAGATCAAAAAAAGCGCAGAAAGAATTAGCAAATAATTATTACCAGACGCCGGAGCTCTCGATCAAGAGGGGAAAATCTATCTTGACAGAACATGGAAACATTTAGTTCAGTTACCAGCAAGATCAGGAAGTTCGGGCGGCGCAGGAGGCTTTGATCAAACTCAATTGCACACCGCGCAGCTCCCCCCACCCCCTCGCGACACCCACCCCGCCCGCTCCACTCCCTCGGTATCAGTGAAGCAGGGAGGAGGAGGTGGGGCAAGGGAGACCAACAACCCAGGAGAAGCAGGCGGGGAAGCAGAACTGAAAAGTTATACCCTTTCGACAGTGTCTGAGGCAAGGCAGATTTTTATTTTATTTATTTTTTAAGGGGAAAGGCATACTTTGTGTGTGTGTAGGGGGCAGAATGCCGCAGACAAGAGACTGGAATTTGCAAGGCAGAAGCAGAGGAAAAGATGCCTGGACGTGGCCAGGTGCGCTAAAGATTCCACGCAGCGGGCGTGAAGACGAAACTGCTTGCAACTCCTTCCACATTGCGACAGGCAAGTGGGAAAATAAACCGGGGAGGGAGATCAGGAAGAGGTCTGGTCTTGACAGCTGTGGGGTTTCCAATCATCTCCAAAAACGGACAGAAACCACCACCACGAGGTAGTGTTGGAAGAGTCTTGGATGCATCTCTTTTGGTGTTCTCTCAGCTGATAAAGGGACGTTTAAATTCGAGCACCGGAGCAGTCAAAAATCCACATGACAGGAAGCCGGACTTAACGCCCTGTTTCAAACATTATCTAGGCACAGCATATGTATGTAAATGTTGGCTCGATACAACCAGATATTTACCATTCAACATAACCATAGCACAAATTAAGGGTGTAGGAATGACTAAGTACAGGTCACAAACTCTGTTTCTGTGGCTAGGTAACTTTAACAAAGTGTCCCAGCCACACACACTGGATGATGTAACGCTCTTATCACACTGATGGCGAACCTTCTGGAGACCGAGTGCCCAAACGGCGATTCAAAACTCACTAAGAGTGCCAACACAGCAATTTAACCTGAGTACAGGTGGCTGTGAAGGGGCGATGTCGGGTGCCCACAGAAAGGGCTCCGAGGGCCACCTTTGGCACTTTTGTATTATACCCTGCCTTAACAGCATCCACACACACACAGAGACACACACAAACCTCCGAAAAGAGAGACACTCTTGTGTAGAGATTAGATAATCAGAATGAGGATTTTGAAGATCAGGGTTTAACCAGCTTAGCCAACCTTAACATAAGAACATAAGAAGAGCCCTGCTGGATCAGGCCAAAGGACCATCTAGTCCAGCTTCCTGGATCTCACAGTGGCCCCACCAGGTGCGTCTGAGAGCGCACGAGACTAGAGATCTGTCTCCTGATACCATTCCCTTGCATCTGGCCCTTGAATCTCCCCTGGTTTTAAGCCTGGAGATGACACATCTCCATCATGGATTGTCACCTGTGATGGACTTTTCCCTCCAGGAATCTGTCCAATCCCCTTTTGAAGGCATTCGGGCCAGATGCCATCGCCGCCTCCTGTGGCAGGGAGTTCCACAGACTAACAACACACTGGGTGAAAAAATGTTTTCTTTTGTCTGTTCTTACTCTCCCAGCCCTCAATTTGAGTGGATGTCCCCTAGTTCTGTTATTTCGTGAGAGGGAGAAGAGTGTCCCTCTTTCCACTTGACTCATGCCCTGCATTATTTTGTACGTCTCAATCATATCCCCCCTAAGGTGCCTTTTTCCAGACTAAAGAGCCCCAAATATTTTAGCCTTTCCTCATAAGGGAGGTCCCTTACAATGCGGTATAGGGTGGGGGCGGGGCGGGGGGGCTCTCAGGAACATGCCTTGGATTCATTAAGCGAAAACATGGGGTACAAATGGAACTCAGACACAATGAAAAGACGTGTCACCAGGGCCCACCCACGCAGGAGGTGGTGTTGACTTACCTCTGGGAAATTGCTCATGTTGACAATCAGGAGCTGCGGAGATTTCGGGGTGATTTGTGCAAGCTCGTTTAAGGGGAATTTCCCATCGTTGGTTATGACCGTGATATGATGGAGAGCTCCTGAAAGGAAATGAGAAGGACCCCAATCAGGTTACTGTTCTTCGATGCTGCTGGCAAATTAAATGGGCCCCATACAGAATCCACAGCGCTTCCAACTGGGAGGTTGGATCTGCTCAGCCTGGTGACAAGGGGACCGAGAAGGGAAAAAGGACAGCTCTTTTCAAACACTGGAGACTGTTGCATGGAAGATGAAATAGACATAGTATTTGCAAGTGACTTCTAGAAATACAGTAGTACAGTGGAACCTCATATAACAAACAGTTTGTATAACATAAAATCTATACAACATAAAAAATTCCAGAGATAGGGGAAATTTGCGTAACACAATCACCTCTGGGAAGTATCCGTACAACATAAAAATGGGATTCCTCCGTTTTTCAATGCATTCCTATGGGAATTTGTATAAAGGAAAATTTGCTTAACGTAATTTCATTTGGAACGAATTAATTCCTTTATACATGGTACCTCTGTATTTTGGTTTACGAGCATAATCCCTTCCGGAAACAGGCTCGTAAATCAAAATACTGTTTGCCTATCCTTTACATCTGCAGCCGGTCAGCAGAAGGGCTTCCGACATGCCCCCCC
>JAHTLZ010000089.1:442103-463954 GCA_023846285.1 Phrynocephalus versicolor | reverse complement strand
CACACACACACACACACACACACACACACACACACACACACACACACCAGGTCTCAGAAGCTGCTCTCCTGAAATTTAAACGAGCCCCGCCAGCCTTTTTAAAGCAAGCTTAAGAACGAACGAGAAGCCCTGTCAGATCAGGCTGAAGCCCAACTACCTGCCCCATCTGGTTTTGGAAGCTCGGCAGGAGGTGAGCTGTGGCTAGAGGCCTGGAGGGGAATCCATTAAAGGACTGGGACAGAGAAGCATAGAAATGCCAGGGGGCTCCCAGTGCAATTTCTCGTTGCCTTCTCTATGTGTGTTGTTTGTTTCCTTTTAAATATTTGCATCCATCTGGTTTTAGTTTTCAAATAATGTCTCTTCTTCGATGTAAGCCACCTTGGAGGCCTTTTGCAAGGAGAAAGGCTGGGGAAAAATATTTTAGATCAATAAACAAAACGACCTTTCGGAACCACACAGAGACAAGACCTGCTTCTACAAAGCAAGGATCTTCTCCGTTCCACCCCAAGCAGAGGGAAGGCAGCAGCCAGGGACTCACCGGACGAGGTCCTAATATTCAAAGTTTTGTTGAACTCTTCCTGTAGGGCCGTGAGCACCGCTTGCAGGTCCTCGTTTACTTCTTCCAAGTTGATGATGTCTTCGACTAAAGAGATGTTGATGTTGACACGGGACGGGCCTTTCCCTTTTGCTGGAAAAGCAAGAAGACAGAAATCCCCCCCTTTTTTTATTAATTTGCCCTTTTAAATCATATAAGATGCCTCTTCAAATTCATTGTTCTTAACAGTGAATACTGCCTTTTTTATTTTAAGGTTGTACGTTGTCCTTCAGTCTTGTAAGCGGCCTCGGGTCCTTTCCAAGGAGGAAGGCAGGGTGAAAGTATATATAAATAAAATAAGTTTCTCCTCCTGGTACGGAACATTATTTGACAACCAAGAAGAACATATCTGTGTGTGTTTTCTACCACTTGTTCCAAAAAGTGACATGTAACTTTTCAGTAAGTTTTGACTCCTAATCTGTCTGCTTAATATACAGTATATTAGTCTGGAAAAAAGGCGCCTGAGGGGGGACATGATTGAGACGTACAAAATAATGCAGGGCACGAGTCAAGTGGATAGAGGGACACTCTTCTCCCTCTCACAAAATGCCAAAACTAGGGGACATCCACTCAAATTGAGGGCTGGGAGAGTGAGAACAGACAAAAGAAAATATTTATTTTTACCCAGCATGTTGTTTGTCTGTGGAACTCCCTGCCACAAGATGTGGGGGTGGCATCTAGCCCGGATGCCTTCAAAAGAGGATTGGACAGATTCCTGGAGGAGAAGTCCATCATCCCAGGTGACAAACCATGATGGAGATGTGTCATCTCCATGCTTAAAACCAGGGTCCTTCAAGGGCCAGATGCAGGGGAGTGGGATGAGGAGACAGAGATCTAGCCTCGTGCGCTCCCAGAGGCATTTGGTGGGGCCACTGTGAGATACAGGAAGCTGAACTAAATGGGCCTTTGGCCTGATCCAGCATGGCTCTTCTTATGTTCTTATACTGTATCACCTTTCTCAGGTGCCTGGTTTTTTACCCACCACCCCATTCTTTTTCTGCATTGTTTCCTCCTTTATAACACTCTTGAGAATAACATTCATGCTGCTTATAAATATCTGTGCATAAATCTGATGAGTAGAAAACACTGAGACCTCATCCACTGTTTCCCCGGGTTACTCAGAGTCTTAAGAGTAGGCTGAAATAATGACTGAAGCGACAGATGGATCAATTTTCAAGAAGATATACCATCTTCTCTCCTCACCTTTGGCTTTCTTGGTGGCAAACTGCCTGGTGGGTGCACCCGGATGGATCCAGTTGTCTCTGCAGCCGTGCCACAATATGACCCGGAAATAGGTGGAAGGCTGCAGCGACAACCTTGCAGAGGAACACACCAGAGGAGCCAACTGCCGGATGCACCTTAGGGAACCCGCCATCATGCCCTAGGTCAAGGAAACCAAGAGAGATGGTGCGTTAGTTGGGTGATCATCATTATAGTGGCGTCCCGTTTTGCAAATGCAGAGGACGTAAGATCATTGCCCCCAGGGGCTTCTCTTTAACACTCCAGGAGGAGGTTTAGGGGGGGGGGAATACAAGCAGGTTGAAACTATGCAAAGGGTCCCAACGGCTGCTGGTTTCCCGACTGGTGAGGGAGCTTGCAAAATCAGGCATATTTTGAAAATTCAGGTTAAAAATTCAAATTAAAAAGGGTCCGATCTGGTAGGAGAGCATTCTAGCTGAAGAGGGGGACCACCCTGTGAAAGTCCCTGGTACTGCTTGGCAGCAGAGAGGAATCTGGTGTCTGGTCTGGCCACAAGGCAGTCTCTCTGAAAGGGTCAGGGTGAATTTTAAGCTGCTTTCCCCTTGCATCACTTGTTTTGGTTCATTTGCCAACCTTCCTTCTCCGACTACCTGAATCACGAGATCAATGCCAGAGAGGAACTGATCCAGATTCGGATCACACACACACACACAGAGTCACAACAGGTATACAATAATATACAGTGGACCCTTGTATAACAAACAGTTTCTATAACATAAAAAATTCCGGAGATAGGGGAAATCTGCTTAACAGAATCGCCTATGGGGCAAATCCGTACAACATAAAAATGGTCGCAATGAGGGATTGCTCTGTTTTCAGTGCATTCCAGTGGGAAATTTGTATAAAGGAAAATTTGCTTAACAGAATTTCATTGGGAATGAAATCCTTTGTACAAGGTACCACTGTATACAATATTTGTGAGCCAATTCTTTTTCTTTCTCTCTTTCCTTGTTACTTTCCATGGTACCTTTTCCAAGGAGAAAAGAGGGGTCAAAATATTCTAAATAAATTTTTAAAAAATTTAAATCCGGATTCACGTTTGCCCCGTGTAGACGCGCTCTATCCGGATTCCCTTTCCCTTTATGCAAATAAGAGAGGCGCTGAAGATTCCGCGCCCCGCCCACCTCCGCTCAGGCCCCGCCCACAGGTGGCAAGCCCCGCCTCCCCTGGGAACATGACGGACAGGTTCGCCCCGCAGGCCACGCCCCCCTCGGAACAGCCCCCCCCCCTCCTTCCTTACTCTCCTCCCGGTAAGAAGACCAGAAGCTTTTTTGAGCCGGAGCGGCGAAGCCACGCCCACCTCGGGAGGGTCCCCTGAGCCCTCCGCGCGACTCGATGGTCCCCCCTCGGCGGCTAGAGCGCCCCGTGGGCCTGCGGCGCGAGGACGAGGAAAACAAAAAAAAGAAGGGCGCTCTGCCCCCGTGGTCCGTCGTCGCTTCCCGGTGACGTCACGGCCTCTTCGGCGGTCGCGGTCCCGTGACGCCTCCGAGCGGGCGCCTCTTAGTGACGTCGTGTGTGTGTATTTGGGGGGAAGAGGGAGCGAGAGGGAAGCCGGGCTTTGGCGGAGGGGATGCCGGTGAGTCCTTGTTGGGGGTGGGAGGGAGAGGAGTGGCACTCTGCACATGCTCTGGGGCTCGCTTGGCTCCTCGTTTGCCTTCTGGCCCTCCCCCCCTCCGCGCGCACGGGGAGGCTCACCTGCCCCCCCCGCCTAACCCGCCATTTGCACAACATCCCGACCAAGGAGGCTTTGGTGGGGAGGAGGGGGGGTCGCTGAGAGAGAGAGAGAGAGAGTCGTTGCGCTCCCAACTCACACCCCCCACCCCCACCCCCGTGTGGGAAGGGGAGGATGATGATGGTGAGACTGGGAGAAAGTTCAAGGGGAGTCCCCGGGGAAGGGGAGGGGGTGAGAAGGAGGCTCGAGCCTCACCAGCAGCATTGGGGGGTGGGGGTGGGGGGGTTGAGTACAACACGGCGGACTACAGACTCCATCACTCCCACAGCCGGTCTCCTGGCTGGAGGCCAGTGGCCCCGCTTTGACACACACACACAGAGGAGCGCCACAACTATACAATCAACACAGTATTTGTGGGCACACACATACACACACAGAGAGAGACGCGCCACAACTATACAATCAACAGTATTTGTGGGCACGCACGCACACACACACACACACACACACACACAGAGGAGCGCCACAATTATACAATCAACAGTATTTGTGGGCACACACATACAGAGAGAGAGAGAGAGAGAGATGCACCACAACTATACAATTAACACAGTATTTGTGGGCGGATCCTCTCTTTTTCTTCCTTCTTTCCACTTTCCATGGTACCTTCTTTTTTAAAAAAAACTTCAATTTACTTCAGTTTGTGTTTATAGAACAAGAGAAACACAGGAAAAGGGAAAACAAACAAGTACCTTGTGGAAATATTATTATACAAAAAATAAAAAAAAAAGCCCAAGTGTAAACCCCCTTCAGCGAAGCCTGCAAAACAGACAAGTGTGAGCATGTGTTTCAGCTCGCTCCTTGTGTCAGGGGTTGCGGCCTTGATCTCCTGGAGACCTGCTTGATACAGAACACCAGGCTGGGATCACTATTTGGTGGTTTGATGACGGTCTGGCATGGCTGTGGATTCTGTTTACAGTGACTTATAGGCCCACAGAGGTACGCCCTTACTCTAAGGGTGCTACAGCCTACAGAGTGAGCTGGGGTGGGGGCGCTTCTAGGTTGTCTTCCTTGGAGGTGCTGATCAGAGCCACTTAGCTCTAGTGTGGTACCCATTAGGAAGGCAATGTAATATTTTTATTTATTTTATTTTGAATATTTTTACCCCACCTTTCTCCTTGGAAGAGGACCCAAGGCAGCTTACAATAATGAGGAACAATATACAGCCTGGAAACATTTAAGACATAATCAAATTAAGAACAGGGAATTTAAAGAGGCATGTTAGAACATTAAAATATAACATTAACGCTTCAAAGAGAACATCAATATAATACTAATCATGTTATCTGGCCATAAACGAACCCAAAAAAATTTCTAGCCTGCTTAGATGCCTGCTAGGCAGGGCTTGTGTTCTAGCTGAGAGACTTACTGAAAGGGGCAGGTTATCTTGTTCATCACCATTTGGGCAGTAAAAATGTGCTCATGACCTGGAGTTCATTCCCAGGTAGCAGGCTCAAGGTTCACTCAGCCTTCCAGCCTTCCGAGGTCGGTAAAATGAGTACCCAGCTTGCTTTGGTGGTGGTGGGGGGCAGTGTGTAGCCTGCACACTGTAATTAAAATTGTAAACCGCCCAGAGACTACTTGAAGTGGTATGGGGCGGTATAGAAGCAGAACACTTTTTGCTTTTAATGTTAAGACTGTTGTCCTCACCTCTGCACTGTGCCGGTAGCCAGAACTGATGTCTTTCTGGGCTGAACCTGCCTTAGGAAGTCACCAGGCAGCAGCTGGTGGGAAGGGGCCCATACGGAACAGCGTCGTCCTATCTGGCCAGTCAGTCCCCAGCTGTCTCCTGGATCAAACCAGCCCTTAACTTCTGCGGTCCCAATGTGCTACCCACCCACCCATCCCTCACTCTTCTTTCTCTTCCCCATGGCAGGTGCGGATGGCGGCGGCGGTTCCCCCCACGCAGAGCCTGCGCCTGGAGAACGCGTCCATCCTGTCCGAGGGGGCCCTTCAAGATGGACATCGGCTTTGGATCGGAAACCTTGACCCTAAGATTACAGAGTGAGTGAGGGGGAAGGAAGGTCGAGGGACAGAGACCCAGGGGGAAAGGGGCAGGAGAACGGCTAGACCAGGGGTGCCCAAACTTTTTGTAAGGAGGGCCAGATTTGGTGGCTGAGAATGTGTCAGGGGCCGGTTGCTCCCCGACCCTGCCACCCCACTGCAAGCCCCACCCACTGATCCATAAGCCCCACCTGCAGGAAGGAAGGCAGGGACCAAGGGAGGCAGGGAGGAAGGTGGAAACCAAGAGAGGAAAGAAGGAACATGGGGAACAAGGGAGGAAAGAAGGAAGGTGGAGACCAAAGGAAGCACAGGGAGCCGTGGCCACCACAGGGGAATGTGTGGGTGAAGGAGGGGAAGGGAGGGGCGGGCCAGCCAGCCGCAGGCCACTCAGAATGGCCTGGCGGGCCGGATTCGGCCCCCGGGCCGGACTTTGGACAGGCCTGGGCTAGAGAGTTCAGTGGCTTAGTTCTCTCTGGGAGTTCAGTTCCCGCACTGGGCCTCATTGGAAGAGCCAGGACTTCCCATCATCCTCGGGGTCCCATCCAACGCTGCAGTTCAAAGGTTATAAGGGGGTGTTTCATCATGGTAGAGCAAGGGAGTCCACTCACTATAGGAACAGCCTCAGGAAGAGCAGGCGCGGGCCGGATCATCAGATGGCATCGCAAACATGTTTAAGGCATTCCAAGCCCCCTTGTTATTACGGCAGCCGTGGGTTTGCCCCAGGAAATTATCCAAGGGAAGGGGGCTACAGTTTTCTTTGATTCTGGGTTCCATTTTGGAATGCTTAATTAGCATTAGTTAGCATTGGCCATATCCTGTGTTGGTATACTATAAATGAATGTGACCGTTTTTCCTGCACACCTCCTTCCAAAATAAATATATAAAGGTAAAGGCTCCCCCCCCCGCGCGTGCGCGCATGCGTGCTAGTCATGTCCAACTCGAGGGGCGGTGTTCATCTCCGTATCCAAGCCGAAGAGCCAGTGTTGTGCAAGTCCGTGGCCACATGGCCGGCATGGCTGCAAGGAAACACTGTTTTTACCTTCCCGCTTTTTATGGTGGTATCTATTTATCTATTTGCATTGAAATGCTTTCGAACTGCCAGGTTGGCAGGAGCTGGGGTGATCAGCGGGAGCTCTCTCCGCTGCGTGGCACCCGGGATTCGAACCTCCGAGCTGCCGGCTTCGCAGTCAACAGTTTCGGAGCCTTAGTCCACCTAGCCACCACTCTCATATACTGTATATCTAAAAATACAGAGCTCCCTCTCCCCTTTCAAGTCTAGCTTTAAACTCCGTATTGTATCATGGAAGCTCTTCTGGGTGGCCTGCTGCCAGTGGTGGTGAACCTTTGGCACTCCAGATGTTTTGGACCACAACTCCCAGAATTCCAAGCCTGTATTGCCAGTGACAAAGGGCTGTGGGAGCTGTGGTCCAGAGCATCTGGAGGGCCAAAGGTTCGCCACCACTGATCTACCGTGTCTTCTTTTTGCTTTAGTTTGCCATCAGTTTCATTTCTCTTTCCTGCTCGAAAGGTTAGTTGGTGTTAACCTGTTTCAGTGGGATTTGTTACCCAAGCGGCCAAGCCAACGGGACGCTCTGGCTGAGCTTTGTGTGGGCAGAAAAGCCAGCCCCGGCCTCAGAAGCACCCTCGTGCGTGTCGCCGCGTTCAGCTTTTCTCCAAACTGCCTCTAATAACCGCAGCTGTCTGCGCGCTCCAATCCCGTCTCGGGGGTGGCGGGGAACATTGAAGTGCGTGCGTTTGACATTCCCGTGGCCTCCGAAATGATTAGTGTTGTTTAAATTGCGTGCTAACACATTTCAGCAAGTTGAAGTGGGGCAATTAAACACCCAAGCAGGAGAGCTTGATTGCTCGGAGGGAGATTAGATGCACCGGGCCGGGGTTCTGGCAACCGTCTTTGCGCCGGCCCGCCCCACCTCAGCTTTACAAAACAGTCTCCCGATTGATGCATTCCAAGTGGCCGCTTGTGCTTTATCGCCCCGATATTGTCTGCCTCTCAGCTGTGGAGGCAATTTTGGCCTCGCGTCTTGCCTTCCCGCAAGTGGCTTGAGTTTTTTGTTCCAAGTGGCGCTCCTTTCAGCCGGGCCGCATCCTAATCGGGCCTCTAAGTGGCGTCCGTCATTAATGTAATGCCCTCTTCAGGCTACTCATTCAACGGCAGCGCGGGCTGGCCTCTTCCCAGTTTTGCATTAATTACCATCTTTTTTAAAAAGGGCAGTGTTTATATCGCAAGGTTTCTCCGTCCGCGGCGAGTAATTGCCCACCGGTGCTGCTGCTCAGCTGACAGGCCTGTGAGGTCTTTCGGAGAAGTGTCGTGTCGAGTAAAAGTTTGGGGTGACACGGAAAGTGAAATAAAGTGGGGATGACAGCCAGGACTGTGTTTGAGTTGCACCCAGGAGTTGGAAAGTCTGTGTGTAGTCAAAAGAGAAGTACTGTACAGTGGACCCTTGTATAACAAACAGCTGGTATAACATAAAATCTGTACAACATAAAAAATTCTGGAGATAGGGGAAATTTGCTTAACATAATCCCCTATGGGGAGAATCCGTACAACATAAAAATGGGATCACTCCATTTTCAATGCATTCCTATGGGAATTTGTATAAAGGAAAAATTGCTTAACATAATTTCATTTGGAACGAATTAATTCCTTTATACAAGGTACCACAGGTACTTCTGCGTCTTTCATAGGCATTTGGCAGCTGGGAAGAGCTTACAGCTCTCACCCAGATTATGATTATTTTTAACGCCTTGTGCAGGACCTTGTTGATCTTTTTTATGTTTAAATGTGCAATTCTGGTGTCGAGGGGTCATTTCTTTGCCTCAGTAGTCTGCTTTCCCCCCGTAATGAGCACAATGGAGCATTGATGGCCCTCCTGTCTGTGATTTTAGCAACAATAAGCCCATAAAACCGTTCACAGAGCGAGAGAGAAAGAAATTAAGAGCCAGGTAAGAGCCTGGCAAACAAATGACAATATTAATGCCTATTGCAAAGCCGTATAGCTCAGTGAACCTTCTAGCTTAGTGGGGGTTTGAACTCAGAACTAGGGGACATCCACTCAAATTGAGGGCTGGGAGAGTAAGAACAGACAAAAGAAAATATTTTTTTCACCCAGCGCGTTATTAGTCTGTGGAACTCCCTGCCACAGGAGGTGGTGATGGCATCTGGCCTGGATGCCTTCAAAAAAGAGGTTTGGACAGATTCCTGGAGGAAAAGTCCATCCCAGGTGACAAACCATGATGGAGATGTGTCATTTCCAGGCTTAAAACCTGGGGACTTCAAGGGCCAGATGCAGGGGAGTGGGATCAGGAGACAGAGATCTAGTCTCGTGTGCTCCCAGAGGCATTTGGCGGGGCCACTGTGAGATCCAGGAAGCTGGACTAGATGGGCTTTTGGCCTGATCCAGCAGGGCTCTTCTTAGGTTCTTATCCCAGCCGGCGAGCTTTATTCGTCAAACGGATCCTCTAACAACCGTCTGCTGACGTCTCACCAAGATCCCCGGCCGGCCATAATGGCTTTAGCATGTGGCCTGGACCGTTCCTGTATCCTTCGGGCAGCTTTGCCGAAAGGAAGCCCCTGCTTAGAGTTTTGAATAGCTCGGAGGGTGCCAGGAGGAAAACTGGCGGAAAAGGAAACGGCCCTTGGAGGGGCTTGTCCTGTCTTTTGGCTTCGGATGACAGGAAGTCGGGGACGGGATCTGGCTGCAGCCCCCAATTCCAGGGGTGACCTTCCTTTTCCTTCGGGGCACGATCAACCCAGCTACCCCACTGAGACCACGCTGGTAATTTCCAACAGCTTGGCTTCCTCCTCTTCCCTCCTCTTCGTGGGACTCATTCCTCTCCTCCTGATCCTCTTCTCCACTGCTTCAGGGCCTCCTGGATAACCAACAGTTGGAAGAAAGTGGCTGAAAAGGATCATAGAATCATAGAATCAAAGAGTTGGAAGAGACCTGAAGGGCCATCTAGTCCAACCCCCTGCCATGCAGGAACCCCCATCACAATATTTCCGACAGCTGGCCATCCAGCCTCTGCTTAAGAACCTCCAAAGAAGGAGACTCCACCACCCTTTGTGGCAGCATCTTCCACTGCCGAACAGCTCTAACTGTCACAAAGTTCTTTCTAATGAGGCAGCCCCCACTGAAACTGAGCACTGAGAGATCCAGGACAGATGAAAGAGACTTCTGCATATTGCAGGGTCCGTTCCAACTCTGAGGAAACATAGTTCTTAATTAGGTCACTTATTAGATCAGGGGTCCTCAAAGTTTTCAAACAGCGGGACGGTCCACCACGCCCCAGACACCACTGGGGGCCAGACCACAGTCCCCCAAAAAGGGCAACATGGGAAAAAAGGGGGAGGGAGTGGGGGACCTTGCCGTAGCCCTCCCGCTTTGAATGCCCCACTAGCCAGCATGCTGATCATCTGGGCGGTAGTTGCGGGGAGTGGGAGAAGCAACATAGCCCACTGCTTTGAACTGCCTCAGCAATAGAAACAGCTGCGGAGGCTTGGTTGCTCACAAAGCAGGGGGTAGATGGGGGGGGGGGTTGCAATTGGTCCTGGGGGCCGGATACAGGATCTTGGGGGGCCGCATCCAGCCTGAGGACCCCTGTCTTAGATGGAAGCAAGTTTTGTCTGTAACTTTATTTATTCGTTCATTCATTCTATTTATACCCCGCCCATCTAGCCAGGGGCTACTCTGGGCAGCCAACGGCAGTGTGATAAACATAAGCATAATACCGACGCAAGAATTGATCTCAAACGATGTAGTCATTGACAAAAACAATTGGGATATTAATAAACTAAGACAAAAGCAACATAAAAGATTTTAAAAAATCAAACTGCTGGCCCCTTTTATTTAATTTTGATTGATTGATTGATTGATTGATTGATTGATTGATTGATTGATTGATTGATTGATTGATTGATTGATTGACTGACTTTTATGTCACCCACACTATCCAAAGGTCTAACAGGGCTAAACCTGTTGATTTAATGGCTGAGTGGTGAATGTACTTTATCTTAAGTTTGTTTTGACATTGATGTTAGTACTACTTTAATATAATATTTGCTTAATTATTTTTAAATGTTTGTATATCTCTTGTTTTTAGCTTTTAAATACCGTTTTTGTGATGTACACTGGCTTGGGTCCTTCCCAGGAGAAAGGCAGGATAGCAGTATTTTAAAATAAATTAAATAAATGAATAAAATTATCACTTATCATAAACCCCACTAATGCAACAGTTGGTTCTTGCCGTCTAATTTAGACCTGTCTCTATAATTTATTCTTTCCTTTAATTTGATTTTTTTTCTCAACGTCTTGCTTTTCACCCCCTCCCGAGGCGAAGTGCAGCTGGAACGATAAAAAGATACACCTTAAAAACACTGTCAGCTGCAAGATGGAAAACAACATTTCTCAAATTAAAGCCATTTTTAAAAAAAAGTTTAGAAAGCCTATCAGATGTGAAAGAAAAAGCACCACCGCCACCATTAAAGCCTCTGGTTGTGTTCATCAATGCAGTTTTCGGGATGTGGAATCTTTTAAGGAAGCCTTACAGCTTTTGGATGTGGGACCCCAGAGGGTTTCCCCCCCCCCATCCTTTCTGCCAAAGCTGTAGATAAAGCAATGACTACTCTTTGTCATGGCAGGCAGAGGAGAGGAAAGGTGCAGATATACCAAGGAAGCCTTACCTGAGCATAACCAGATTCTTGGCCAGCCAGAAGCTCTCTGAACTGGGTCCGTGGTGGCTCAGTGGGCTAGAGCACTGAAAACTGCCGGCTACAAAGTCGGGCAGCTCAGCGGTTCGAATCCCGGGTGCTACGCAGCGGAGTGAGCTCCCGCTGTTAACCCCAGCTCCTGCCCAAGCATGTAATGCAAGGAGATAAATAGGTACCGCCATAAAAAAGCAGGAAGGTAAAAACAGTGTTTGGTTGCAGCCATGCAGGCCACGTGGCCTTGGAGTTGCACATCACTGGCTTTTCGGCTTGAATACGGAGGTGAGCACCGCCCCTAGAGTCGGACGCAACTGGCACCCCCTTAAAACCCGAATAGTCATAGACTTAGGGTACAGACCAAAAAAAAAAAAGACGTTGTTGAACAGTGGAACTCCCTGCTCCAGGATATTGAATGGGCTTCAAAGGAGATGGGACAGACGGCCCTATCATTGGGTCTGCCGGTCAAGAGGTCTGTCTATCATGCCCAGGAATCGATCCACGTGTTTCTGGATATGGGTCATGAGGTCGGCCTTGCACCCGTGCCTTTCCCGCAGGCTGCTCCTCTGGGGCAGAGGGGATTCCATCTGATCCAGCATCGTGACTTCCCGATGCCAAGGTTTTCACGGGGGTGCGCTCCTGCTTCTCTTCTTCCAGGTACCACCTCCTCAAGCTTCTTCAGAAGTTTGGCAAGGTGAAGCAGTTTGACTTCCTGTTCCACAAGTCGGGGGCGCTGGAGGGCCAGCCGAGGGGCTACTGCTTCGTGAACTTCGAGACCAAGCAGGTAAGAGCGATGCCTTCGGGTGCGTTTGGAGCACAGGGAGCTCCTTTCTCTTGCATCTGACCCTTGGCCTGTTCAGCTGCACTTGGGGAGGTTGGGGGGGGGGAGGCAGCCATTATGGTCCTGGCCTTTTGACCCACCCCTCCCATTGGTCTTGATGGAGAGGGATGATGGGAGTTGTAGTCTGTCTTCAGGGCCACAGTTGTAACTGGTAGTCGGGTTCATTTCTTCTTCTTCTTCTTCTTGTCCTCCTCCTCCTCTTTTTCTACTTTCTTTCTTTCCTTTTTCTTTTCCTCCTCCTCCTCCTCCTCTTCTTCTTTCTTTCTTTCTTTCTTTCTTTCATTCTTCTTCTCCTCCTCCCCCCTCCTCCTCCTCTCCCTCTCCCTCCTCCTCCTCCTCTTCTTTCTTTCTTTCTTTCTTTCTTTCTTTTCTACTTCTTCTCCCCCTCCTCCCCCCTCCTCCTCCTCTTCTTCTTCTTCTCCTCTCCCTCCTCCTCCTCTTCTTTCTTTCTTTCTTTCTTTCTTTCTTTCTTTCTTTCTTTTCTTCTTCCTCTCCTCCTCCTCCTCCTCCTCTTCTTCTTTCTTTCTTTCTTTCTTTGTTTTTCTTCTCCTCCCCCTCCTCTCCTCCCCCTCCTCCTCCTCCTCCCAGGAAGCTGAGGAAGCAATCCAGAGTCTCAATGGCAAACTGGCCCTCTCCAAGAAGCTGGTGGTGCGGTGGGCTCATGCCCAGGTGAAGGTGAGCCAAGCTTGCAAAGCTGCTGGTTCTGGATGCCGGCGCAAAAGGCGCGCGTATAAAAAAATTGCAATCTGATAAATGAAACTGAAAGGCTTGTGTCAACCTTGGCCAGAGGAATTACTGTATTTTTCCATGTATATTTTTTACTAAAACTGTTACACTAAAAAAAATAAGGTCTTATACACGTAAGTAAGCCGATGAGAGAACCACACAGTAGGGAAACTGTTACTTCGGGCTGGAAAATTGGGGGTTGTCTTATACATGGGGGGAGGGTCTTGCAGACGGAAAAATACAGGTAAAGCGAACTATAAATGTTAAAAGCAAATGCTCTCACTGTGGATCGAGACTTATGTACATACAAGCGACAGTAACTCAAACAGGTAAGACTATCCAAGGTTCTCATGTCCCATTGAACGTACAACGTAATGCATCGGAGGTGAGACAAGACAGGTTTCCACGCCAAAAGCCCATATACATAAACAGATAAACAGAACGAGATAGGCCTTATCTCTTCCCCCTTAATCCCTGATGAACTGATTTTTCAGCTGGAAAAAGTGCATTGTCGTACCAAGACGAGCTTCTAAAATCGGCTGGTCAAATTCAAAACATTTGAAAAGTACCAGAGCGCATTTTAGAAGCCGTCTTGACATCCCGATACTCTCTGTTGGTGTCTAATTCTTCCGATTCTATAGGTTGACTTCCGTAGGGTGACACCATTGCTGCGCTTTCATCCTCTCTCTCTCTCTCTTCTCTCTCTCTCTCTCTCTTTCTTTCTCTCTTTCTCTCTCTCTCTTTCTCTCCCTCCCTCCCTCTGCCTAGAGATACGATCAGAATAAGAACGAAAAGCTTCTTCCCATCAGTTTGGAACCTTCCTCCAGCACAGAGGCAGCCCAGTCGAACCTCAGGTAAACAATGCCTCCAGAAACCTCAAAAGCAAAGGAAAAACAGCCTTTCCCCCCCCCACTGCTGTCCAGTAGGCTCTAGAAGGCAAAGATGACACTGGAAGTTCCATTCAGCCAGTCTCTGCTCTTGATCCTCTTCCTTGCCCCTTATCCCCAGGGTGGGGGTAATTTGGGGCTCTTGCGTGGTTGCGTAATTTTGGCCACCCCGGGCTTACGAATGGGTATGAAGCAGATTTCTTCTGTTGTCTCGCCTTTAGCGTCAGCACAAAAATCAAAGCCATTGAGGCCAAGCTCAAGATGATGGCCGAGAATCCGGACCCGGAGCTTCCCACGGCGGCGCCTTACGCCTACTTCAAGCCCCCCGACAAAAAACGGACTGCCCCTTACTCCCGGGCGGCGTGGAAGTCAAAGAGGTGATCCCGGGGGGCCCGGGCGGCGTCTACCACCCTCTGTTTGTGTGTCAAGTTAGCAGGGAGAACAGCGGACTAGAGGGGGTTGAACTTGGTAGCCTCCTGCACCCCGGATCTTTCTTCGTCCCATTTGCCGACGGAAACGAACCTTCTCCGATGGAAATAAACGGACCGCTCGTTCCCAAACCCATAAAGAACTTAAGACAGACTCCAAAATTTGTTTCCGTATTGTAGTAAAAACCTGATCCCTATCCATGCCCTGAGCGGCTACGGTTTCCTCCAAAAGGTGCACCTTTGACTGTTCACATTAGCGCTCTCTCTCTCTTTCCCCGAAGACAACGATTTTAAGCACAGTTAAGTCGTCTGTTTAGAAAATGTATTTGGCAAATGGCCGGACCCAAAGTGAACAGCATGATCGCACCTGTCGCAGCTGTCTTAAAGCGACTGTTTCTCGGGGACCCTTTTTGGGGTAGGTAGGAAGTAGAAAACCTTGAAACAGAAGGGGAACGTGTGGTTGCTTCTAGAACGCAGCAGGAACATTCTTGAACATATGCATCAGTATCTTTTAAAAAAAACCACCCAGTAATAATAGTTGTACAGGAATAAATTTTATCTAGGCTTTCCAAATGTCGTTTTATTTTTCTGTTTGAGAGATCTGAGGCGAGATGCTTATAAAGACAAGCCAAACCTGGAATCTTCTGCCTTCCAAACCAGCAAACCAGAATCCTACGAATGGAGCATATTGATATATGTATATTTTAAAAACGTGCATTAATTACACCGGAAGGAGGAGAACAGCCTGCTGTGTCAAATGCTGAACTCATTGTCTCATCAGCTCTTGTGAATTTTACTCAATGGCACAACCCCCTTTTCACTTTGCCCTGTAGTGTGGATTGGGGGCGGGGTCCAGTTTTGGCCTGCGTAAGTCTTCCCAAGTAGCTCCCACAGCCTGGTGGGGTGGAGTGGGGATGATTGGGGGGGTTGGGTGGGGCTGCTAGACTGACTGTGGTTCCGCTCTTGTGGCCAGCACTGGGGAGGAACGGCGTGAGACAGTAGCAAGCGAACCTTAGCCTCAAGTCTTGGCGGCCGCCATGGAGAAATCGGTTCTACTTGACGTAACCTTTCGGATGCCGTGGGCCACAGCGCTTGGCACTTGAAGAAGCAGGCTATTTAAATATTTAAAAAATGAACTTGCAACTTGAAGAAGACTGAAGGCTTACTTTTTCATGGCCCTAGTTAATTGTGTGCTTACTTCTTTCTTTCTTTCTTTCGATGGGTGAGAATCACCATTGTGGTTTACTGTTCCCCCACCGCCTCCGGCTCCTCTTCTCTCTCCCCCATGCCAGCCTCCTCCAGTATGATTCTTCCTCAATGGCTGGGACTTCTGTTCAGTCTCCTGTGCTGGGCCGCTCCCCCTTGCAATGCTGTTCACTATTCAGAGGCTCAATGATCTGTGGAACTCCCTGCCAGAAGAAGTGGCGACCGCTGTCAGCCTTGGCAGCTTTAAGAAACGATCGGACGAGTTCATGGAGAACCAGGGTATCGGTTGCTTTCATGATGAATGCCTAAGGACAACCTCCGGGTTGGAGAGCGAGGCAGGAGATCTCTCAATGCCGTTTGCAGGGAAATCGTCAGCAGGTGAAGACATCTGCTGGGGAATACCCTGAAGCAAAGGGCGAGCCGCTGCGTGAGACAGAATGCTGGACTGGATGGGCTGTGGTGGCCTGTTCCAGCAAGGCTGGTTCATGTTCTTATAGAAGCCCGTTCCAGGTTCTGCTTGGGTGAGTGCGTGCAGGCACCAACGACGGACGGGAAACAGGCTGCCGTTGTGCCAGTTGACGCAGAAAGAGGAGCTGGGTGCCAGAGAGAAGCTGGCGCACGAAAGTATCTCCATTGTTGCCGACCCCTTCACCTAGTTGGACGGGCACAGCATCAGTGCCCGAGAGAGAGAAACTAAGCCATCAGCCACTTCTTGATTCACGGCTGGCATCCAAAGCTGGCAGTCAGCCTGGCTTTTATTTTCCTGATTTATAGTATTAAATTCCTATCCTGCTTCACTCAAAAGAGCTCAAGACAACCGGCAATGACACTCCCGTCTTTCCTTAGTTTATCCGCACAACAAATCACACCTCCCCAATCCGACACTGCACATCACTCGAGGGCCCTCCTGCCGCATTCTGAGAGGTTTTTGTCATTTTTTAAAATAAATGTCAAGGTTCTAGTCCTCCTGAGCCATATTAAACAGTTGGGCTGCTGGGATTTTTCCAGGATGCCATCTCAGGTTTCTCTCCGGAGGGGAAATGAGAGGGGGGGGGCTTGATGATGGGTATATTCACCGTGGCGTGCGGATGCGGCTGAGCCTTGCAACGTTCAGTCACATTTCTGAGCTGGTAAAAAAGAGTTTCGCTGCCTCGATGCCCTGAGCCCATCCGATCTCGCCTGATTTCGGAAGCTAAGCAGGGTCGGCCCTGGTTGGTACTTGGATGGGAGACCACCAGGGAATACCAGGTGCTGGAGGCGCCTGGAGTAGGAACTGGCAAGCCACCCCAGTATCCCTGCCAAGAAAACTCCATGGACATGGAGTCACGAAGAGTCGGTCACGACTGTAACGACACAACACACACACAAGAGTTTCACCTACAGAGAACCTCCTCCTTGTTCTGCTCCGTACACCCTAAATCCAAAATACCCTTATTTTTCAACACCAGAAGTGGACTTCTTTCTTCTTTTGGATTTCTTTTTCTTAATTCCGCCCCCCCTGGCTTTTTTTATCCAGCCCCTTTGGGGTGGGGGGAGAAAGCCTCCTGTCCCGGCAAAAAAAAAAAAAAAACAGCCGCTCTCATCCTAGACAGAAGCATCCGCATCCTTCCGTGGGACTGCCACTTCTTCCTACGAGAATGGATAGCGTGAGAATTATCCCTTGCACATGCCCAGGGGATCATGTTGCAGAGGAGAGGTGTGGGTGTGCCAGGCACACACACAACACACACACACAACACACACACACAACACATGCTCGAAAACTGGCCTCTGTCTCAGCTGGCAGAACGACAGCCACCAAAAAAAGACCTCACATCCCTCGTTTGTTTCCTCCACGCACTCTGCATACCCACAGAGGCCCTCTTGGCCTCCGACCACCGCCTCCCACGCAGGGGCTGCCTCCCTCCCACCCAGGCATCGAGCACACCCGCAGCCACTTGGCTCATATTCTCTGCCCCCTTCTCTTCTTCTTCACCCTGTGTGGAGCTGGAGGGAAGGAAGGAAGGAAGGAGGAACTTAAGGACCCAAAGCAAAAGAGAGAGAGAGAGAGAGAGTAATACTGTCTTTAGAATCCTTTTCTCCAGCAGCCTTGGGTGACTCACATCTGGGCGGCCGGACACTGTGGAGGGGGAGATCTCTCCCGCGCCACCCCCTCCATCCATGTACTGGAAGAATGAGACCTCCGCCCCTCAGCCGGAGGGCAAGCAGCCCAGGACGGAGGTGAGGAACCTGAGCATGGGGTGACTTTGGTGGTGGCCCTGGTGGTGGTGGTGGTAGCAGAGAGGAGAATCCAGGGGACCCCTCCCGTCCCATGCCTTGAAAGAAAAGGGGACCCTCTCCAGCCTGGTGTAAATTCTTCCTTGTGTCTAAGGAAGGGAAAGGGGGGGGAATGACCCCCCAGCCAGGGTCTTCTAAATCAGTGGGTCCTATCCCCTACGGATGAGACTCAGGCGGGGTCTATGGGGTGGTGGGAGGAAGGGGCACAATGAACTTCTTGAAATTTTGGCAGAAAAGAGACCAGCAAATGTGGACCTTGGAGGGGGGGGGTCTGCCTTATAGAGATGGAGGGGAGGGGTCCCCCCAAGCTGAAAGATTTTGCCCGCTTTCTCCTCCAGCTTTTCTATGGGGAGGGGGAAGAAGTATCTGTCCTCTCTCCCTTCAAACTGTCTGCATTGAAGGGGGAGGCATTTGGGGGTCCTGCAGTGGGAAAAAAGATATGAATGAGATAAGCTGCCACTATGCGACACGTCTACCCCCCAAAGTATGTGTGGGGGGGGCGGGGGCAAGCAGCAGGGAATTCTTCCCCAGATATTAAACTTGAGCATCCATGGATGAGGAAAGTGGGGGGAGGCCTTTTACCAGATGGAGATGGGGGGCATTGGGGAATCCCCCTCTTCCCTTGTGTCCGTGGGGGCAGGAAGGAACGGAAGGGGGGCTTGGCTGGCTGGCTGGCGGTAGGATACAGAAACTTAAGATTTGGGGGTGTCTGTGTGATAAACCATCCCAGCTCCTTTTGGGGGGAGCACAGCTTTCTCTTGGAGCTGTAGAGAGAGTCTTTTTGTCTTTCTTTTAAAATAGACACAAATTCCGCCTTTTTTTGGGGGGGTGTCATTTTTCCAAATCCCCCTCTCTTTTTCGTTGAGGGACTCTCTCTATTTTTTTGGGGGGGGGCGGTGTCTCCGAAGGATGTGGCTTGTGTTGCCGGAGTGTGGGGTGAGTATGTGTGTGTGTGTGTGGGTGCAGAAAGAGAGAGAGGAAGGAGAAAGTGCAACTTATTATGGGGTGGGGGTGGGCGAAAAGAGGCGGAGACCGTCTAATCGCTGCCTTGGGGCTGCCCCTCCAGCGGCGGCGGTATGATTGACAAGCTGCGGGCCGGTACCTGTATGTGTGTGTGTGTGTGTGTGTGTGTGTGTGTGTGTGTGTGTGTGTGTGTTGCGGAGTGGGTTCTACCTCTCTCTCCGGCCGGCTAATTGCAGGTGCTTCGGGGCGGCGACTGTCGAGGAGGCGGAGGCGGTGACTGCAGGGATCGGCGCGCCGCGATTCCTTGGCGATCCGCTTTCTAAAGACACCCTTCCTCCTCCTCCTCCTCCTCCTCCTCCTCTTCCTCCTCCTCCTCTTCCTCCTCCTCCTCTCGGGGCGCAAATTGCCCCCTTCCCCATCCCCGCCGCCGCCGCCGCCGCCTCGCTTCCCCGCCTCACCTCCCTCTTTTTTTCTCATTTTGATCGACGCCATTTCCATGGCGGCTGCGAAACGGGGCTGGAGCGGGTCCCTCTAAAGGGGGAAGGGGATTCCCCTCCCCATGGAGCCCCGCCGAGCCTAAAGCCCCGTCGAGAGAGAGAACTGCCATCGGGCACCCCACCCCACCCCACCCCGGTACCCAACCCGTCAGGCAGCCGCCACGGTCTGCCAGCGCTTGGGCAGATGGTAAGGCACTTGCGACGGGGCGGACGGGGCTGGAGCAGCAGGGAGGGCAAGGCGGTGCGGACAAGGGGGGGGGGGGGGCGCCCCCCGGGTGCCCCCTCACAGCTCTGGTGCTTTTTTGGGGTGGGGGAATCACCTCCCCACTCACTCACTCCCTCCTGGTGGGCGCCGTCGGGTCAACCTATGTTTCTATCTCAGGCCCAGCCGGATGGGGAGGAGGCACTCCCGGGCGCCCTGGAGAAAGAAGAGCCGCGCTCCGGGGCCAGCACACCCTCCACGCCCTCGGTCTGCTCGCCCCCTTCGTCGGGGTCGTCCTCGCTCCCCTCCGGGGCAAAAAACGTCTGCTCCAGCTGCGGCCTGGAAATCCTGGACCGGTACCTGCTCAAGGTAAGAAGAGGCGCAGTGCTGGCCAGCAACAGGAGGAGGAGGAGGAGGAGGAGGAGGAACCCGCGTGCCCGGAAAAAAAAAGCAGCGGAGGGCCCGGATTCGGGATGGGGATGGGGTGGCTCCCGGCGGGTCGGCGGAGGCCCTTCCCGGGCCTGACCTGATCCCACTTCCCCCCCGCAGGTGAATAACCTCACCTGGCACGTCCGATGCTTGGAATGCTCCGTCTGCCGAACCTCCCTCCGCCAACAGAACAGCTGCTACGTGAAGAACAAGGAGATTTTCTGCAAAATGGACTATTTCAGGTAGGCTGGAGGACCCCCCCCCCTTTTCCACCTCTTCACCCCACCCGGAGGGCCTCGGGGGCGCTGATCGGGAGGGCTGGATCCGGACCTACACCCTGGCTGGGAACGGGAGCGCTCCTTCCTTTCGCCTTCTGGCCCCGGACGGTGGCCTTGAAGTGAAATCTTTGGGGCCGGTGGATGAGGTGGAGTTAATCCGCATCTTTTAAGTCAAGTCCACACGGGTTTGGGCAGGCTTTACCCTAGAGAAGAGAGACTGGGTGTTTTTCTAATCGCTGGAGATTGGAAGGAAAGCTTTCCCGGGAGTTTTTGGGAAAACCGAACTAGCCGACGGACTGGCGCGACCTGGAAAGCCAGCACGTTTTATTGGGCTTTATGCGTCTGTGGATGGACTGGGTTTTTGCGGCTTCCCTCCGCATGGCTGCGGTTCGTCAGCCCACGACCAGCTGAACAGAGGCTGGGGCAGCCTTGTGAAGCTTGTGGGACTTTTCATTTTTCATCTTTCCTGCCGATTCCCCTCCCCCCCCCACAACCTCCCTTAATAACTCCAAAATTAAGGAGAAGGAATCCTTCCATCTCGGACACAAAGGGGCGGGTTCTTTGCTTGGTTTAATAAATCCGGATTAATATAGCGGAATAGAAAAGCTTGCTTCGTGAGACCCCTAGAACAAGGGGCGAGATGCCCCAAGTGTTGGTTTTGAGTGTGCTGGGATTTTTTTTAAAAAAAATTTTTTTTGGGGGGGGGACTCTGCAAGTGGGCAGAGGGCGCGATCTGGCAGCCCAGGCGGAAGAGCGCCCGAAGTGTTCCAAGCCCCTTCTCAAGCCAGCTTGCTTTGAGCACCCGATCCGTTTGGTTTGGAGACGCCTGGAAGGCGAGGAGGGATCATTAGGTTCCGTCGGTTTCCCGCCAGACGGTCCGGATAAATTCAACGTAGCAGCAGGAGAGCCCGGCTAGGTGAAGGCGTGCAGAGTGGACCACGGGCGCGTGTTTTGGGGGATGCCTGCGAACTTTCTGAAAATGGGTGACTAATTAATCGACCGTGGTGTGTGTGTGTGTGTGTGTGTGTGTGTGTGTGTGTGTGTGTAGAACTTGGAACCGACGTGGCCCAGATCCGGACTCGCGTTATGTGTTTGTGTGCTAACCTTCGCTGGAAGGCAGGATCGGAATGTTCAGCGGCGAAAAGTGGTTTTATTTGTTTTATTTTCATTGTTATTTACATTTTTGCTGGGAGTGGGGGCGGGGGCCCCGCATCTTTCGAGCTGGTTGGGCCCTTGCGGGAATGTGTCGCCTCTAAAAGGAAAATAAAAATTCCTTGTTTGGTTTGGCCGGAGCGGGAAGAGAGGAACCCACCTCCTTCCCGGTCCGCTTCTCCCGTTTACACCGGAGTAAGAAACGGATTTCGTTCCCCCGGGAAGAAGCAGCAGGGCGGCTTTCTCCGGAATGGCCTTTCTCTGCCAAGCCGGTGGCGGCGCGGACCTGTCCTTGGGCCGGTGAGAAGGAAGGGAAATATCCGCCTTCTCCCTCCTGAACCAGTTTCACTCCGGACTGAGAAGGCTTTTTGTGGCTTCCACCAAATTCAGCCCGGAGTAGAAAGATCGGGAGCGATCTGGACCGTTTTCCCCATTCTGTCGTCTCTCGGGAGCCAGGGGGGGAAATCATCATCCTCATCATCCTCATCGTCGTCCTCCACTTCTTATAATGCCATAGGAGAAATACTGTTAGTCCAACACCAGGAAAGCAATAACATATATAATGCCATTCAGCGCTTTTATAATTTTGATTAACTGTGTTTGGTATAATAATAATAATAATAATAATAATAATAATAATAATAATAATAAT
>JAHTLZ010000089.1:409460-429554 GCA_023846285.1 Phrynocephalus versicolor | reverse complement strand
ACACACACACACACACACACACACACACACACACACACACACACACAAGGTCCTGCCCCATCTCCTCTCCTCCACCCTTCCTCTGGATACCAGTTCCCAGAAGGGGAAAAGAGATGTCAACCAGAGGGCAGACGGTGGGCAAAGGCCAGTTGGCACCTGGGTAGGGGGTGCTGCCTGTGTCTTTTCCTGCCAGTTCCTGGGGGAGGACACACACACACACACACACACAAAGGAGCGAAAGGCAATTCCATTTTAACGTGCTATGTTTCCTCTGGGAACATGCAAAGCGGTTTTGCCTGCCAGTGCGGGTTTCCCCCCTCCCTTAAAAAAAAACCTAGAGAAAATAAACAGACAGCCCTGAAGTTAAATCCCATTAATCATCCCACATCAACGAGTCAAATGGCGAAATTAAAAATAAAATAAAATAAAATAAAATAAAATAAAATAAAGGGAGGGGCGGGGAAGAGGGGGGGGAGAGAACTCCTTCAACTTGATCCAAGATAATCACATCCCCAAATATTTCTTCTCTAAACTGTGCATCTCAAAGGGGGGGGGCGGGAGGGGGGGGGGGAGAGAATGCCTGAGATGAATTCCCACCATTTCTGGAGCTTCCAGGCTATGGCTGGCCTTGAAACGCCCCCATTGCGCTAGTGCTCAGAACATGTGGTGGGAGGGGGGAGTGGTGTGTGTGTGTGTGTGTGTGTGTGTGTGTGTATGTGTGTGTGTGTGAGGTGTGGTTTAAGAAGCAGAAGTGCAAGGCCCGGTGGTCTGCGCTCGTTTGGCGGGTGTCGTGGACACTGGACGACGTAGAACGGGGTGTCCAAACCTTGGCCCTCCAGATGTTTTGGACCACAACTCCCAGAATTCCAAGCCCGTATTGCCAATGACAAAGGACTTTGGGAATCGTGGTCCAAAACATCTGGAGGGCCAAAGTTTGGACGCCACTGATGTAGAGGGACATTGTGTGGGTGGAATGGGCAGCGGCGGAATGTTGCCCAACAGTCCACCTGCTGCGAGGGGAGCGAAAGGTTCGTCAGCACTGGGGTGCAGGAAATATACACAGCCTCTAGAACAGTGGTGTCCAAACTTCAGCCCTCCAGAGGTTTTGGACCACAGCTCGCACAGCTCTTTGTTATTGGCAATAGAGTCTTGGAATGCTGGGAGTTGTGGTCCAAAACATCTGGAGGGCCAAAGTTTGGACGCCACTGGCCTAGAAGGACCTGCGAGGGGTTGGAAGGGTTTGATGGGACCGGTGACTTGAGTGCTCTGCCCACTCCCCGTTTTTCTTCTTTTCTTAAATGTTCACAGAACCGTAAGGTTGACCTGTCTTTCATTCGCAATACGTGGAACGGGATTGTTTTCAGCAGCCCGGGCAGTAAGAGTCTTCCTTCCCTTCCTTCTGCTTTCCCCATTAAAATCTTTATAGCGGCTGATGATGATGAGAAAAGTTCTAAGAGGAAACGCCACCCTCCCCCCAAAAAATAAAAATAAAAAATACTGACTGCTGGGGGACAGGTGGTAGGGAAGGAAGTGAGTGATCTAATATCCTCGAGTCTTTCCCCCAGATTTGACTTTTTATGAGCTTTCGGTTTGGGACAGGTAGGTCTTCCAGTTCCTGGGGAAGGAGGGGAGATTTAGAAGGCAAAGGGAGGGCTGGAAATAAAAATTAGAGGAAGGCACACATCCTTAAAAGAGACCGGAGGAGAATCTGAAGATTTGGGAGAAATACTGAGCTACCCG
Source organism: Phrynocephalus versicolor (assembly GCA_023846285.1). Lineage (NCBI taxonomy): Eukaryota > Metazoa > Chordata > Lepidosauria > Squamata > Agamidae > Phrynocephalus > Phrynocephalus versicolor. The sequence goes on along the minus strand of JAHTLZ010000089.1, from coordinate 427,814 downwards.
GGGTTTGATCTCCCTAGGTGTCTGAGCAAGGTGCCCAGGACATTAGCTGGCTGGGTACGACAGCGCCCTCCGCCGTTCCAACCACACAACGGAAACCGAAGAGCGCCAGGAACTCACAGACCTTCCACACATCCAGTCGAACCCTTGGTTTCTAAAGTCCAGTAATCTCCAGGCTTAAAACTGGGATAGTTCGAGGGCCAGTTGCAGAGGAGTGGGATCAGGAGAGAGAGATCTAGTCTCGTGCTCTCCCAGACGCATCAGGCGGGGCCACTGTGAGATCCAGGAAGCTGGACTCGATGAGCCTTTGGCCTGATCCAGCAGGGCTTTTCTTATGTTCTTATATGACTCTAACCGGGTAGTCCTTGGCATCACAGAGTGGCTGGCCCTCGGACACTCACTGGACGTGTAAAACGTCTCAAATCAGATAAAACTGGAGGTGCCCCTTCTTCACAGCAGAGCCCCGGGACTACATCTGCCATTGTCCCCGGCTTCCTAACTTCAAGTGGTGGTGGTGGAGGACCAGGAGAAAGCACTGCCGTGAACACAGAATCGGGTTGGTTTCTTGAAGGATCTCCAAGCGCTTTATGGGTCCTTTGCTTCATGCCTCCCCCCTTGCATGCCCCAAAGAGACATCAGTGGCTTCTAAGTTGGGGGGTGTCTGGGTTCACCTCTTATTGTTCTTCTTGCAGGGAATGGCATCACGTTGGAAGGGGCCGTGCCATCCGAGCAGGACAGTCAGCCGAAACCAGCCAAGAGGGCACGGACCTCGTTCACGGCAGAGCAGCTGCAGGTAGGGAGCCTGGGTGGCCGGCGGGAGGACCCTCTCCAGAGAGGTCACGGTGGGATGCAAGAGGATGGTACGCCCTAGAATTCTCTGCATCTCCCCTCCACTCCACTCCTAGGTCATGCAAGCACAGTTCGCTCAGGATAACAACCCCGATGCGCAGACCCTTCAGAAACTGGCGGATATGACGGGGCTGAGCCGGAGAGTTATTCAGGTGAGGCCTCGCCCTTTTCCATTGGAACTCTTCTCCCGTTCGATCCGGTCGCAAAGGATCCAACAAAAAGTGTTCTGCTTATATACCGTCCCATACCACTACAAGTAGTCTCTGGGCGGTTTACGATTTTAATTACAGCGTGCAGGCTACACATTGCCCCCACCCCAATAGCAAGCTGGGTACTCATTTTACCGACCTCGGAAGGATGGAAGGCTGAGTGAACCTTGAGCCGGCTACCTGGGATTGAACCCCCACAGGTGGTGAGCACAATTTTATCTGCAGTATAGGCATTTAACCACTGCGCCACAAGGCTCAACTAGCGACCTTCTCGATCCTGAGAGATGCACCAGGAAGCCTGCAGCGAGTGAGAACGGGGGGGGGGGGGCGCTCATCCCGTTTTCAGGGGGGGGGGGGGAGGTTTCCGAGTTGTAGGATGTCTGTGAGTGTTCTGTACGGGGAGGTGGCAGACACAGAATAGTCATTGTCCAACGGTCCACCCGCTGAGAGGGAAGTGAAAGGGCAATTGGGTTCAGAGCACAGTGGCGGAAGACTGAGAGCCTACGAGGAACTGTTTGGGAATAAAAGAAATTGGGAAAGGAGAGCTAGGCCCCGGTCTCAGGGCGTTTTTGCTGCTCTTTTTGCGACGAAAGACTGGGCAGCAAAAGATCGTGTCTTCACTCAGAAGATCATCATTTTGGTACCTGGGCCGACCACGCCCCCAGAAGTGCACTTTAACCGCAGCATTTTGTACCACCGCTAGGGGTTGTGTTAAAATACTTCTGTTATTGATGCGCACCAATTAGATTCGTACCCGTTTTTCTGACACTTCCTGTAGTTCTGCCTTGGTAATCGTTTATGCTAATGAATTGGTGGCATACCAACCAGCATGCCGGCACGATTTTTACTGGCTTTCTGCCTGCAATTACAATTGATTTTAAGAAGAAAAACTGCTACCTGGATGCAATGCAGGTAGTCGTCACAGTGTCCTTTATGGGCTGTGTGTGGGAAATGGGAAATGTGCAGAGGAGGGCAACCAGAATGATTAGGGGACTGGAACACCTTCCTTACCTACCATCTGAGGCTGTAATGGCTGGGCCTCTTCACTCTTGAATGGTGGCGCCTAAGAGGTGACCTGATTGGAGTTTATAAAATCATACACAATATGGATAAAGGATTGGACAAGTACATGGAAAACAAGGGTATCGATGGCTATCATGATGGATGCCTAAGGACAACCTCCGGGTTGGAGAGATAAGCAGGATATCTCTCAATGCCATTGGCGGGGAATCATAAGCAGGTGAAGACATCTGCTGGGGAATACCCTGAAGCAAATGGTGAGGCGCTGTATGAGACAGAATGCTGGACTGGATGGGCTGTGGCCTGTTCCAGCCAGACTGGTTTTATGTTCTTATGTTTTTGTGTTTGTGTTCCAGGTCTGGTTTCAGAACTGCAGAGCGCGGCATAAAAAGCATACACCGCAACACACGGTTCCGCCTACGGGAGGTTCCCAGTCCCGCATCCCCTCCGTCCTGCCTGATGACATCCACTATTCCCCCTTTAGCAGCCCTGAAAGGGCCCGGATGGTGACTCTCCACAGCTACATCGAAAGTAAGTGCTAGCACATGGTTACGGAAAGCACAGGCTAAGAAATGGCTCCGTAGCAGAAGAGGCCATGCAAATTAACGGAGCAAAGCTGCCATGCTACAAAACCGGCAGGCCACTGGAACCCGCTGAAAAGCTGTGCAAGAAATTAGAGGATGATCACACCTCCTTGACAGCTTAAGCCAGTTCTGGTTCTAATTGCAAAGCTCCATACTCTGTGGCTCTTCGTCCATCACGCACTGGGCTTCCGTTAACAGTCCTGCGGTGATTGTTTGTGGGTCTTGGGCACAACAGAATGAAGCCTGAAGCTCCCTTCTGGTTCACAGGTCAAGTACAGTGTGGGCAAATCCACTGCCGCCTCCCGTACGCTGCCCCTCCTGTCCACCTGAAAGCTGACCTGGAAGGACCCCTGTCAAGTCGAGGGGAGAAGGTAAAAGGCAGCTGACTCTTTGGGTGGAACTTCCCAGATGTGGAGAGATGAAATCTAGGTCTTGAGCCTTCTGACTGCCAACCGAGCAGTTGCTGATGACCTGGTGGCTCGTGCGAATTTGGGGATTGCTCACCCCCCTCCATCGAAAGTCACCTTCCCACATTCATGGAATGAGTGACTGAAAGGTGGAGAAAGATCCCCTTGGTTGATGTTGGGGCTCAGAAGCATGGATGGAGCAAGGATGGAGGAAACAGCCAAGTTATTTTTTTCTCCTGCCCCCATTGCGAAACTAGACATTTTTATCAATGGCACACAATCTCTCCAAGAAATGGTAGGAAAAGGATCCAGAGAGAGAGAGAGAGAGAGAGAGAGAGAGGAGAGGAGAGGAGAGGAGATAAAATATATACATATGTTTAAAACTGATCTCAGTGGACTCAATATCAGCCAGGGTTTCTTAGGCCATTACCAAATGTAAAACATTGAATCTGCTATATTCTGAGAAGGCTTCGCCACTTGTGTACTGTATTTCTGATTTGCCCCACTAAATTCACCCCCTCGATGGCTTTCCCAACAGGTCATCTTGTTCCAGTATTGACTCCTTCCGGCCCCTCCCAATCCTCCAAGGACATGTTTCCCGGACACTGCTGCTAAGCCCGGTGGCATCCGATCTGTGGCCACCAGCCAGGACTGAACCCTTGGCCACCAAGCGGCAGTGGGGACTCGACCGCGGGATGCTCGCCTCTTCCGACGACGACGCACGGATCGCCTCCAGCCCTCCGGCGCTCCCCCCGCCTGCTGGGTGCCTGCATGCTGCCTTTCGCCTGTTCCTCCCTGCGTTGGACGCACACCTGCTGGCTGGCAGTGGCCCCAGTTCTTTCCGATGTGATCGGCGTGTGACCCAAAAGGCTGGGTGCCTGTCATGGCATGGAAGGTAGCAGGGCCCTGTGGTTGTGTTTGCCCAATAAGAGTTTTGTACACTGAGGAAAGAAACACCCAGGCAACTCTGTAAGGATCCATGTGACTGATGCCGGTGTTTCCCGCTCTCCCGTAAAGCCTTGGGAAGTTAAATTATTTCCCGGTTCAACACTGTTGATTAGCAGGGCATCTCTCCATTCCTTTCAGCAGGGCTGGGTGCCTTGCTGTCCTGAAACCCACTGGCTTAGAAATGGTAACTGAAATAATCCATCAAAATCGGCTCTCCACGTAGCTTCTGATCCAGCTCCCCAGTGTGTGGGGTAGGGGGTGGGGGGTAGGGGGAAATGAGACCTTTCTCAGTCCTAGGAATGAGTCCAAAACAATTAGGGCTTGGGCCCTTGCACAGGGTGGAGGAAACATTTAAACACTTTGGGGCTGTGTGAGCATAAAATGTTTTTTTTTTCCCCCGGAGGCAGCTTCGTTTCCAATTGTGAAGCTGACGTTTCGTTGGCTTTTTAGCCTCCAGAAGGCCTGTTTCCTGGAACGCGTGCAGAGGACAGTCGTCTTAATGGCAGGTCTCATTCGGGAACATAATACAGTCGGGATTTCCCTTTTGGGAACTGGATGGATATTGAGCTACAAGCAGCCTTGTGAATGTACTGACTGGACGGCGGCACAGTTCTTGGGGTTGTAGTGTCCCCCCCACCCCCCGCTCCCCACCCCAACCCTTAGGGAAGTCTTTCCAGTGGTTCTCAACCTGTGGGTCCCCAGATGTTCCTGGACTGCAACTCCCAGGAGTCTTCATCACTAGCTGAGCTGGCCAGGATTTCTGGGGGAGTTGCAGTCCACGAACATCTGGGGACCTACTGGTGGAGAACCACTGGTCTAGAACTTCCAAAATGGCCCAGACAACGTACCTGCTGGAGGAATAACCCAAGAAAACAACTTTCCCGATGTAGCTCTTCATTTTCCCTCTCCATCCCCTTATAATACTCTTCTTGCACTGCTCCATTTTAAAATTTCCTTTTCCTCCAGGATACTCTTTTGCTCCACAGGAGGAGAAATATCAGGGTCTGCCGATGGATTGAGCAACGGCAGGCATGGACAGGGTCATTGTGGACTAGGCACTTGTGGGCAGATCTATGCCTCGAATGAGACATCTGGGATTTGAGTCATGGCAACTGGACTTCTTTTTCTAAAAGAAAAAGAAAAAGAAGTCCAGTTGCCATGACTCAACTTCTAGATAAACTCACTTGGATGACTGAGAATCTTCACAGAGGAGGTTCCACGCTCTCCCTGTGCTGTTCCTCTGCCCCGCGGGTAGCTTTAGGTTGTAGTCCCTGAGAAAGTCAGGATACACCCAGGACTAATCTTTTTCAAACCCGAGACATTTTGGTTTTGACTCTGCGATGCTGGCTCGCCCTCACCCTCCACCCCCGCCTCCACATTCAAAGTAAATTCAAGCGATTTCACAGAACTGGGAGCTATTCATCATTATTCCAGTCGATGGTTGCAGCCGATAAATGGGAGAACCGTTAGGACATTCCCCATAATTAGGCCAATCGGTCTCGTTAGCTAGTTGGTGCATTCCCACCCCCCATGACTAATGGCAACAAAGGAGACCCATCATCCTCTTTTCGTCATGAAAGGAATTAATGGCTCCCGCACAGTCAGCAAAGTAAAAGGACAAACATAAGTAACAGCAAAGATCTGACCTCTTAAATTGTGTATGTCCTCCATTGCCTGTTGACCTCCAAACGGATCCAGATTACCTGTCTGGGATTAACACCTGGAGTCAGGTATGATTTAGTACTAGAATGAGAACTCTGCTTCCTTTATAAGAAAAAATGCTCCCCCCACCCCCTGTTTTGAATGCTCATGTTTCTAGACTTTTAGGGCGAGGTGGAAAAAGTTACGGCTGGTGGGAATTCTTGCAGATTGGCAAGAATTATGTACCGCAAGATTTTAGCGCCGCTTGTTGCTGCCGTCCGGGAAACACCTCCCTCCATCATGAAATATGCAAACATGTGCAAATGGGCTTGATTTTACAGGTTGTTAGGTGGGGCTCTGGAAGGCCCAGAGTGAGGTCTGATTCCATCGCAGGCGGGTGGGATGAACTGCAGGATGGGGGTCGCAGGGCAAGCTGGGTTCAAAGGCTACAGAGGCCAGAGACAACAGCGCCCCCCAGGGGCAAATGCCAGCCGGGGCAAACCCTTTGCCAACATTTTCCTCGACAAAGGGAAGATTGTGTCGCGTCGTAGCGTGTTGCAGTGGTCCGTGTCTCAGCTACACAGACTCAAAATACTCTTTTCGGAAGAGCAGAGGGTCAAGTCCAATATTTATTTAAAATAACAGAAATGGAGGGAGGGAGGGAGGAGGGCAGGGCGGGACGGGGCGGTTGGGGGGGGGAATGTAAAGCACTTTTTAAATTGTACAGCCCACGTCTTGATTTTGTTACCGACTTTTATTGTTGTGCTTTGTAAATGTCTTATTTGTGTAATAAATAAAGTGAAGGCAAGGGAAAGTGCTGGCACTTTAACAGGAAGGAAAACGGTGCCACTACAATTTATTTTGCGCTTCAGACGAAACAAAAAACAAAACCAAACCAAACCAAACAAAAAAAAGCCTCCGCCGCCTTTTGTTCAGGACGTAGCGGCGGTGCGAACTTATTGGCGAAGTGGTTTCATTCTCTCTCTCTTCGGCAAACCGGTGATTAAAAACCATGGTCTCCCCCGAGCTCACCGTTACAACACCCAATTAATACCCGAGTGCAAAAAAAGAAGGATCCAGGGTGGTTGGTGGGTATATGTATGTGTGGCGGGCGTATAATATGGCCTTGAGAGACCAGGAGGCTGCCTTTTGAGTTAATTCTTTAGTGCTCGGAATAGAAGGATATTTAAAAAAAAAAGACCTCGCTGGTTGCTCACCTCGTGGGAAAGATTATAATAAGTGCCGGGTGATTAGTCGCACCATTTTCTCATAACAGAACTGATGAAGTGCAGCTCTATACGTTTTTTTCTTCTTTATTTTGTTAGAAAAGGTAATGCAAAACGACCCTAATAGAGAAATTACAGGTGCTGAGACTTTGCGCAGGGAAGTGGAAGGCTCAAACCAAGAGTCTGGTTCTCGATTTCTTTTCTCTCTCTCTCGCCCCTCCATCCGAAGGCTCACTTTTTCGCCCGGAAACCCACCATCTGGTCCCAACCTTTGCGGCAAGTCCTCACGATCCAGTCGTGTTCGTCGTCATCTACATTGGGAAATGGGGGAGGGCGAGGGGGTGTTTGGGAGGGGGAGGAAGAGAGTGAAACAACAAAGCATCAGATCGTGTTTTGTTCCGATCGCCCTCCTTGGTTCCTGAGATTTGGGGAGTTTTGTTCTTCGCAAATGTTGGGAGAAGATCAAATCCACAGAGATTTCATTGTGTGTGGCCCCAAAGCTGCACCTGAGTTGTATTGATCCTAATCGGGTTTTGGAGGTAAGTGAGAGATTTAATTAGTGGTTTTACTCGCTCCATAGACCCAGTGAGTTTCTGGGATGGAGTAAGGACTTGAATTCCTAAGTCCTAGTGTCTGTCACTCAGTCCTACTACACCACACTGGCTTTTTAGCTGAGATTAGTGAAGGGAAACAATTGACAAGTTGTGGGAAGTACAGGAGAAAAGATCCCGTTACAAAATTAAAACAAGAATCAAAACACCTAAGTGCCACTGTTCTTATAATATGTGATAATTTGGTTGTGATGATGATGATGGTGATGATGATGATGATGATGATGATGATGATGATGATGATGATGATAATAATAATAATAATAATAATAATAATAATAATAATAATAATAATAATAATAATAATAATAATAATAATAGACCTGTCTTTTTCAGGAGGCAAGGGAAAGACGGAGGAGTAACCTGTTTATAGCTGACCAACAGTGCAGGTTTACAATTCAAAACTTGAAACTTACAGCCAGGTAGTATTAGAAGGAAAAGTCTATTTTCTTTTGCATTCAAATTTGTTGATTTGGAATAGTATATTTAAAAAAATAGACGCATAGGATCTTGGACTTATAGATGCGCTGATCAAAACTGGTTGTTGTTGCTTCACTTGGGAGGGTGTGGGGAGACTCATCAGTGGAACCGTTTAAGGTGGAAGGCCTTCCATGTGCGTATTGCTCATATAAAGGCCTGGATATATTAGCTGTTAAATTTGGGGCAAGCCTACTAGAGATGGGCACGAATCGAAAAAATGACACTTCATTTCGTTGAGAGGTCTGGTTTGTTTCGTTTTTTTGCAAATTTTTGTGGGGAAAAAATCGTTTCGTTGGTTCGTTGATTCGTTATTCGTTTTTAACCCGCTTTGCGCAATTTAAAGCATTTCCGCGTGTGGGCGTTTCCCAATGCCCCAGACCAGATGGAAAACACTAAAAAAAAATGATGAATATTTATTGAATAATACTGCACCCTACCTTTGGTGTCTATCTAGGTTTTTTTTTCCCACCAGCAACTAGAACATCAACTGCCACTGTTCTTCTGATTATTTTGGTCAAGAAATAGACTTTATTCTAGATGTGCACCATCATAGAAGCTGAGTGCCCAGATGCAGCCCTGAATATCTTCACTCAAGGGTTCCGTTTTAACAGGATTTATTTATTATTCAAGGGATGCTGTACTTCCTAAATCAGAAGCTGAAATCCAAAAAGGTTCTGGGAAAAATCATTTTCAAAGCCAAATCCATCAAGAATTTCTCTTTAGTGTGAATTTCCAATTCCATTTAAGAGTTCATGCTGGATCATTTTCCCAGTGATTGCTACTACCATTTAAATGCCAGGGATAGATTTGAAGGGAATGTAAATCTTGGTCCTTTCATAGCTTGAAAGGAACTGTATTGTCTGACAGGTGGAGATGATTATCATGCGGAACAGGGTCAAAGCCGGGGAAATAAACTTCTCAGGCATGGCTGGATCTTCTGTCCAAAGAAGGAACTAGAATAGCTTTACAATGCCAAGTGGGGTAACCTTAGGAGAATACGGCATCGGTTTGCGCTGGAGTCAGAGCATTCGTTTGTACAGCTGGGGTTGCTGATCCTGAATGGCAGGAGAGTCGGGGCCTTTTTCGGATTCCTTCCGAACTCTAGCTGGAGATGGCTGACATTTCCTGGTGGTTTTGTCGCGATGAGCCTGGTGGGTCCACACTTCGGTTGTAAAAATCATATAATAACTGGTACGTTCAGGGTGATATGATGGCAGTCAACCTTTATGCTCTTGTGTTCCTGCCAGGTAGCCTTGTGTGTGTGTGTGTGTGTGTGTGTGTGTGTGTGTTGCGGGGGGGGACTGCAATCATACAATAACTGGTACGTTCAGGGTGATATGATGGCAGTCATCCTTTATGCTCTTGTGTTCCTGCCAGGTAGCCTTGTGTGTGGGTGGGTGGCTGGGTGGGTCAGTGGGTGGGTGTGGGTGTGGGTGTGGGTGTGGGTGTTGCGGGGGGGAATGCAACCCTCCTGGCCAGGCTTGCTCAGGGATTCCGAACGCCTTCCGATGCTCCCTTTGAACCGTCCAGGGCAATGGACCCCATGTGGGGGCTGCCAAACTATATACTGTGGACCCTTGTATAACAGACAGCTTGTATAACCTAAAATCTGTACAACATAAAAAAATTCCGGAGATAGGGGAAATTTGCTTAACAGAATCGCCTATGGGGAGAATCCGTACAACGTAAAAATGGGATTACTCCATTTTCAATGCATTCCTATGGGAAATTTGTAGAAAGGGAAATTTGCTTAACATAATCTCATTTGGAACGAATTAATCCCTTTATACAAGGTACCACTGTACAGTCCCCTCAGGATGGAGGCCATCAAGCTGCCAGTTCCAGCTCACGACACGGGCCTCAGAGAGAGGCCGTCCGGCCCCTGGGAGAAAGGAAAGAGTTAAGGGACGTGCCTGTGGCATTCCAAGTCTCCCTGCCGCCCTGAAGGAGGAGGCCGCTGGTGGATAATGGTCGTAATAGTTGCCGGGTATTAGAATCAGTGCAGCTGCAACCTCTTGAGCTGGTCACCCTTGCAACTAGACCCACCGGGTTTATTGTACTGAAGGAGCTGGCCGGCTCCTCCCTGATTGTCTGTAATTGGCGGCTGGGGTGGGGTGGGGGAGCTTAACAGCCTCTCCACCACCCTTTCCCCCCACTCTACCTGACTGTGCAGCTAACAATTTAAATCACAGATGCCGGAACCGGCTTTTGGGAGGCAGCTGCTGGTTCGCCAACCCCAGGGCTCTCTCTCTCGAGCCTCGGCCTCCACGTCCACCAAGCCTGCCATCCCGGAGGCACACGGGGAGAAAGGGCGAGGTGCATTATCGTCCATATTTAAAATGGAATTAAAGCCCGGAGTTTGATTAGAGTTCTCGGGCATCAAGTTGTAATTACTTTGGCGGGGGTGAGGTCGGAGAGTTGCAAGATAGTGGTTGGGCTATATTGATACGAACGGCAAGGCACAGCTTCATCTTCAGATGTAATTTCCATTCTTTTTTTAAAAAACTGCTGCAAGAGAGTGGTAGCGGGGTGGAGGTAGGGGGAGAGAATACAAACACTCTTTAATCAACTGTTTCAGGCAAAAAAATCAAAGAAAAAACAAAACACACTGGAAATTATTCCCCCCCACCCCCGTGCAATTAGCCAGCTCTGTGGGGTGGTGGGTGAGAATCCCTGCCGCAGCCGCCCGTTTTGCTATTTTTAAAAACTCCGTCCTTTGTTTGTTGCCCCCCCCCCCGTTTTGTAGGTCCCAGCAGAATCTGGAGGGAGGGAGGGCCAGGCAGATCAGAAAAAAAAAGCACCCACTGCTTTGTTTCGCAAAGAGAAGTGGCCTGTTAGATTCCCAGGTGCCCACGCCGTTGATTTCTTGGAAGCCAAGACGAGAGCACCCGGGGATGATGGAGGTCATAGTCCGAGGCTTGCAGAGAGGCAAGAGCAGCCCCAGCAGGAAGGGTGCCTGCCCGAAGCAAGAGGCTTTGCAGTAGAAACCTCCGACGAAGGAAGGGTCAACCAGCCGCTGAAGTGGTCTGGTCCATTGCCGTATGCCTCTTGGTGCCAGAAAAGTCTTCCTAAGGTTTAGTCCGCAATTCATTTGTTCTTCTCGATGGAATCCACTGAGTCAGGCCCTGCTGCCCTCAGGAGATGAGCTTGAATCCTGCCTGTCTGGCTTCTGAAGATGGCTCTTGGGTCACCTGTCCACTGCACGTCATCCCACAACACTGGCCTCAACGGCTGTCCAAAAGTGACGGGCAGGAGAACCAGAGAATGACCGAGTTTGGACAGATTCTGAGGGTCATCTAGCCCACCCCGTCGGTGCGGGAAAATCTACACCCAAGCCATCGCTGGCAGACAGACATTGGACTTCTGTCGAAACCCCTCCAGCGAGGGAGGAGCCGTCACTAGGTACCAAGGGCATTTGTTAAACCAACAAAAGAGCTCAAACAAGAAGAAACACCAGCAGCAAGGAAGAGTCTACATCAGGCATGTCCAAACTTTGGCCCTCCTGATGTTTTGGACCACAACTCCCAAAATTCCAAGCCTATATTTCCAATGGCAAAGGACTGTGGGAGTTGTGGTCCAAAACATCTCGGGGGGGCTGAAGTTTGGACATGCCTGGTCTCCATCTTCAAAAGAACAAGCCCTGCTTTTTGTGGGGTGGGGGAAAACGGCTGTATATTTATAGGGTAGAACTGCACCGTATGTTCCCCCCCCCCGTGCCTCTCCTCCAGGATACCCAGCCCAGGGTGAAACCCATCAAGAAATCGACAACGAACGATACTGTGTTAAAAGAAAAAGACAGGGAAGACACCTCAACCACCTCCCGTCCCATCTCCTCTGGTAGAAACAACTGGATATGGTTTGTTTTGTCCTGAGCTCCAGAGCTGAGTCTCAAAGGGGTCGCAGTTAATTTCTGCAGAAAGCCGTACATTCTTGCAAACAGGTCTGGCGCTCGTTGGCTGGAAGAATACACTGATTGCCAGCCATTTCTCGGGGCTTGGCCACAAACATTATGTCTTTTGTCGAGCGAGGGGGGCGGGGGTGGGGGGGAGAGAGAGAGAGGGAAGCAGAATCAACCATCTGGCAAATGCCCGAGAGCCGAAATCTTTCACACAGCTTATAATTCACAATGATTAAATATACAAAAGCAAAGAGAGAGTGTGTGTGTGTGTGTGTGTTGGGGGTGGGGGACATTTCACCATTGCATATTAAAATAAAAAATAAAAATAAGCAGCGAGGGACATTCTGTGCTGGGTCAAACCTCCAACACCTTTGATTAACAAAAAAAAAAAGCTATAGAAAGAACCCCCACTTTTAAATTTATTTAAATCCTGGAAAGCGGATTCGTAGTTTCAGTGTGGGGTTGTTGTTTTTTTGAATGGGTGGGGTGGGCTGGGGGAGGTCTCCTTGGAATCTGGCAGAAAAAGACAACAAGGACTAAATTGCCCTGTGCTTCAAGGACCACTTTCCTCTCTAGTTTCTAAAGGCCCAGGTGGGCTCTTAGGAGCTGCTTGGAGAGAGACTGTGAAGGCATACGACAGCCCAGGAAAAAACAGGAACGCGAACGGAGCCCTGGCATCACACAGGGGCGGAAGCAGCTGTGATTCCCGCCTTTGGACAACCTAGATGGGTAAGAGGAAGGAGTCAGAAGACCCATGTGGCCTTAAAAACATGGCGAGTTCATACTCCACCAGGGTAAGACAGCCACATCTTGGAGCTACTGCATACAGCGGGCATGAAGGAGCTGCCAGGTTTTATCCCTGCAGTGACATAGCGCTATCCCACTTTGAACGCGATCGGTCTTGTCAGATTTCAGAAGCTACGTGAGTCCCAGGCTGGTTAATAGTTGGGGGAGGGGGAATTACCGGGGAACATTAAGGAAGTCCAAGTTGGGCTAGGAACGAATCCTGCCATCTTCACCCCTTTCCCATCTCTCCATTCCAGTTTTTAGCGACAGATTGCTACCGCGGAGTGTTATCTTCTCACCAGAACTGGGAAAAGTCACTTTCTGGGCCAGAATTCACCACTGGGCCTGCTGCTGACAGATTCTGGGAGTCCTACTCCATAGAAGTAACTCATCCAAGTGCAGACTATGCATACCAGAGCTTAGTCAGCTGTCCTGATGCTCTCCAGACCAGTATTTTCCTGCTCACGATATCTTGGTCCTTCACTGTCTTGTAATTTTTTAAAAATCCTAGCCTAGCTCCAGCCTCCTTTCACGACTGCTGCATTATCACTGTTGCGTTAGTGAACTTTCTCCCTCCGATGTTAGACTGTTTGGGAGCATTCCAAACAGGCGACTGAGCAGAGGACCGAAGGGACTCGGTAGACAGTTTGCAGGTGGCATCGACATACCTGTGGGTTTACCTGTTAATTAGGCTCCTGGTACTTCCAGAATATGTCCTAGTCCATCGACAAAATTAAACAGCAAACCTCCACCCCCACCCCATACTCTGGACTTGTCGTCTTCATTTTAAAACTGCTGTTTAAATTTCAGGGCCGACACCACTTTTCTTTTGAAGCTCGGCCTTAAACTCTGCCATGCGAAGTGGGTGGGTAGGGGAAGCGACGGAAAGAGTGGCCTCCTCGAACCCAGCTCTTTACGGAAGGCGGGCTCGTTTTTGGCCAGCCGGCTGCCAAAGGTTTTGCCCGACGTTCCTCAATGCTTCCTGACATCTGCTTTTGATGCTTCCAAGACCTGATGGGGTTTTTTTCCTGCCTTTCCTGTGAAGGAGCAGCCTTGGATCGGTTCCCTCTCGCGCCGGGCCTTATTCCCCGGCTTCTTTTGCACACAGCCCGGTGATCAGGAGGCCTCTTCTGCCCCCCCTCGCTGGCCTTGAGCGCCCAGCGACTTCTCCTGGGGCTCCTGGTGTTCCTCTGATGTCAGGCGAGTCCCGGCTCTTTCAATTGTGTCGGTGCCCCTGAAAGGAAGGGACGGTCTCCGAACCGACATCCCTTCTTCACACACCCACGTCCTCCAAGAAGAGGAGGGCCTGCTTGGGGGGGGGGGGGTTGCGGGAGCTTCTGGATGGGCAACCATGGGATAATAGATAGACCATGAGCTGATCCGGCAAGCCCTGGTCCGCTGGATGGGTTTATAGCCCTAGAGGCTAAAGGAGAGTTCAAAGCACAGATTGTTTTGTGAAAAAGAGAAGACGAGGAGGAAGGAATTTCTAGGCGTTACTGGCTGGGCTGATATGCCTCAGTTCCTGTGTTTTGGGGGAAAGCGTTCACTTATCAGACCCATCCGCTGAAGGGTGGCACTCCGGCATGTTGGACCAGTGCCACCCATTTAACAACGATCCAGATTTTGCGGGTTGGCGGTAGACGGCATGATCCAAAAATCCCAACAGAGAAGGAGAGGTGACACCGACTGCCTCCTTTCTCAAACTAGTAGTGCATATAACAGATGCCTTTGACTGCAACAGCTTGGGTCCCCTTTCCAAAGGCTGTGCTGGCAGGGGGGAGGCTGGGAAGAGTTGTCCCCCTGCCTCTGAAAGGCGCACTGAACGGGGGTGGGGGCAAAAGGACTGTGTACCACGTTTGAAAAGCTTGCCATGTGTTAAAAAGCTGATGTGTGACGTTTTAGAAAAAGTTGAAGTTGGGTGTTTGAAATGTTATTGCTTGATGAATCATGTCCCTGTGCACTTTATAAAGTACATGTTACAATGAGTTTTGAACAGACTTTTGTTCTGACCTCTGGAACGGATTAATTGGTTTTCAAGGCATTCCTATGGGAAATTGCGTTTTAGTTTACACATTTTCACAATAAAGAACATCCCGGAAAATGCATTAATTACTTAAACTGAGGTACCACTGAATAGTCCCTAACTGACCTTGTGACAGACCTATACTCCTTTGACCTAGCTCACTTAACCCTTGCCTAACAGCTAAGGTGTTAGTTAGATCAGGACCAAAGAATCCTGGGTTTAAATAACACTTCAAACATGAGACTTTCTGAATGACTGTGTCTCGCCTTCACCAGTACCCGTGGGTAGCATGAGGATAAGACAACCCTTTTAGAATTCTTTGAAAAGGTTAACAAGCATGTGGATTTGGGTGAATCGGTGGACATTATCTTGATTTTCAGAAGGCTTTTGACACAGTCCCTCACCAAAGGCTGCTGAGAAAATTGCACAGTCAGGGGATAAGAGGGCAGGTCCTCCCAAACACCTGCCTGCTTCTTGGAGGAAATATAGGATACGGATGTCAAAATAGCTAACATGGATATAGTTTCTGCAGCATGAGCCTACCTGCATTTCTCAAGAAACGGTGCTGGTAATCGGTAACCACTCGGGTTTCAGGATTGTAGAAACCGTCGCCGCAGTCATAGCAGCCCGCAGGGATCATCCGGGGAGGGTCCAGATTGGTGAGCTGGGATTTGCCTTGGAATTGACGATAGATACGAAGATATAAATGCCCTGCTTTGAAACATATGTGTGCTGTGCCGTTACAGTCATGACTGACGCTTTGTGACCCCCATGCTCATGGAGTTTTCTTGGCAGGAGTCCTAGTTGCCTCCTAGCCTTGACGGAACAGATGGCCTCAAACAGCATAACAATCCTCTACTGCAGGCATGTCCAAACTTCAGTCCTCCAGATGTTTTGGACCACCACTCCCACAGTCCTTTGCCATTGGCAATCTAAGCTTAGAATTCTGGGAGACGTGGTCCAAAACATCAGGAGGGCTGAAGTTTGGACATGTCTGCTCTACTGACTTTCAGGTGATTGTTTCTAATCAGATAAGGTGACTGAGCGCCGTTACCTGCCGGCTTCAGACCCTTGCAGATTTCAGTATAAAACCTTCTGTCGTAGCCATCACAGTAATGCCATTTCTCATCTTTGTATTCCAGGCCATCTGCGAAGGTGTACTTGCCCTGCGAAGGAAAATGTCCAGGCAGAGAATATGCAAAGAGTCATACTGGATTAAACCAGAGCCTCTGGTTTTCTACAGTGACTCCTCAGCAGCCCATAAGATTTCGGAACAGAGAGTTAAAATTTGCCCTAAAATCTCACTGGCGGCGATTCTATTCTGAAACCACCTATGTTTTATTATTTATTTACTATTTATTTATTTTTACAACTTATATGCCGCCTACTACCCAAAGGTCTCTGGGCAGTTTACAAGCAAAGAATTAAAACAGTTAAAACATCAAATATCAATAAAAAATTAAAACAATAAAAACTTTACACTAAAATCATTACACTAAAATTGCCATCAGAGGACCCACAGTCTATGTTGCATCAATTAAAAAACTTCTGGAACAGGAAGGTTTTTACCTGGCGCCGAAATATCATCAATGTTGGCGCCAGGCGGATCTCACTTGGGAGGGCATTCCATAGCTTGGGGGCAGCTGCCGAGAAGGCCCTACGTCTACAAGCCCGTCCCTCTCACCTCCTTGAGAGATGGCTCTTTCAAGAGGGCCCCCTGGCTCCATCTTAATTGCCGGGTTTTCCCAAAGGCACTTGAGAGACAAAAACCAGAGAAGTTTCAAAAAGTATATTATACTGCCCAAGTAGGCATACCTCTATGGATATACCGTTCTCCCAAGTCCCTTCGTATTTGCTTCCACTAGGGAAGAACAAGGTTCCTCTTCCATGGAACATCCCGTCCTTCATCTCCCCCACATATTTGGTTTCTGTCGGGAGGGTATATGTGCCGGTGCCTTCCAATCTGTCAAAAGCCCAAGGGAGGAGTGGGGTTAATTCCACATTACGGACCAAAACCATTCCAATCATTAAGCCTTGAAGATGCACTTAGAAGGCAGGTAAATTAGGGAGACTGTTTTATATCAGTTCATAAAATGTCAAAAGGAGAGGGAGACACGTAATAAAACTATACATTAAAAATAAATGAAAACAAAATACAGTGGACCCTTGTATAGCATGTATAACATAAAATTTGTACAACATAAAAAATTCTGGAGATAGGGGAAATTTGCTTAACATAATTGCCTATGGGGAAAATCCGTACAACATAAAAATGGGATCACTCCATTTTCAATGCATTCCTATGGGAATTTGTATAAAGGAAAATTTGCTTAATATAATTTCATTTGGAACGAATTAATTCCTTTATACAAGGTACCACTGTATTATTATTATTATTATTATTATTATTATTATTTACAGAAATGTATTTATTTTACACACTTATAGGCTGCTTAAACATGCCTTTCTTGCATGAACATAGAACAAGGATTGTTAAAACCAGACAGGAAAGGATCAGAAAGTAGAAAACAAGCAGGATAAACTTTACAAACAAAACAATGATTGGCAATAAGGATGATAAGAAAGGGGGAACGTTTACACCGCAAACCAAGGACTGCAAAACAAAAAAAAGAAAGAAAGAAAGAAAAGAAATCTCTGTCGACATTTATTGGTAGTAATAATAGCTCCACAAAGCTCTTTCCGTCGAAAGATCCGCCCAAGCATTCTCCAGTGCTGTCCAAGGGGAGCATCGCCACGCAGACACGGAAGAAACACAGTTCACACGTGCAGCTTGTACACGGAAGTACGATGTCAAAGAGAGATGGAGGAAGAGAAGGAGCCCCGCCCGGCCTTGAACCACGATTCTCCCCCCGCCCCACCTGCCATTCACCCGCTGGCCCCGGTAGGAGCTGCCCGTGTGGTGCATGGTGGCCACGGGCGACTAGCCGAGGATGCCCGGGCAAGCGTCCGTCGCCATGGCAACAAGCCGCCGGGCAAGGACCGAAGAGAGGGGCGTGGCCACAGGGAGGGCAAGGGAGCCGCCCGCTTGGCCACGCCCACCCGGCCCCAAGGTGAACGGAGGGCGCCGGTGAATGGGTCGGTGGCGGAAAGGAGGCGCATGCGCACAGGGGTGGCCGCGGTGGAAGCCGGCGCTTGCGCCTGCGCAGTGGCGGCAGGCTTGCGGCCTAGTCCCTGAGGGAGGGCAGCGAAAGGGAAGGTGAAGGGGAGGCCGGGACGGGCCGCGGCCATGCCGAACATCATTGAGATCCCCCCGCCGGAGGAGCTGGAAGCGCCCGAGGTGAGGGAGGGCCGGACGGCGGTGGCGGTGGCGGTGGAGGCGGAAACTGAGCAGGGACCCGACACCCCCCTCCCAAAAAACATTTACCTCACAGGCCGCCCCCCCACCTCAGTCGCCCCCCCTCAACCTTCATGTGTGTGTGTGTGTGTGTGTGTGTGTGTGTGTGTGTGTGTGTGTAGGAAGCACTCAACTTTCGTGTGTGTGTGTGTGGTGGAAGCCCTCAACCTTCATGTGTGTGTGTGTGTGTGAAGGAAGCCCTCAACCTTCATGTGTGTGTGTGTGTGTGTGTGTGTGTGTGTGTGTGTGTGTGTAAGGAAGCCCTCAACCTTCAAGTGTGTGTGTGTGTGTGTGTGTGTGTGTGTGTGTGTGTGTGTGTG
>JAHTLZ010000089.1:393951-406310 GCA_023846285.1 Phrynocephalus versicolor | reverse complement strand
GGGGGGGGGGCAATGTGTAGCCTGCATCCTGTAATGAAACTGTAAACTGCCCAGAGACTACTTGAATTGGTATGGGGCGGTATAGAAGCAGAACACTTTGTGAAGAGAAGCCAAAAAGGCCCAAGTTGTAACACCAGGAGAGCTGGATTTGGCCTCAGGCCTTGAGGGTTCTTGATCCCTGTGTTAACCTGGCTGCTTTTTTCAGTCCTTTCTCGCCGCATAGCCTAAAACTTGCACCGCTTCACTCCTTTCTTTTTTGATCTGCTTGTCCTGACTCTGAGGTCTGCGGCTGCCTCATCCCACGGGAGGCCTACAGGGTGTGTCGACCTCTAAAAAGTCCGTCTGGGCTCAGGGTTAACAGTTAAAGGGCAAAAGGATCTGGGATCCTTTCCCTTGTCCCATCCAGTCGATCATCCTTGAATTGCTGCATAACGTGGTGGAGTAGTCGGCGAACAATCTCAAGAGGTCATTTTTCCGTCATGTGAAATTTGTGTGTGGCTCGACTTAAGATGCGTTCTCCAGCTGCCTGCCTTTTAGGCGAGAGGAGGCACCTTGCCTGTGTTTAACGCCGAAACAGAACATAAGCTTAACGGAACCAGGGTCTAAACTCTGCCAGGCTGTTTAAATAATGCTTCCCCCCAAACCCGTTGGATTTCAGATCTTGCCTGTGCTTTCAGCTGCTGCTGCGTCCTTCTAGCGAGGAAGGATCCGAAATCCAAAACCGTCATTGTTTCTGTTGTGGTTGTTGCCAGTGAGTCGCTTGGAATTATTTGGTTCTTCCATTGGTACGAGAGGAGTGTGAGTGCCATGCCTAGTTCGAGGTGCATCTTGTTTCATCTTGTTGAGGGGTGGTGGGTTTCCTGTTAAGGACTTAAAAGGAGTGGATCACATTGCTGCTGTAAGCATTGTATTCTGCAAGTATAAATTAAGATTCCTTCTAGGAACAGCTGCATTGGGATGCCTGTATCTCCTGTGCACACACAGAGATACCAAAATTTTCCTTCTGTAAGACACCCCCATGTACAAGACGACCCCCCACTTTTCCAACCCAGAATTACAGTTTCTCAACCACATAGTGCTCTCAGCTTATGTCCGTGTACTAGACAACCCTAATATTTATTTATTTATTTATTTATTTATTTATTTATTTATTTATTTATTTATTTATTTATTTATTTATTTTTGAGTATTTTTACTCTGCCTTTCTCCTTGGAAAAGGACCCAGGGCGGCTTACAGTAATGAGGGACAATATACAGTCCAGTACAATTAAGACACATTTTGGTTTAAGAACAGGGAATTGAGGGGCATCTTACTGCATTAGAAGGCAACATTAAAGATAAAAGAGAACGCAAGCAGTTAAAGGGAGAGTAAACAATTCCATGTAATCATGTATGGTAGACTAAAAGCCTCTGGCTGGCTTAAGACAAGAGGCTTGGACAGTTGGGCGTTTAATCTGGTTCAAGGAAGGCAGCTTCTTGGGGTGATTGCAAGAGAAGCAGTCAGAGTGTGTTTCAGATGGGAAGCTAACCATTTTAGACCAAAATATAGTCTTTATACTGTGCATGGAAAAATGCTGTATATCAAATATCTCTTCCCTTATTTGTTGTTAAGGAAAATTTCTCCTGCTCCGATTTTTGTGTTCTCAATGGGTCGCTTCTTGGATTAAGTTGCTGAAGCTTATTGCTGGGGCTCAGAGGCTAGATTCACATAGTACCAGCTCACTTGGGCTCATGGAGGTCGGACTAAGACGCGGCCTGGAGAAGCTGCTGCTGGCCAGAGCAGGCAAGGCTGGTGCAGATCAGCCAAAGGCTCTTGGCGTCCTGTAAGGCAGCCGCTCCGAAACGGGGGTTCTCCAGAAGTGGGGCCCTGTTGGTCTCAGCTGTCTGATGGGCAACCTGAGACATCTGGAAGCCTCTCATTGTTGGGTAGAAATTTTGCCTGCTCTAACTCCTCTTGCGCGTGGATGTTCTTCTCTGCCTTCGCTGGCTGGCTTGACTTCTTTTTTTGCACGGCTTGCCTGTCCGTTGTGATTTCCTGTGCCTCCTTGTGGCCCACGAGACCTCCCAGTGTGATTCTTCCCCCCCCCTTTCCAGGTCACCAAAGTGAAGACCGATCGGCCGCTCCCTGAGAACGTGTTCCATTCCCGGCCGAAGCCGGCCCCAAACCCGCCCCTCGAAGGCGAGCTGAAGCCCGCGAAGCATGGTAGCCGATTATTTTTCTTTAATTGGTAAAAAGGACACGGGGTGATGTGCGCCCAGGTCGGATGGACACCTTGGTCTCTGTGGAAAGAAGCTCTCTCTCAAATTTAAACTATTCTTTCTTGATGTGTGCCCGTGTTCATCTGTCTTTGAAAGTCATTAAATGTATGTTCCCTAAAACTGTACAGCTGGTCTCATGCCTTTCTCTAACGTGTGTTGATTTTCAAAAGGCGGTGGGGAAGGTGGGTGAGAACGTCAGGTCTTAAATTCTTGAGTTTCATCCCTGGGATGTTTGTGAGGGAAACAAACCATCGTTGGGGTTGTGACATGAATGGCTACGCTTTTAAAAATATACTGTGTGACCCACTGGTGGATGCTATCAATTGTAGCTGTAGGGTCAGGATTGCTAGTAAAGGGAAAGTCAAAGTCAAAGGAAACAATAGGCAGGGCTGATTAATCCTGATTTAGTCCCTAAACTCCTCCCTTGCAGTGATAGTGCGCTACAGCTGAATGCTTTCTCATTGGTTCTTGGATGGGTATGTGTGTGTGTGTGTGTGACCTCTGCCACCCCTTTCTAGCCCCAGATGGAGATGCATAGCCCACTTGCCCTCATGGACTAACATGCTCTTCCTTTGGGCTGAGGTACAATTTTCCCCCTTCCAAAACCATAGTCCTTGATTTTCTCAAGATGCCCAGTGGAACAGCCCTAGAATCCCTCTGTTTGGTTTTCATTGTCCTTTGTGGAAAGGTTAACACCATCCTTGGATGCCAGCATTCCTCACCTCTTTGGTTCCCTTTCTGTGTTTGTCACACCCTGTGACTTCAGCTCTGCTGCTGACTCTCTTGTGTTTAAAGGTTCAGTTCAGCCTCCCAACATCTGTGGCAGTTCCTCCTTCCCTGTCTTCCAGGAAAAAAAGTTTTAAGTGGGTGCATGTTTAAACAAATGATGCAGATTTTTCTTCTTATATTAAAATTGTGTTCATGACAGTTCTACTCATTTATCTTTGATTGCCCTGCTTTTCTGAGAATTTCAGAAGGTAAAGAATTCAGGGTTGAGGGGGATCTGAAATGTGGTTCTCCATCATTCACTCCTGGTCATATTTCTCGCCAACTTTGCAAAGTAGCTCAGCTTGAGAGGTCACAGCTGGCTCAGAGTCACACGCTGTCCTGGCAAAGTCGGGATTTGAACCTGTGCCTCCACCAGGCTTAGCCTGAAACAAAATGTTTCATTCGCCCGACCAGTCTGTACAGATGCAGGCATGAATCTGCCTGTCTTGCCTGCTTTCCTTCAAAGAGCCTTCTCTGAAACCCATGCTTGAGTCACACAGACAGTTGTCTTAGGGGGCGAGGTGTCGACAGGCTCCCTTGAACTGGCCGGGCAGCTAGGATCAGGGCTGTGGAGTCGGTAGATAAATGTTCCAACTCCGACTCCTAAGATTTTTTTACTTCAGACTCCGACTCCGACTCCTCTGTATTAATATGCAAATTTATTTACTATTTACTTATTTACATAAAGTAAATATTTACATATTTACTTAATCCCTTATCAGTGAGAGGCTAGGTTACCCATGGGCGCTGCGTAACAGCAGAACACAATGCTATGGAAAGTATAAGTATTGCCGCTCCTAATTGTGCGTTGCGTGCCATATAGTGAAGCACATGAAAAGCATGCTTCTTCACAGTCACTTAACGTGTTCGTTTTGCGGTTACGTGAGGCACTGCATGCATTGGTCTTTATTCTTACAGTACAGAAGTCATTAATTATAACTTTTTGTGAATTGGGACATTTAAACTTGTTTTTTTTAAAAATTCCAACCTATATTTAGTAGCAGTAGGAGTCGGAGTCAGTGCATTGTTTGCCGACTCTGACTCCGACTCCAGGTACCCAAAATTTCCTCTGACTCCGACTCCTCGACTCCAACTCCGACTCCACAGCCCTGGCTAGGATCCAGGTTGCCTCAGGTTCCCTAACCTGTCATCCAGCCAGAGTTAAGCCGTGACGCTGGGGAAGCTTCCCAGCCGATGCTGCTTGCTATAGGACAGATGAAGGATCCCCTGTCCGCGTTCTCCTCAAAGCTGCCTCTAGAGGTCGGGAGGTTGGTTTGGAACCAAGGTCTGTTCCACATTACCCTTAACGTTTTTTTGTCAATCATCAGCCGCCGGCCCCCTCCCTGCCTCCCACCCCCCCAGTGGAACCCTAATGGTTTGTTGGAAAACTTAGAGCCGTCAAACATCAAGACTGAGGTTGGGGCTTAATAAGCCGCCTCTGCGGAATTTACCAAAACGGTTCTCTGGCAGAGAGAGAGCAGACCTGGCTCAATTCATCGGGGCGGCGGGGGGGGGGGAGGCTCTTTTTCATTTCTCATATTCCCTTTCCTACTTCTTTTTTACCTGCAACGTGGGAAAACATTGCTTGTGCTTCAGCGCAGGCCGTAACCTGTGTCAGAGCTCATCACCACGGGCGTGAAACTAATCCGTTGTGTCACAGAACATCAGGTGGGAGCCTGGTGCCTTGTTGTACAGAGAATGTTACCTGCCTTAAAGGATTCTTGCATTCCTGCATGCACACTTCAGTTTGAGAGCCTGGGAAAGTTCCTTTTTGGGGGAGCCTCCCCTCAAAAAAGCCCAGAATTCCCCCCCCCCCAGGGGACTGTGGGAGATGCACTCTCCCCACCCCAAAGGAGCGGACTCTGTGTGCAACCAGATCTTAATTGTGGAGAGAAAAGCCATATTGCCAACGGTGACCTCACACTAGCAAACAGTATTCTAGATAAAGGAATAATAAATGAGGCCGATCACCCTATGAAGACCTTCCAGGATGGTTTATGTTCTGTTTATTCTTAACCACAAACACGTCTAATATTTATTAAGAACATAAGAAGAGCCCTGCTGGATCAGGCCAAAGGCCCATCTAGTCCAGCTTCCTGGATCTCACAGTGGCCCCACCAGGTGCGTCTGAGAGCGCACGAGACTAGAAATCTGTCTCCTGATACCACTCCCCTGCATTTGGCCCTTGAAGTAGCCCGGTTTTAAGCCTGGAGATTACACATCTCCATCATGGTTTGTAAATTGTGGTGGACTTTTCCTCCAGGAATCTGTCCAATCCCCTTTGGAAGGCATCCAGGCCAGATGCCATCACCAGATCCTGTGGCAGGGAGTTCCACAGACTAACAACGCACTGGGTAAAAAAAATTATTTTGTCTGTTCTCACTCTTCCCAACCCACAGTTTGAGTGGATGTCCCCTAGTTTTGGTATTTTGTAAGAGGGAGAAGAGTGTCGCTCTATCCACTTGACTTCTTTAGGTCCTCTTCAGGAGAAAGGTGAGGTGCTGTATAACTATTTTCAAGTGCAGCCCACTTCGACTTGTGTACTGTCCTTAGCAAAAACTCATGATGATGTTCACCCCAGAAGTTACTACAGGACTTTTCGATGCTGCTAACCGCGGAACAGGCCAACGTGGTTTCTGTTCCTGATCGTAAGGCGCCACCTCTTTTGTGGCGCCTCTGAGCAAAGAGGGCACAGACTTTCCTACAAGTCTGGCAACAAGTCCTCTTGGGTGGGTAGCCCCTCTGTGCAGGACACAGGCATGCTGAAAGCTCCCAGCAGTTTACAAAGGAGACCCAGCAGCTGCGTTCTCCTCCTGTCATTTTTCTTCCTTTCATTCTTTCTTTTAAAAGCAGAGCCAAAATACACAAAACAGCAAAATTGCTGCCATGTGTCCCGAGCCAGTACCTGTGAAGGGGGGGGGGGCTTGCATTCTTTTCCAATCCTTCTGGACTTAAGGATGTCTTCGTTTGTTTGGAATGCATGGGCCACTTTGATAGTGTCAGGAAGCATGTTTTATAACAAGAGTGGTGATTCTGCCCCCCCCCGCTTCTTTTTTGCACTGTGGGTGGGTGCAGAAGTTCCCTTTGCAGATGGGAAAAGTGGGGCAGGGGATAAGAAAGATAGGAAAAATGATTTTTTTTAAAAAAAAATGTTTTCAAACTAGCAGGCCTACCGCACAATTGCCAAGCCACCCACATCTGGTTCTTAGTGTTGTCTGGTTGCCTTTTGGGATAGTTTGTTTTGTTAGAATTTGCTGTAAACCGCCCAGCGTTCCAGCGGGAAAATCGGGCGCTCATTAAGTTCAAATATAAATAAAATAAATAAATCTCATGCTGTCCTGGAGAAGTCATCTGAATTAAACCATTGCCTGGAGCCCCCAGTCTTGTTCCCCTGCCTCGCTTTATACCGCCCATCTAGCTGCCGTTAGAGTCGTGTGCGGCCAAAGGCAAATCAAAGTGTGCTGCTTATATACCGCCCCATACCACTTCAGGTAGTCTCTGGGCGGTTTACAGTTTCTTTATCGTATGCAGGCTACACATTGCCCCCCCCCCCAGCAAGCTGGGTACTCATTTTACCGACCTCGGAAGGATGGAAGGCTGAGTGAACCTTGAGCCGGCTACCTGGGATTGAACCCCAGGTCGTGAGCACAGTTTTACCTGCAGGACAGGCCTTTAACCACTGCGCCACGAGGCAGCCTCTGTGAGGTCACTATCCCTCAGGGAGCAGGGACTTGCAACCTCCTTGTGTGTCTTTTAGGGGGCAGGGGGTGCGCAGATCCTTCAGGCGAGCCTACGTCCCTTGGGCACCTTCAGCGGCAGATGCACAGAAAATGTCCCAACAGAAAGAAAAGTAAAAGGGACAACCTTTCGGAAAACATCTTTGCAGAGTCCTCCACCCAAAGTGAAGAAAAACCGCTGGGCAGGCCAAGAACCCTTGACCATAAAACTAGAATAACCTGGCAGCTAGATGGGCAGTATAAAAATCCAATAAATAGATAAATGTGTGGATAGAAGGGGCCGGGCACATTACTCTACCGATGGGGAAGATTCTCAAAGCTGCTTCTCCCCCCTCCCCCACTGCCCCTCTCATGCTTGGCCCAGAGGCAAAGCAGGTCGAACCTTCTGCAGAGGAAGATCCTGATGTTACAAAACCAGAAGCTCCCACGAGGGCCCCTGTCCCAGGCAATAAGTTCAGTGTGCGACAGGAGAAGAATCGGAGGGGGTCTGTCCTGCTGGCTTGTCTCTGCTTTCCTCCCTTCCTCCCTGCGGTGTTGTTTGTCTTCCTTTCCCTTGCCAAAGCCAGCTTCCTGAGGCTAGGTCCCTGGGCTGGCCCCAGTTGACCCCTGCCTTCCTGTGTTTAGCCAAGAGGGCGGGCCAGCCACGAGTCTTTTGAGCCACTCCCAGGATCGGACACTGGCCAGGGAGCAGCACAGGGCTGAGGGGGTCAGGACCGCCTGTCAGCAGCTTCCTGCAAGGCCGACGGGCATGCCACACGCCACACCCGGTGGCAGGGCCGGAGACACGCAAGGGCTAGAGGAGGAACTGCCAAAAGGAAGCAAAGCCCTCTTTGCCCAGAGCAGTGGTCTCCCTCACCGTCCTCCACAGGAAGCCCCCAAGTGAGATTCCAGTGCAGTCCCTCCCCCCCCCCCCCATGCTTTTAGTTTGAAGCAAACTGTGCCCATGATCGTCTACTTAGATCTGATGAGCTGAAGGGATCCTATGGAATCCATAGGATCTTACAGAACCTATAGCAGTGGTTCTCCACCTGTGGGTCCCCAGATGTTCCTGGAGTACAACTCCCAGAAGCCTCCACCACTCGCTGTGCTGGAAGGGGTTTCTGGGAGTTGCAGTCCAGGAAACATCTGGAGACCCACAGGTTGAGGACCACTGATCTAGAGGATCCGTTCCAGCTGCGCTGTTCTGATCACCAAGTCCAGCCCCTGTAGAGCTTCCAGCCTTTGACTCTGCTCATCCGCTGAGCTATCCCAGTGACTCCAAAAGCCCTTGATCTGGACGGTAGGGTGGCATATTCGTTCCAAAGCAGCCTAGATGCCCTAAGCACATCCAATCTCGCCTGATTTTGGAAGCTAAGCAGGGTCAGCCCTGGTTAGTCCTTGGATGGGAGACCACCAGGGAATACCAGGTGCTGTAGGCGCCTGGAGTAGGAACTGGCAAACCACTCCAGCATTCCTGCCAAGAAAACTCCATGGACGTGGGGTCACGAAGAGTCGGTCACGACTCTAGTGACACAACACATAGCCTCGTTCAGGCTGGGCGCCCTTCCGGTGGATTCTCTCAGAAGCTGCCATTCTACCTGCTGATTTTCCAAAGAAAGAAGGGAACTACAGAGAGTGGGTGGCCATTTTGCAGCTCATGGCCTACCCTTCGCCCACCCTTGACCTAGATGAACGCTTAGGCACGGCCTGTTGAATTCTTATTAGCAGCAAAGGGCTTTCTTCCTCAGTGGCCTCATTTGAGGAGGCGTCCTCGTTGAGCATGCAAATCTTGACCCTTGTAGAGGGCAGCGAGATTTCTTTCTTTTTGGAAAAAAAACACAAGTGGGAAAAAAATCCCTGCACAACAACACCAGCAGTAATTCATGTAGTAACTATGGCAACGGCCATGTGCATTTACATATTCTTCCACTTTAATCACAGGGCCATCCAAGACAACTCTTTTCCAGTTCCTTTGACATAATTTGATGTTTTGCTTTGCTAAACCTGAATGCTGCAATCCACAGGAGGTTCTATTGTTTTTTTTATTATTTTAAAGAAATTTGCCTGCAAAGTTAAAAAAGATCTAAAAATCTCTGGCTGAAGGTTTTTTTTTTTAAAAAACAACCCCTCTTAAATAAACTTTTCCTGTCAAAATAGGTTTGACTTTCTTTGCCCGTTACTCCAAAATTCATGGTACACCAGATCTCTTTAATGGTTCTCAACCTGCGTGTCCTCAGATGCTCCTGGACTTCAACTCCCAGAAGTCTTCATCACTAGCTGAGCTGGTCAGGATTTCTGGGAATATCAGTCCAGGAACATCTGGGGACCGACAGGTTGAGAACCACAGCCCTAGTTAATTTCCCAGATGAGATCTGCCGGAGCTTCATGGCTGTGCTTGAAGGTCCCTGGGTGATCTACGTTCTCTTAACTCCAGGCATATCGACACAGGACTCAGCCTTGGGCAGCGCTGGAGGTCATCTATCAGGAATGCTTTAGCTGTAAATGCCTCAGCAGGGGATTAGGTTAGATGACCCTTGTCCTCTGCCTCCTCCTACAGTCCTACGATTCTGTGTTCTGATTCTGTAATTCATCCGGAGTGGTCATCTGGACTGGCACTATATGTTCGGAGGAAGCGATACCATTTCTTTAAAGAGGTGGGGGGGGGGAGTTTTGGGTTCATGCTCCTAGAAGACTGTATCTGACAACCTCCAACCATTTGGAAAGACTCCCATCACCGAACATTTCTGACCTCCCCTTTAAGTTTTGTTTTGTTTTTAAAATTCAGAGCAATTGAGGAAGCCAGAAGGTCAGACACTTTGTTTTATTGGAATATTTCTGTTGTTGTTAATCACAGCACCAGAGTGTTAACATGAGATCTCAGGGCTACAAGTCTTTCACAGCACCTTGAAAGCAATTCCGCTTCTCACCCTTAAGATCACATCCGGATTGGAGCGTCTAAGCCAGTGGTGGCAAACCTTTGGCACTCCAGATGTTTTGGACCACAACTCCCAGAATTCCAATCCTAGATTGCCTATGACAAAGGACTGTGGGAGTTGTGGTCCAAAACATCCGGCGTGCCGAAGATTCGCCGCCACCACTGGTCTAAGCGCTTCTGGCTTCCAAAACTGAGCCCTTCTAAACCAACTGAGATGGAGACTCTTGTGTCAGCTTCAGTCTATTCCTGTCCACCAGTTTTCCAGATGTAGCACAGTATCTTGCTAAATTTTCTGCTGGAAGAAAAAGTGGCCTCTATCAATCACCCTTGCTTGTCCCAGGGTTGGTGGGTGCAATGCTCCCTTGCCTTCTTGAGTGAACCTTCTCCTTCCTTGCCCATGCCCTGCTCATCTGAACTTGCAGCATCACCGGTTGTTTAGGAAGGCATAGCAGTGTGAGGATGTTTTCAAGGAAGTATATTTTCAAATGCATCCTTTTGCCATGGAACTGGCCTTTGAGAGCCAGGGAAGCTGTCTTGAGTGGGGTAAAGAGGAGCACCGGCTCGGGCGAGGATTAGCCGAATGTAAACAGTCTGAGAACCTTTTCACACGACCCCTAAGATCCTCTGGCCACTTAAATTCGGACCAGAGATCTTGGGGGTTCGTTGCTCTTCCTGCGTCCCCACCCCTCCGCACTTCCTTGCTCCTGCCTGCGTGAGGGGAGGGAGAAAAAAAAGAGGAAAAAATGCAGGCTCACCTCCATCTGTCGGTCGAAGCCCCGTCGTTGTCCTGATTCCTTCTCTTAAAGGGGCGGGAGACAAAAAAAAAACAGAAGCGAGAAGAGCCCGGCACTCACCAGATTACATCCGGATCTGGGGATTTTCACCCTCCAAGAGCAGGTACATGAAAAGTGCACTGGGACGCGCTTAGGTGGGCGTGGTCGCACTTAATTTCCTGCAAACTCCGGAGCCGGTGGGGAAACAATTGTAAGCTCCGGAGCTGGCAGCCATTTGCGGCGGAGTTTAGGGGTCGTGTACAAATACCCGGAGCGAGCAACAGGCGAGTGAAACCTCTGGCAAGGATGAGGAGGGGATGGAATGCACAGGGTTTGGTGCAAGCTGTCACCACAGGGAGCTTGCGAACGCCGCTGCTAAGCCCTTGTGGTGGGCGCGCCAGTATTCATCAGCGCATGCAAAGCGAGCCCTGAGAAAGGCAGAGCTCGGATAATCAAAGAGCCGTCTGTGGTTTGTTAACACCCCAGCCCACCTCCCTGCTGAAGGTTCTCCGAGAAGTCTCTAATGGGAGGAAGCCTTCTGGGTCACCCCAGATGAGCCGTGACTCAGTTGGCATGATTTGGGAGGTGACTCCAGAGGTTTATCTTGGGTAGGCATGTCCATAGCTTCTGCCTTTCCCTAAACCTCTGGGACAGATCTTTCAAAAATCTCAGGTTGGTTGCCAGCTGAACATCTTGAATTAAAAGAATCGCAGGTGCCATTGGCCAGGGGTGGGTGGGTGGAAGAGTCCAGGTGGAGTAGCAGTTCCACCTTGGAGCCACTAGTGGTCACTAGGGGCACCATTCATGGCTGCCGATACAGGTAACAGGTGGCGTTGTTCTGTCCCTCTTGTTGGGCAAATGGATTAGCTGTCCAGCCAACAGAGCGTCTGAAAGTTGTGATGAAGGCAGGCGTGCCATGCAGGGAATCTCTGTTGGCTTGCCAGTGTAGCTGTTGAGTGAATTTAGTAGCTTCTGGCAAGCAAGGCTTCCAGCAACTTGAAAGAAGATGCTTATTGCTTGTCAGAATCCATCCCATGCCCCCAAAGAGGGCTGGGTGGGAAAGAAGCAACCCCTGGGTAGTGCCACGCCAGTTGTGGAGTTGGGCAGCCGTGTTCCCTTTGTCGGGCCGGGGGCTCTGTCTTGGTTTGGGCATCACCGCCTTGTCTCTATGGTCCTGGCAGGGTGATTTCCCTTGTAGTTTAAAAAGCTCTTTCCTCACATTAATCTCTCTTATTTTTATTTTGACAAATGTATGTTTCCAGGAAGTTGCAAAGGTCAAAGCCGCATCTGTTCCTGGTTACTCTGGGAGGAGGTCTGGGGCAGGAGGGAGGGCGGGGGAGCCCCTTTGGTGGCGGTTTCCAGAGCAACCCAGAGCAAAGTCAATTTAAAAAAAAAAATGATAAGCTTAACATAAATGAAGGGAAGGAAGGGTAAGAGAGAATGAAAGGCATTCGGTCGGACTCAATGGCCGCTAATGATGATGGTGACGAAAATCAGATTGCTTGTAATTTCTTGCGGGAAATTGGATCAATTTTTCATGGGCGGATATCAGTTTGACTCCAGTGTATATAAAATAGTTGGCCCGAGGGTAAGTCATCCATTCTGACTCTTGCGAGAGCTGGCTCTGACTTCCCTACCTTGTCTCTTCCTTTGCTGGAGAGCCCTAATTTGCCCCCCCCCTCTCTTTCACACACACACACACACACACACACACACACACAGAGAGAGAGAGAGAGAGAGAGAGAGAGAGAGAGAGAGAGAGAGAGAGAGAGAGAGAGAGAGAATATGTATAAATCAGGAATGTCCAAACTTCGGTCCTCCAGATGTTTGGGACCACAACTCCCAGAATTCCAAGCTTGTATTTCCAATGGCAAAGGGCTGTGGGAGTTGTGGTCCAAAAACATCTGG